>JAJTUV010000132.1:1500000-1542500 GCA_021653895.1 Mastomys natalensis
AGGACTTCCTTTCAGTGTTCAAGGAGGCACTGAAATTTCATGATATTATTGGATTATCATTTCTAGAAGTCTGACCTAAGACTACAGTGTTATATTGGGACATTTAAAGGAGTATCTGATTGTTGAGATCACAGCAGCTATAGTGTTTTTAACTTAGTATTTAAAGCTAGGATTTGCATTTGAAAGAAGCAGTTATTCATGGTTGAGAAGGAGCTGTCTTAGCAGGCAAAGGTCCTTGCTCTGAAGCCTTAAGATGTGCACCCCATCCCACCTAAGGAACTCAGAGAGTAGAACCCACTCCCACTACTTGTTCTTTGTCTGTTACTGGAAATTTTTGGGTCGTCCCTCCACGGTCACCATTTGATACCACAGAATTCAGATACCCTCTTGGGGTTCTCAGACTCATTAATAAGAAAATTATGAACGGTCTCAAACAAAAGCCCAAGGAAACGATTAATAGAGTTTAAAAAAAACTTGCTCTGGGCTGCCAAGCTCTAAATCTTCAAAGCTGCTTGGTGGACAATGGAGAAGAGAATAAAATAAGCCATGCCACTCAATGTAAGAAGCATGAGTGCCTCGTGGAAGCAGGGAGATACATGGCGGGAAGTGGAACGTTATGAAAGATATAGAAGCGTAAAGTGATCCCGAAAGCCGACTTTAAGCTTTGGGAGCACCTGGAGGAACAAAACAAAACCAAATAAATTGTTAAACCTTTTGAGTTAGTATTTATAAGGCAGATGGACCCAGCAGAGCCTCTAGGTGGGTTATAGGAACTGTACTAGGGAGAGGGAATTCTGGAAGGAAGGGTACAGTATATCATTAAATGGGTAATTGTTTTTATCTATTTAGCATAGCTTATTGTGAATTCACATTGCTAATACTGATATCACTTCATAGTGATAACTTGGACAGGTGATAGACACATGGTTGGATCAACCTTTCATGTTCTATGTAGCTTGGAATGTTTGGTTTCTATCTAAGCCAGAGAAATAGCTTTTTCTAGTGGGCCCACATAAAGCCCTGATAAACAATATGGTAACATGAACTCCACACATGCACCATGGCATATGCATGTACACACACATACATACACACTCAAACACACACAGACATACACAGACACATACATACATGTGTGTGTACAAATAAACAAGTAAATATGAATGTCTTTTGCATGCGAACCCCCTTTTAAATATAATTTAACACTTCCAGGCAGTCTTTAACTTATCTACTTATTTTCTTGATATGGTATATACTTGTTAAAGAACTTGAGGCTAAACTTTAAGTTGATATAGTGGTATTCAAGATACAATTTTAATAACTTATATTCATATATTCAACATGTAAAATACAAATCTAAAAGAGATAATAAGTAAGCCATAAACTATATTTTAAAACTGATAATTGTATTGACTAAGGACTTAGTTGCAAATTACAGGATCTACTTCTGCTAATTTATGGACTTAAAAGGCTCTTTGAATTGGGAGATGGTGGGAAATATAGGCCCTCTTTTGGTTCTTAGGAAAGCATGCATCCAAATTATGCTACTTCTAGTTAAGAAATGCTTTGGACTTGAAAAACCATCAATGCTTCTAGGGAAAAACTGAGTGACTCTGCCAGGTGAGGAAGGACTCAATTCTGCTGACTTGCTTACTAAAATGGGTATTTTTTTTCTCTTTTTGGGTATAGACAGTAGACAGTACCTACCCTGCATGACAATTTTCTACAAGGGAGCTTAGACATGTGAGGTATTTACTGATGTTGTAGCTAATAATATAGAGAGTTACAAAATAATATAGAGTAATGGTATTCAAAAAATTTAGGCACTCATGAAAGTCAGATATTTCTCTCATGGTATAAAATACACATTAAGATATAATTGTTGTTGATAATAGTCTGATGTATAAAGATCTCTGGTAGTAATATATTATGTTGGTAAGCTTAGTTTTCTTCTTAATAATTACTTTTGTGTCATATGTACCTAAGTAAGTCATTATTATTTGCAACTTAGGATGGAGTTTCTATATTATGGTCATTTTGTCCCCTTTATGTTTTATTTGTGCTTTTTTGATGAATATTTGAATAGTATCCTCAATCTTTGGATCATTTTTGGAATGAGTTTAAAACTAAGTGTTGGCCGGGCAGTGGTGGCGTATGCCTTAATTCCAGCATTTGGGAGGCAGAGACAGGTGGATTTCTGAGTTTGAGGCCAGCCTGGTCTACAGAGTGAGTTCCAGGACAGCCAGGGCTACACAGAGAAACCCTGTCTCGAAAAACAAAACAAAACCCAAGTGTTCATGTCATGAGACTTACGTTAGGTTTATATATAGTATGTATACCATGAATTTATCAAAGCACAGGTGAGTAGCAATATATAAACAGGCTGGAATTCAGACAGCAAATGAGCAGACAAGGGTCTCCTTTGTACACAATGAAATCCCTATTCTCTCTCTCGTTATCTAGATATCCTGAAGTTTTTATGTGCCATCACATCAAACACATTGACTGGATAATAGGATCCAAGCTAGTATGCACTTGGTTATTAATATAGCCTATTTTATACTTATTTAGATAACAAAACAAGTATGTTAAGGGTTTCAGATCTTCGTCTTATCCCTCTAGTAGATTTCTTTATGCATCCCATGAGACATGCTTAGTTTTGGAAGCTAGACCATAAGGCAGGAGAAGTCTTTGATGGTTGTAGCAGGGCACTGTAGTGGCCAGATGTGACATTTCAAAAAAAAAAAAAAAAAACCCTTCTTTTATGTTCATAAATAATTTTGCCTTCATGCATGCATGTATACCACATGTATAACTGGAATACACAGAAGCCAGAAGAGGGCATCAGATCCCCTGGAAGTGGATTTATAGATGGCTTTAAGCTGTCTTGTAGGTACTGGGAAGTAAGCCTGGGTCTTCTCCAAAAGCAGCAAGTCCTTTTAAAAGCAGAGGCATCTTTCTAGGCCCCAAATGTGACCTTTTGATCCCTCACGCAGAAGCAGCAGCTGAAGTTGTGTGGCACAGGCCAAAACCAGGAAGGGCAGATAGGAGGCTATCTTGTTTTCTTCAGAATTGTGAGATAAGATGACTGAGTAAATTTTGATATTTAAACGTGGTTGAATGTGGGAAAAGCAAGTAATGATTTTCAGATGCCTGGCTAAAGCAAACATTTTTTGGACAAAGAATTACTTCTGGGATATGTTATAATTCCAGGTTGTCTTTGTGGGTGGGGGCTGAGAGACTCAGCTGGCATGTTCCTCTTCTCTCAGCATTTTTATTCATGCTGCAAATGTCCATCTGAAACTGGTGTCTTCTGGTTCTTCTGAAATACCAGTATGGCTATTATTTAATAGATGTTCAGTTCTTTTTTATTATTATTAGTCATTTTATTTGGTTACATTTCAAATGTTATCCCTCTTCCCAGTTTCCTTGCCATAAATCCCCCATTCCATTTCAAGACCCCTCTCTCCCACTCCCCTTTGACTCTATGAGGGTGCTCCTCGACCCACTCAGCCACTTCTAGCATCACTACTCTAGCATCTCCCTACACTGGGGCATCGAACCTCCACAGGACCAAGAGCCCCCTTCCCATTGATGTCCGATAAGGCCATCCTCTGCACATATGTATCTGGAACCATGGATCCCTCCATGTGTACTCTTTGGTTGGTGATTTAGTCCCTGGGAGCTCTGGGTGGTCCAGTTAGTTGATATTGTTCTTCCTATGGGGTTCAATCCCCCTTTAACTCCTTCAGTTCTTCCCCTAAGTCTTCCACTGGGGTCCCCAGGCTCAGTCCAATGGTTGGTTGTATCTGTATTGGTCAGGTACCGGTAGAACCTCTCAGATGTTCAGTTCTTATAAATACGGTTCCAAATTGGACAGTGAGAAAATTCTCACAATAGAAGATGGTTTCTGCCTTTATAATGTAAGACAACATTGTGTGGAAATGTGGCGGGTTCACATTGCTTGTCCAGTGACTGGCTCACTGCTGCTTCATGTGTTTCCTTTAGCTGGGATGACAGCAGTTCCGTGAGCAGTGGCCTCAGCGATACACTTGATAACATTAGCACAGATGACCTCAACACCACGTCCTCTGTCAGCTCCTACTCCAACATCACCGTCCCCTCCAGAAAGAACACCCAGGTGAGAACCATCCTCTCTCTCTTCCCACTGACTCTATTTCTTTCTCCATTTATTTTTTAGTATTACACTAGGTTGTGGTTTAACTCTTTAATCTGAAGTATTTGCATTAAGTCACATAAGCAGATATAATAAAGACTTGCCAACACTGGAATCCGAAGAGTTTTTATTCCTGTAGTTATATATCCCTCAGAACTATAGCAATGCCCACCCCAGCCTCTTTTGAAGATCATAAGCAGCTTAAGTGGATTTGCTGATGTCAAACCCAGAAAGACCCACATTGACATTTTCCCTCCTTCTAATACTCCTTTATTTAAAAAAAAAAAAACAAGTTTAAAAACAGTCTCACATTGGATTCTTCTTGGTTAATTTTATAGTGATCTAAGAAGCAAATTACTAGGCTCACTGGCAAGTGGTAAAAAAAAAAAAAAAAAAAGAGCATTGAATGTATCCTATTTGTCTTGGCTTTTCTTGTCAACGTTTGTCATAGAAGAATCCCTTCCTTTTTGGAGTTTAATTAGGCTTTTCTGAACATTATTAATCCTGACATTCTCTAATATCTACAAAGGGAAATTCTATGGCTCAAATTGACGAGACGTGAGACCGTAGTTAAAAATAGAATCATCTCTGGCATTCTTCTGAAGTATAAAACACTGCTTCGTGATTTTTCCCTACCAGTTATCTAAGCTTGCATTTCAGCTCTGGGTTCACGCTTTATAGGTTTTCTTTCACGGGGAAGTTTTTTCTTTACAGCTGAAAACAGATGCCGAGAAACGTTCAACGACAGATGAGACCTGGGATAGTCCGGAGGAGCTGAAGAAAACCGAGGAAGATTTTGACAGCCATGGTGATGGAGGCGCCAAGTGGAAGGGTGTCGCTTCTGGACTTGCTGAAGACTCGGAGAAGACAGGGCAGAAAGCTGGCCTGTCCGTATCTCAGACAGGTTCCTGGAGGAGAGGCATGTCTGCCCAGGGAGGAACACCAGCTAGGCAGAAAACCAGCACAAGTGCACTCAAGACACCCGGTAGGCTTGTCACTTGAGATCTTCTCTGCCAAAGAGTCTTAACCCGTGGTCCAGTTTGACATATGTGTTCACATGTATTAGATCTCCCTTTCACAACCATTCTCTTCTTAATGATTGTGTTCTATAAACCACATACTTTGTCATATAGGCCCACAGGAGTGTGACAATCTGAGAGTCCTATGGGAATCATTCTTGTAGCATTGGGTTGTTATGTGCTGTTATTTTACTCTGGTCACTTTAGGTCATGCACAGGTAAAGTATTGGTTCTGGAAAATTAACTGACCAACCCAGCTCAAGTCAGTCAACTGGGTGTCAAGGGAGGGAGGGAGGAGCGAAAAGAAAAAAAACAATGAGACAACACTATAACATGATTCTAGCCAGTGCTGAGGCTGAAATGGGTTTATTTTTTTTTTTCTCAGTCTGCTTTTATACTGTTTTAAGTATAAGCAGATAATAAGGTCAGTTCTAGATCATAAACAAAGTGGTTAAGGAACAAACAAAGCATAGACAGGGTAGTTAAGGAACAAACAAAGCATAAACTGGAAGATCCCTGTGACCTTTACTGTATTCATCAAGATACAAAGAACACATTCCTCTACTGTATTATCTTGAGCCTACTTCCTGAGTCCTAATCCAAAGTCAAATTCCTGCCTGAGCCTACTTCCCTGTCCTAGCTCAATGTCACATTCCTGCCAAATTCCTAGAAGGCTGCCCCAAATGCTTTCCACAAGTATCTCATTTTCCTGACTTGTTAATGAATATGTTCAGTATTGATTGTGTAAATTCTACTACCTATGACCACAAACCAGAGAGCTGAGAGCTGCCGCACTCACCAGAGAGTTACAATGCTCAGCTTTGCAGATTCTGTTTGTGAATTGAGCTTTATGAGAGAAAAGAGTGAAAGAATTCTGCTCAATTATACCATCCGTCTTTTCGGACGGACTCTCCCAGTATTTTATAAATAGCAGCATCTAAAGTGGGGTATCATGGGGTACTTCGGATAAAATCATGATAGAGGGACTGAGATTAACTTTTTGTCTAGCACTTAGCTAGGGAGGAAAAAGTGACTTCCTTCTGAAGCAACATTGTCCTAAGATACAAGACATCATCAACAAATAAGGAAGTAACATGTTTCCAATCTATTGACGCAAGTTCATCACAGTGCTGACAGCGTTGTTTTTGCTAGTTTTGCACTCAGTCCTCTCATTAGAGCGCATGCCTGTTTAGATCTGAAACAAGAAATATTTCAGAACCGAAGTGACAGAAAGAGCTAAAGAGAACTCATGATTCACATTTGGTTTTGGAGGTGTTCGGTTGTCAAAATATTTAAATGAACATATCTGCGTGTTTCTCTTTAACCAGGAAAGACAGACGATGCCAAAGCCTCAGAGAAAGGGAAAACTCCTCTCAAAGGATCATCCTTGCAAAGGTCTCCTTCAGATGCAGGGAAAAGCAGTGGGGATGAAGGGAAAAAGCCACCCTCAGGCATTGGAAGATCGACAGCCAGCAGTTCTTTTGGATATAAGAAGCCAAGTGGTGTAGGGGCCTCTACGATGATTACCAACAGCGGTGCCACCATAACAAGCGGCTCAGCTACACTGGGAAAAATCCCCAAATCCGCTGCCATTGGTGGGAAGTCCAACGCAGGAAGGAAAACCAGTCTGGACGGGTCCCAGAATCAAGATGATGTTGTCCTGCACGTGAGCTCGAAGACCACCCTCCAGTACCGCAGTTTGCCCCGCCCTTCTAAGTCCAGCACCAGCGGTATCCCTGGGAGAGGTGGCCACAGATCTAGCACCAGCAGCATCGATTCCAATGTCAGCAGCAAGTCAGCTGGCGCCACCACCTCGAAACTGAGAGAACCCACGAAGATCGGCTCAGGGCGCTCGAGTCCAGTCACTGTCAACCAAACAGACAAAGAAAAGGAGAAAGTAGCAGTGTCGGATTCAGAGAGTGTTTCCTTGTCAGGTTCCCCTAAATCCAGCCCCACCTCTGCTAGTGCCTGTGGTACTCAAGGGCTCAGGCAGCCAGGGTCCAAATATCCAGATATTGCCTCGCCTACATTTCGAAGGTAAGGGTATGTAAAGAGATGCTGGGAAAACGTAAAAGGTAGTATATAACATGTGTTTATTCTGCATAAAGTTATTTTAATGTATTCTAACTATTCTAAGATTCTGTATCCTAGACTTGTCGAAAATAATAGTGAATTCTATAGAGCTGATTGCACCAGTTGCTAGTCTAAAAGGTGGTGCTCACTTAGAGACTGGTTAGCATTTCAGACACAGTCAGAGTGACACTAGAAATACAAAGAGCATGTGTATCAGGCGTAATATCACATGACTGACTATTCATAGAAATAAAGTGATAGCTTCTAAAATAATTCAGCAATTTCACCTCTCCTTTCCATAATTACAAAAAGTCAAATTCATAGATCTTTATAAATACCACATTATCTAGTGTACATTATCTTCCTGATTCTTAATGAGTTGGCAGTTATGAATATAGATGGTATATTCTTACTAACAGTTTATAGTGGACCAATTTATACAGTACTGGATATTAACATAGTAACAACAACAACAGCAGCAGCAAAAGTTATCAAAGTATGATCTGGTTGCAGAATTTGAAACATTTAGATGTTTGACCTAGGACAAGAACTCAGGAGTGAAGTGACTTTTATAAGTCTTCATCAATGTCCTTTGATAGAAACCAGAAGTATATCTGATGCACGTATCAGGATTATCAAGTATATGAAGATCTGCTTAGAAATATACCTGATTTTAAATACCCTAAGAGTAGCAGGGGTCAAAAGTTAGTGGATGAGTTAAGACAAATTGTTAAATAACCCTGGCTCTGTTTTCTCCTCATCAAAATGATAGAGTATAATTTATCACCTATTACTTATTAAATATTTCAGGTTTGTTTTTTATTCTCCTGATTTATCCTAGAACTTTAATCTCATAGAAAGAGTCTTGAAGAATTTACCTTTAAGTAACCTTAGAAATATAACTATTTGAAAAAGAGCAGTCAAATTTGTCATTAGAAGTATTGATTGTGAAGAATGATTTGAAGTGACAGTTCTTGGAAAGAATGAATGATAGCTTGTAGCCAGAGTAAATATTTTCATTGCTTATGTGAAAGCCAAGAGCGCCCTCCAGTGGCCCATTACCTATGAAACAATTTCTCATATTCGCCATAAAAATCTTCCACTGCAGGAAATATGGATTTCATTGCAGCTGAATTAGTAACCATTCTGCCATTTCTTCATATCATTTTATTTCCATATTTACATAAATTTGATTATGTCATCTGCTTCATTTACAAAACTAAAATGTTTTCTGAACTAAACTCCAGTAGCTAACTTAATACTAATGGTAATTTAAACCACTGGTATAAACATATATTTGACTAGCTCTGGCAACTGACAGAAATCCCTGTGGCTTTTCCATGGGAAGATACAAACAATCCATAAGTTGCCAGCAAGATCCAATATTTCCAGCCCAGCCACTCAGGCCTCTAGACAGTATCTTACTTATTTGAACCTTTTCTTAAGGGTGCCCTTTAGATTTTTGGACAATCTATTTAAAAAGAGGAAAATTCATTTAAGCATCATATACCGAATGCGTTGAAGTTGTTTCATTATAATGGCTCTGTAGCTAGGTAACGCCAAAAATGGAGAGTCCTTTGATCACTAGAAATGTAAAAGTCAAGCACAATCATGTTTGACTTTTATCCACTGCTGCCCAACTTGGTCGCAGGCCAGTGCTTACTTACGATATTGTAAGGATTTTTTTTTTTAAGTAGTTGATTAATAAAAGGCCAGTCATATGACCTTCAGGAACATAGAGGGTGGACGTGCTTGGTAGCTCACTACTCCAAAGCACACTTGGCTCTGTGGACTGAAACCCTACGGAAACGTGGATATGAGTCTCTTGGAACAACTCAAGTTGTTATTTGTTTTTCTTTTAGGTTGTTCGGTGCCAAGGCAGGTGGCAATCTGCCTCCGCACCTAATACTGAGGGGGTGAAATCCTCCTCAGCAGTGCCCAGCCCTAGTACCTCTTTAGCCCGACAAGGCAGTCTGGAGTCACCGTCGTCCGGTACCGGAAGCATGGGCAGTGCTGGTGGGCTGAGTGGCAGCAGCAGCCCTCTCTTCAATAAACCCTCAGACCTAACTACAGATGTTATAAGCTTAAGTCACTCCTTGGCTTCCAGCCCAGCGTCGGTTCACTCTTTCACATCCGGTGGGCTTGTGTGGGCTGCCAATCTGAGCAGTTCCTCTGCCGGCAGCAAGGACACTCCAAGTTACCAGTCCATGACTAGTCTCCATACGAGCTCTGAGTCCATTGACCTGCCCCTCAGCCACCATGGCTCCCTGTCGGGACTGACCACAGGCACTCACGAGGTGCAGAGCCTGCTCACGAGAACGGGTAGTGTGAGATCTACTCTCTCAGAAAGGTGAGCTTTCCTGGAGGCATCCATGAGTCCTTACCGTACCCTTCTTCCCGCACTGTGCCCACCACCCCACCCTACTAAATTCCCTTGATCCCCGAGTGTGAATAAAATTATGCATTGACATAAAATTGAACTTAAATTTATAGTTAATATTGATGAGGCCAGCCTTATTCTTTTCTCCTATTATCAAATTTTCAGAGAAATAGTCTTTTGTGATAAGGTGATTGGATAATTTTCTTCATGCTTTCATTTTGAGTCAATAGGCATTTTGCATAATATATTGCATAATATATAAATATCAAGATATAAATATATAAACTATGTATTCATGCTGTGAGCGATATCTTCTCAAGACATTTTTAATGATTGGCTTGAGATTCAAGGCAACACAGTTCCTTGGGATGATTAAAACTTCGTTAATGACCAAGGTCAAATGGATGCTACAGTTATGCTCTCTGAGTAATATTTGAAATTTTAAAATATAAGTTAAATCCCTTATTAAGACATACTTTGCAATGCCCAAGTTGTCCATTAACCTATTATTTCCAAGTATTTTCTTCCGGATTCTCTTGCCTTTGTGAAATTCAAAATTAGGAGTGAAATACAGCCTTTTCATGTTCCATCACCTCTGTGCCCACTGAGAGTCAGCAAAACGTACTTCTTCCACATAAAAGTATTTGAGACCTAAATGAACCATTGATGCTCAGTACTTACTGTGATGGTCCTGTTACTACAGAATGAATGTTTCCTCATTCATTAAAAGAGATCTGAGCTGAGACAATTGGGCTTTACATACTAAAACATATACACTTACCTTTTGATTTGTTTTGAATAACCAATGTAAAATGAACGGGTACTGATTCATCCATCAAAAGAATTAGACTGTCAATCACATCTCAGATTCTAGTTTCAGCAGTTACAAGGTAAATACACATGATCACATATCATGTATAAGACTTAGGACAAATAAATGTAATTATATTTAAAATATATTAACAATCTTATTTGAATCCTGGTTTTATAAACATATTATATGAAGCATTAAAAATGAGTTGATATCTAAATCAAACAAACAGGTCATAATTCATTAGCCATAATCAACCTCTAAAATACAAATAATTTTAGAATTATAAACATAAAAATATAAAGTTGATCACACATAGATTTCGATTTTTTTTTTTGTATTCAAACAGTAAATACTAACAAACATGGTCAAGTGCATAGTTTTAATCAAGAAATTGTCAAATCAAAACTACATGTTAAGATCAACAAGTTCTATAACTATAGTGGAATTCAATTTTAATAAATTCTTCCATATTTTAGCTCCACTCTATAAAAATATTTATTACAGAAATACAGCAATAACTATATACTTATTTACTGTTTTAAAGCAAATCATTTTATATTTATGGAATAATGGAAATAGATTAATTTTAACTCAGTATAAAAATAATAAAATAAAGACTTCTAAAATATGCTTTAAGCAGATCAGTGAGTATTAAATCATGTAAATTGAATATGAATATCTTAATAACACATAAGACTGAGAGTAACCAGCTCCTTTCAGTTCCTTACATTGAAAATTTTTTATTACTATTTAAAACATGGTGTATATTCTCTTTTTCCTAGAAGGAAACTTCAAAGTCTATCTGTATTTTAACCCTTAAGAGTTTAACCTTTAAGAGTGCATATGAGGAAATGTATGGTCTATTTAAGAAAATCTTACGTGCATATCCTAACATAACTGCTAAGTTCATAACTAAATTGAAACTATAATACTGTGTTAAAGTGTGATTTTTTTTTAAATTAATTTGAGACATACATGATAGATGTTGAGGTATATATAAGTTCTTGACTTCTCTTGTTATACCTTGATCTTCATATACAAGAACTAATAGTTAGGTGAGTTGTCATACTAATTCCAACTTTTACATGAATTATTCTTCCCTAAAATTTAAAAAGTAAGAAAATGAATGAATACAAATGAAATCTTTTTTTTCATATTTCCCTGCGTATAAGATTTAGTCATTGGTGATATGTAACTATAACTAATCCACGTGGTTTTGTTTTATTCTATTTTACTGTGACTAAAATATTATTTTTTTAAAGTAATTTAAAGTCATAGACAACTTTAAAATTTTCTGGTTTGTCCTTAAATGTGAAGCGTGACAGCCATGTTATGTATTACAACTCTTGGCAGTAGACAAATAGTGCATGGATTGACATTCTCACTGTCCTCGTTGTCCCTACCTCCCTAGCCATTGCTGATATTGGAGTTGGCAGTTCTTGACCCTTTGCAGAAAGGCCAACAGAATATTGTCATGGAGATCTAAAGCAGTGGTTTTCAACCTTTGTAATGCTGCAACCATTTAAAACAGTTCCTCATGGTGCAGTGACCCGCAACCGTAAAGATTTTTTGTTGCTACTTGGCAACTATACTTTTGCTACTGTTAGGAATCAAAATTTAAATACTTTTGGAGAAAGAGGTTTGCTGAAAGGGTCGTAACCCACAGGTTGAGAATCACTGCTCTAGAGTTTAGAAAATGTTTCTATATTACTCAATTTAAGGAAATCATTTGCTCTGTTATTTCACTGTAATATATAAGCAAGTATTTTTATATAATCAGATCACAATGGCAAAATAAAAGTAACATTCTCACTTTTTGCAATATTTTAGAGAAATAGTCTTTAAAATGGATTTAGGTCACATAAGTACACAGCCCAATTAGGTTCATATTTAGAAATGTTTTATTTGTTTAGTATGATTTCTTCAATATATTTATTCCAGGAATTAGGAAATTTTATATTCACATTGTATGACCAGAACCAATTACTCATTGGCATTGTGATTACACCTTACATAACAGATGGAGTGCCTGTAGAGGAAAACATTTTAGCTTTGATTCTGAGTGATTCAATTTTAAGTCAGTCTGTCTGCATTCATGTTACATCATCCCCATTGTGCACACGCCTTGTGTTTAATTCTGATCGTGTGATGTTCCAAACAAGTCAGCAACCATTGTAGTTGTATATATCCATTTTTCATTTTGTGCTTTGCTAATCTGCATGCTAGTGATTAGAATGGATCTTCCCTGTCTTCTCCAGTTTCAAAGACTCAGTTTGCCCTTATTTAGACCTAGTACAAGCCCTATGTCTGACTGACTAGGAATTAGAACAGTGATGGTAAAGTATATAAACCTTTTAATGCCTAATCAATGACTTATGAGAGATAAAAATAGCTTCACTTCATTAAAATATTTCAATGAGTTATACTATAAACATTGTTCAAAGAGACTACTTGTTATATATTAAATTATCTCTTGTGTATCCATGGAGACAAATCTACCCTTATCCTTATTAGAAATAACTATAAAAGAAAGATACAGGGATTAGGTCATGTTTTCATCCTCTCTTGTTAGTGGGACTTGTCCTTTTAAGAGCAGGCATCATGTCATCTCATTGATTTTCCTGCATATGAAGTCACAGCAAAAGTTTAGTTACCTGCACAGGAAAGGGGAGGGGGTTACCACAGCATCCACAGGAAAGTAATGCTAACATGATTTAAGCTTGAATGTGTTTTCTAATTGTTTTGAATGTCACTAGGATAGAAAGAAATTTCGTATTTATCACAGTGACAAAGATCCAGTCACCCATTTGTCCTTTCCAGACAGTTCGGTATTCATGTATGCGTTAGCAGATGGTGATTTTGTATAGTTCGGAGGATGCATTTTGTTGGATATATGATTTGGAAATTTTGTTTGCATTATGTCCTTAGGGGTTTTCTTTGTTTTAACAGCATGCAGCTTGACAGAAATACACTACCCAAAAAGGGACTAAGGTATATATTTCTCTTAGCACAATTGCTGCCTTTTCTGTTGTTATGTAAACTTTCTGTGCTGTCTCTCTTTCTTCTCCTCTGTTTGCTATGTAGCACCTGACATGGGGATATGAAATTACTTTTAATCTTGATGCTTTCTCTGACTTCAGGAATAGGTGACTGCTCCTTAGGAAGAGATGTCAGTGACGATGGAGGTAGTGACTCCAGCGAATCCCAGTAGGGATATCATGATTATGACGTACGAAGAGCTTGTCTGAGGCTTGGTTGAAGGAATTCATTATTCTCTCATTACAATAAATTTACTTCTCCAGGTTTTTCACCTTGGAGGTAGATACTGTCAAAAATTCTAAACTGAAACTGGGGAGGTGACTCAGTTGGTAAAATATGATTGCTTTCTTCATGTAAGCAAACATGAAGACAGGAGTTCAAATCCCAGCACCCACATAAAAGCTGAGTGTAGCCACATGGCCTGAAACTCCAACATTGGCAGTAATGGAATAAAGGAACATGACCAGTTCACCTGTGCTCCAGTAGCTCTGGGTTTGGTGAGATCATAGAGACCCTATTTCAAAGGAGTAAAGCAGAGGTAATTGCGTATGATGCCCAGTTTCTTCCTCTGACTTCCACATTCATGTAAGCACACAACACACACAGACACACACACACACACACACACACACGTACTATATAGACATCCATACATATTTAGAAACACACAAAATTTTACATATTTAAAAATGAAAGTATATACTCTACACCTGTGAAAAATAAGGATGAAAGGTTAAATAAACTATGCTATGAATGGAGCAAAAAAATAAATAAATAAATTATCATCACAGGGCAAGTATGGCTGTTAAGGTGTTATTTTACAGACTGTATTTTATTAAAAAAAAAAAAAAAAAAAGCATTGTCAATATCTGCTTTCCACATCTGCTTTCATTAATTACCAAATCAGTTTAAATTTGAATTAATCTAATGCCATTTAGCAAGTCCTAAATAGTTTTTCTATTCTGAAGAATATAAACTGAAAATTGAGTTCATGGCCATGAACCTATCTTACACATAATTTTTTTTCTGAGAAACGATGCAGATTAAACAGCTAACAGGGACAGTGTGTTGATGAGCGTGACAAGTGTCATTTTAACCAAAGAACTGAAAGAAAACTCCAGCTATCAGTGTGTGTGCCATTTCCTATGCTGTTCTGTGACGTCACTGTGCCTCCCTTGACTTTTGCCCTACCACGGTCCGCCATGTTAAATCAGTGTTCTCACCTCGGGTCCTTCCAAACACGGTGCTTGGGGGTCCTTCTCCGTTAACCTGGCTGTCTGCTCATTGCTTGTGGCTTTCAAGTCCATATCTCACAGAAGCATCGTTTCCTTCTCAAATGCCACTATTTATTTTCCCTTTGGGATCAAGCAGATGGTGCCAAAATCATCTGGAGGAGCTGAGCAATTGTAATTAGATCCAATCTGTTTGTGATTGCGGCTCGGTCTGAGCAGTAAGCTCCTCTCGATTGTTTTCTTGTCCTGGTATTGCCTTGTCCTTGTCGACGTGCTGAAGTGTCTCAGCTGTGCTGTTTTGCAGATACACCCCATCATCTCGGCAGGCCAACCAAGAAGAAGGCAAGGAGTGGCTGCGTTCGCATTCCACTGGCGGGCTGCAGGATACTGGCAACCAGTCACCCTTGGTCTCCCCTTCTGCCATGTCATCTTCAGCCACAGGAAAATACCACTTTTCCAACTTGGGTAAAATATTCTAAATTGTCAATTCTGTTCCACTTCTTTTACAGTCTACTCTCATGGGATATTGGTGAAAACCTAGAAAAAAAATATAGACTTAGCTTGGTGCCTACTGTGCACAGAATAATTTCCAAATAGTGTATCATTTATTTTTAGAACTAATGTTTAATTTCAAATAATCGTAATTAATATAATTATTATTGTTTTCGACTAAAGCTGAGCTATACATTGCAGACCACGTAAGTATCATAAGCAGGGATGAATCACAGAACACTGGATGTCAAAAACAGGATCCTTTCCATTCTGTCTCAAAGTCCTTATTTATATTCAGTAAAACATGTGAGTTTTTCTTGCTGTTGAACAAAATTAATGACCTTTACATAGACAGAGAGAATATAGAAATAATTAGGCTGACAATAATATGCCATTATGTGACTGCAAGATCGTTTCTTGAAACATTATTGAAATCAGAATACTCCTTAAACAGGCATAATATGTCACTGAAGACAGCACTCCTGAATGTTTTAGAGAACTCTATTGAAAACTAAATGGCTGTCTTAGCCATTAACATCGTTTGTAGGAAGTGAGGTCATTTACATAAGCTATCACAGAAACAGAAAACACTGAAACATATCTAAATATGTCAGTTATCACTTAAAAGACCCAGTGAGTTGCAAAAAATCATTTCTTGGACTGGAGAGGTTGCTCGACAGTTAAGAGCTGTATTGCTCTTCCAAAGAATAAAAATTTGTTTCCAGGTACCCACAGAGTAGATCACAGTCTTCTATAACTCCAAGGAATGCAGTGCTCCTGTCTCCTCTGGCAGCTGAGGTCCCAGCACATAGCTGTACACACACACACATACATATACATTAATAATAATAATAAATATTTCAAAATGGATTCTTCTGTCAAGTCACATATGTCATAGTCTCATTACTGTATCTTTTGTCAGGTGAGAAAACATGGTTTCAATAGTGTACCCACAGATAGTTCACAATCCAGCAAATTGAACTTTTCAAGTTTAAACCCCAAAGGACTCAAGGCTAAATCATTCCTATTCCAGTTTTTTCCGCTATAACTGCTAGGATGTTTGAGTCATAACAATGATCTTTACCAATATCCCATATGAGCTGTCAAAGTCTTATGAACAGCAAGGCTTTGTTGTCATTTAAAAGAGCAAGTGTGGGAGAACGGTTCTGGAGGGTGTCCCATGATGATCTCCTGGCTGAGGACAGAGTGAGAGCAGGGAGGGTCCTCTACCCACGTCTCCGCTGTCTGTTGGTCTTCAGCCCAGCCTGGTGTGAGAGGTCTGGGCCAAAAGGGTGCGGGTGCAAGCAGGGAGGAGAGATTGCCTGCCTCCGCTGCTGCCTCTGCTCGAGTCTCCGCTGTCACAGCTCAGTCACTCCCAGGCGCTGCACCTGTCTCTCCACGCTGAGCCGCCCGGGCTGGGCCGATAGAAGCCGGCTAGCAGGCAAGGAAGCAGCTTGGTGCCCCGGGAAGGTTCCGGGAGAGCGGATCTCTCCCCAAGTGTTACAGCTCTTGAGACAAAAACTCCCGGACACCAAGATGATTCTCGAACACACCCCTTTACTTCTCCCGAATAGAGCCTTTATATACAGTTTCAGGGTGGGTTAGGGTCTGACAGCAGATAACGCTTATTGGTTTGGTCGGAGAGCTGGAGATACCTCATCTGCATGTGGGTTATGGTCTGGCAGATAATGCCTATTGGCTTGGTCGGAGAGCTTAGAGATACCTCATCTACATGTGGGAGGGCCTGAGGCACTGTTCCTCGTGACTGATAGTCATAGACCTCTCTTTGGGAGAGGCTGTGGAGGGCCGAAGCTGAATGAAAAGAACCAGGGCCTGGAGGCAGCGCCAAACACCTGCCGTCCTGGTAAAGGTCCGGGGTTCAAGGCTTGCTCAACCAGGCACCCAGCTGCTTCCCACAGCCCACCGCCCCACAGCAAGGATACTTCTTTGTCCCGCAATGGTGATGAATTTCCAACCATGTTATCTTAGTTCCATGTCCAGATTCCATACACCTCTTTAAAGTTAGGTTCCATAAGATTTTCTTATTTAAGACGGCATCATGATGCCACTGGTTTATAGCTGTATGGAGAAGGAAGGGTATGGAATATCTTAGACTCTGTTAGAAGCTTGTCCCAGCAACTGGGGAAAATTTAATCAGTAGTGTGCACATAAAAATAAATGAAATAAATATGTCAATTACAGTCAGTTTGCCATTGTTCCCTGTTCTCCTACTCACCAAACATAATCTCAATAAATTTAACAGTTTTGCTTTGTGTTCAACTAAAGGACAGGTCAGACAGCTCTTATAAGAGATTGGCCCATCTGTTTCTCTCCTGTTCAGAGATCCTCTGTGACTCCTGCCTGTGACTGGACCTTAAAGATCATATTTTTTTTTCATTTTTTCCACCATGCTCTAAAGAGTAAAATTTGGATATTTAACTAAGATTTTTTTTTTTAAAGAACTAGTACAACTACATTACTACTTTTTGTATTCTATTAAAAAATAGTTTTACCTATGTGGCTTTTTTTCCACTTTAGTCCTCTCCTGTGGGGGGTACTCTTGAAATAAGATACTATGTTATGTTTCTTATTCAGTTCAACTATAAAAAAAAAGCAAACCTTTCATCAATACTATAACTGTACCTTCTTAAGTAGTGTTAATATGTTTCCAATGGAAAAGAATCAATGTTTATAAATTCAACATTTTAAATGTAAAGTTCACATTAACTTTCACCACTGTTTTACTTGGAGTGGGTAAAATGTTTTATTTGAAAGTATACAAGGAGCGTTTGCATGGATATATCCATGTTCATATGGTTAACCAGACAGGGAACACATGTCCTGTTAAATGCTGGTATTAAGGTTAGAATGATATGCACATATATAGGTTGAAATCAATTTTATAAGAGTACATATTTTATATAAAAATCAATTTTATGATATACATATTGAAATCATATATGTACTCCACCACTGTACCTTGAATGTAAGCTTTCAGGTTCTAAATGTCCTTTTATAAACCTATAGGTTCTTATCAACAACCACAAGGATTTAGAAGTAATGGCCACTGCTTTGGTCCGGTGGAATCTACCTGGAAAAAAAAATGTCTTCACCACCTTCTTCCTCTGTCATTCTCCCTTTGCCTCTTTGTCTTTCTCTCAGTCTCTTTGTCTATCCTGCCTTTCCATCTCTCTGTCTCTGTTTCTTTGTCTCTTATCATTTCTTTCTTTTCTTCTTTGTATTTTCTACTTTCTTCCAGTTAGTTATATAATTTACATATTGATAGTTTATTCCTTTTTCATTATAGTTCATATATACCTACACACACACACACACACACACACGTGTGTGTGTGTGTGTGTGTGTGTGTGTGTGTTAGAATCATGTGTGTGTTTGATTCCTTATTTAGGCTTCATTTAATTCCAGTGCATAACTATAAGAAGATGGTTGTGTCTCATCTTTCAATTATGATTATGACACATTAAGCCCAACTCCTTGTAAACAGTAGATACACACATTTGCTAATTTGAGGTCTAGCTTCCAATTTAACTTATTATGAGGGCAAGTAACATATTAAGCATGTGTGTCATGTGTCAGAAAATATAGCACATTTTAAAAACCCCCGGTCAATTTAGCATTACTGACGTGGTTCTCCAATGTTCTAACAGTGCTCAGCAGTTTCATTTTTAGCCTATCAGAGCCTGGCCTGTGCCTTATTGAGCAATCACAAATTCACTCTTAAATAAGGGAGTGAATTCTTAAATTTCAATAGGACAAATTTATGATGGCTGTTTCTTGATGTTTCTGCCTCACTCCTGTGTCAAATTTCAAACTCTAGCATCTATGAATGCAATTGTTGGCTTAATCAGCCAGTTCTTTAACAAAGTTGATGATTATCATTTGGTCTAAGCCACAGAATACTGTAAAAGCCGCAAGGCAATGGGCAGCTGAGAGAATCTTATTTAAAATTGTGCACTTAAGATACTCCTTTGACAACCTCATTCTGATATTTTCATCTTATACCCAGCAGAAAATAGCTTTTTTATGATTCTCATTCTAAGACACAAGACATCATATATATTTTATTTAAGAAAAACTCTTTTTACTCTTCTTTATGACCTTGCTCTAATAAACTCACATCGACACAGTTCAAAACGACTACAAATTCATTGCCTGGAAACACCTAAAGAGCTTCTTGTGGAGATTGGATTTTTCTCTTTATATCTTGCTTTCTTTTCCATTATGCTTTTCCCATTAAAGTGATGATTATTTTCTAGAAATGAAACCTGTAGCCTTGAGAGAGACCATGTTTTCTTCATAATTTACCAGAAAATATCATGTTATTATATTTGTATCACAAAACAGCCAAGGTGACTTGTTAGTGATTGTTTCTATTGCTTTAGAAATTGGCAAGATTATTGCCATGAAGTACCCAGAGGGAAGACTCGTACTCTCTGTTCCTGATGTTTTTCAGGTGGAATCTTGAGCTCCCTAAAACTTAGAGTTCCTGGTATTCATGTTTTTACATGAATTGGGATTTGTTTTCACTTTGTGTTAGCCAATTATCCTCCCTGTCCAAGTCCCTGAGCCTCTGCTCCCTTGCTTTCCAGTGAGTCCCACCAACCTGTCTCAGTTTAACCTGCCTGGACCCAGTATGATGCGGTCCAGCAGCATCCCCGCCCAAGACTCCTCCTTCGACCTCTATGATGATGCTCAGCTTTGCGGAAGTGCCACGTCTCTGGAGGAAAGGCCACGTGCCATCAGTCACTCAGGCTCATTCCGAGACAGCATGGAGGAAGGTAATGAGGATGGGAACAGGGAAGATAAAATAATGGTATATCATGTAAGTCTGAAAGGAAAACCATTTCATTATTCACAGCATAAGAATCCTTGCAGGAGAGAAAAAAAACTGAATCAGCCAATGTAATTCTCATTTCGGGTTTGCTACAGCTTGAAGATACTTTATTGTTACTTTGTATATTGAATGTATGTCTGTTTAAGATTTGTGCTTGGCTATAGAATGGGTTGGGATAAATCCAATGTTCTCCTACACATAGGCACAGGGCTTTAGAGGGCTTTTGACATATGTGTCACATAATGGAACAAATGTTGAAGTTGACACCTTCATTAAAGAGCTATAAAAACACATAAATCATGAAAGGATTGCTTTATACAGCTATTGGATATTTCTAACTTCTAGTCTTAGAAGATCTATGTGCTGTTAGCTACCGTGTCAGTTTAGAATTTATATTCTACCTACATTTTCCAGGTCGTATTTTTATCTAAGGGCAATAAAATTTCTACCTGGCCTAATAAATGTCTTATTTTGGACAGTTGCACATGAATACCCCAAGCAAATTCACTCAAAAATCCCAGGAATCTAAATACATGTTAAAATTCACATGTGCTCTCAAGTGTACATATTATCTAAAAGTCAATACTAATTGAAGAAATTTTCCTTTAATTTAATGAATCATTTTTAATTACCCATGAAGAAAGCATATGGCATGCAGATCAGAACACATGCCAGTTAAGGATACGATCAAACTAAGCACAGAAATCCAAAGTGACTTGAGTGAAGTCAAACATGAAAGCCGTCATTTAATAACTGTGTGCAACTCAAAACCCCTAAACCTTGAAACACACCAGAAGGTAAACCTTTAGCCATGAGTTGTGTATAGTCTGAACTCAGGAAGTTTCCTAGCATTGTGAGCTGTGGTGTATGTTCCATTCACTTTGTAGATGGTGCATGTGATTGTGATGTACCTTAAACAATAGCTCTTCCTTCTTCTTTTTCCATTGTATCTTCTTCTGTAACCTATCTGTGACTATGTTAAAGTAGTTTCAGAATGGATGCGTGTTCTGCAGGTCATTACTGTAAATTTAATATGCTAGCATTATACCAGTTGGCCACCTTTGCCACTACCTTTTGGCATAATGCCCAAACCACTGAGCTCCCAGTGACAGAGATAATGGTTGGCTGATACTGCAGCATAGAGCACAAAATGTAACTAATATGAAACATTCAACTCCTGTCTTTATCAGTGATTGTGTCTTGTGCTTGTACAGAAGCCCCTTATACTTTTTATACTCTGCTAAACATATGGATGTCTTTCGAGAGTGCTCATTGACAAGTAGAATGATGTTCATTGCTGGGAAATTTTGGCATCCAATGCGTGAAATTTAAATAATATGAATTGCTGAAAGCTAACCTGTGTGGACAAAATGAACTCTTTCCTGCCCATGAATTGAGTGCTAAACCATTAAGCCCTGCTTCAATTGTGATCTAGAATGAAGGCAGTCTTGGACTAGATTGAATTCTTGCTCAGTGCTCACACTGACAGATAAGGAAACTGTGCCTCAAGCTAAAATGTAACAGACCTATCACGAACAAGTGGCAGGAATCGAATGAGAATGGACTAAGCCATTCTAAGCCATTGTCCATCTTCTTTCAGGTTAATTCTTATCTTTTTTTTTTCACTAAAGAGCTATGTAGAGATCAAAAAAATAGGCCTTTTCAGAAGGTGACTGGCTGAAAGAATAATGCTTTGCACACCTGATAAAGTAATAGTCCTAAGCCCCAGAGGTTATTTTTCATCCACTTCTTCACAAACCTTTATATACTGATAAAGATTTTAAAAGAGATTCCCCTGAAGTTAATGAATTGGCCTAGTAGGTAACAGTGCTTATTTTTGAAAGCACCAGAGCCTAAGTTTAACCCCCAGTGCATATGTAGAAAGACACTTGTTGTTGTGTGTATTTATGGTGCTTAGCATGGAGTGATAAAGACAGGAAAATTACCACAGCTCCCTGGGAAAGTCCAGTTAAAAAGGCAAGCTTACTTCAGTGGAGGACCCTTCTTCGGCTTGAGGTAACAAAGGAAGCTACCTGATATCCCACCCTGGTTACCAACACACACTTGTGTGCATGCACTGTCCACACACACACACACACACACACACACACCCCTAAAGTAAAAATGAAAAGACTCTTCTTGCTGTGTTTCTCTCAAATTTTATCCTTTGCCATCTGAGCAGGCACTATAGTACAGCTTCCAAGGGCCTCTGTAAACCATAGAAACTCCCTCTATGCCTTGAACTACTCAGTTGACCTCATTAGCATGTGGGTGACTCTGTTCTAGTTATGTTTTTCATTGTGCCTCTTGACTTCTTTCTGAGCATACAGGGTTGTATCTTATTATGTATAACCTCAGGATCCTGCAAAGATGTCATGTATTGCATGTATTCAGCTAATGTTTATCTAAGGATGAATTCAAAGCCAAAACAGCATTATTCCATAAGGGAATAAAAAAGGAAGGACTTTTCTGCAAACATAAGCAAAATTTCACCTACCTTTTGGGTTTAATACATTTTAACTTCAGAAGTAATGGCAGACCTTCGATCGTGATGACATTATCTTTGATATGTATCAACAAGTCAGAATGAAATTTTCATCTTAACTTTTATCTAGAGGTAAAAATGTTTTTATGTTATTAAAATTTAGGAAGAATCAATTCCCCATTCCAAAGAGATCACTTCATCACAATAATGAGAGAGCAAATTGAATCAAGTACTTATTCCCTTGAAAATAGGCAGAGAAAAAAAAAAATCCGAACCTGGATCTTGATGTTAGGAAAATGAAATTCAGTTAACATGATACACAAAGCCTTTTAGAAGTTTTTAGACTCCTGTTTCTTTCATATGGGACATTTTCACAGCTTGCAATCTGTAAAAGCACACTGTGGGCCTTGTGCCACTACTTCTATCTATAACTTGGTGAGTGAATACTGCCAGTATGTAAATGAAGCCTCTTGACAGTTGGGTCTCTACAACCTTTGCAGTCAACTTCTTTTCGTAACTTGGTTATCTTCTGTGGTTATTTTATATCTCGAGCCACCTGTTCTTTATATTTTGAGTAAAAGTCTGGGTTCACAAATCGACTTCCTTATTTTAACCGTGTTGTTGTTTTCTCCAGTTCATGGCTCTTCCCTGTCATTGGTCTCTAGCACATCATCCCTTTATTCTACGGTAAGTACGCTCTGTTTTCCATGGTCTGCTCACATGCCTTTCACTTGACTTTGTGCGTTCCTTATGATCAGTGAATATGTGTAAAACCATGTCATAAAATGTGTTGGAGTGTGGCACCGAGTCTGTGAACCATGCTTATGTCCCACCCTGTGTTTTGTCTTTCTCTCTGATGCACAGATTAATGATTGTTTTATAGCATACTCCCCAGTTAATATTTTTAAGTTTCTTTTCAGAGAAGATTGTGCCCATGGGTCCTCGAAGACCTAGAAATATTTGTTGCTGCTGCTACTGTTTGTTTGTTTTCCCACTAGGAAAAAAAAAAACACAATACCTTCTGCAAGGAGTTTACTCCTTAAAATTATTTCTCAAGAGATGAATACAGTGTTTCAGCTTCCCCAGTGTGAGATACTATAATTAATTTTTGCAAAAGTGAGAATGTTTGTCCTTGAAGGCATTTCCTTCTCTTTTAAATACTCATTAGTCAATTACAAGATAGGCAAGATTCCTTCAGTGAGGTGTTCAGAGCAGATAATGAGTCCCATCTAGCCTTAAGCTACATGAGTAGCCTTTTTTTTGTATTGAAAGGACATGAGAGGGCCACATCCTTTGTCCTGCACTCAGCAATTAAGCTCTAAAGAAAAGCACAATGATTTCCACACTTTTTCCCATTGTATTTGCATTTATTAATTGTATGATCAATGGGCTTTATTGCATTTTATGCATATATATAACATCCTTCGATAACCCTGAGTCTCCTCTTCCCATATCCTCCTCTCTTTGTTGCTCCCTTTCCCTATCTCCTAGCCCCTCCTACTTTTGTATATTATCGTGATTGGTCATTCAATTATTTTTGCTACATGTATACATACATATAAATATATAGGCTTACATAGTACAGCCTTTGTTTATAAGTTAACCTAGCTTGTTTCCTGCTTTGTATGTGACATTAAAGCACAGACTGTCAGTTAAAGACACGATCTCCCACCTTTCTATCTCTTTTTTTCTGTCATTTTTATCTCTCTCTTCTTTCCTATCTCGCTTCCCTTGTGTCCATAAACCTCCTTCCTCACAAACCTCTCTTTCACTTTCATGTTGATTTGTTTTGTTTTGTGATTTACCGAGTTTAACCAGGGCAATCTGTGTGGCCATAGCTTGGGATCTATCAGTTGAAGATTGTTGGGCTTAGCAGTGAGTACCAACTAAAGAGAATTTTTCTCCAGAATCTATCAGTAACCAGCAGTCCAACAATAAAGGTTTTGAAGCTAGAGAAAGGTAGGAGTGAGAAGGCAAACTATGATGGTTGAAAGACATCCATGAAAAACAGTATGTTCAAACCATTGTATGGAGTCTGGAGAGATGGCAGGGTGGTTAATTTGATGCTCTTGCAGAAGATCTGGATCACAGTCCTGAATCCAACATGGAGGTGTAAAACCGTCTGTGATTCCAATTCTAGGGATCTGATACCTTGTTCTACCTCTATAGCAGAATCCACTTGCAGATAAGCTTTTCACACTAAGAACTGAAATAGTAATGTATAACTAACATTTTCATCTTTCTAGGAAAACCAGGTAAAGAGCAAACTTGCACTCTTACCTGGTGCAGTTACCAGTGACTATGTATGTCAGACAAGTTGCCAACTGTTATGGAATGTTCCTATAAGATCTGACTTCCTTGCCTATAGGATCTTTGCAAGCTGGAAGTCACAGGCCTGCCATCTGTGTGCTTTTGTCTAAAACTGTAAACTTCTCAATTCTGTTTTTAGTTTGTTTGCTTGTTTGTTTTTAAAAGGATGGGTATGACGGTGCATGCCTTTAATTTCAGCACTCAGAAGGCAGGCAGATCTCCATGAGTTCAAGGCCAGACTGGTTTACATAGCAAATTCTGAGATAGCTATGTCTATATAGAGAGTCATATCTCAATATTAATGACATAAATGAAAATATCAAATGACAGTAAGGTGAATCACTCTGCATTTTCAGTCTTCCTTAGGAAATGACAAAGGTGTTCCAGGCCACAGTCTCTGCCACCTATACTTTTCTTCCTTACACTGAAGATGTTTGTGTTCCTGGTTGTCATGGTTGTATTTTCTAATATTTATAGCCACCAAATTGACAAAGCAAAGCATAGTCTAGATATCTGTGTGATGATCAGCTTTTAATGCTTAGATTTTTAAAAGCTTTTATATGTATGATAATTGTTTTATATTACTGACCCCTACAGTAGAATTTTTCATTGCTAAAATAGAAACATTTTACTAATCTCATTCTCTTGTATGTTCTGATTTTCACTGATTTCATGGGAAGAAGGCCCATGCTTCACCCTTGTGCATGTCCTTCAGAAACACAAAGACAATGCCAAGAAGCGATATTTAATTATAACTTTAAATGGCTTGATAAATACAGAAATCAGATGATATTTTTACTTAGGTAGGACATTATATATTGCTTACCACGTTTTTCGTATGTTAGTCTTGATTTTGAAAACTCACCAAAAACATCATGTAATGAAACTATCACTAAAGCCATTTATAAGCCACTAGGAGAGATAGAATATTATATTTATCTCATTACTCCATTTTTATGATAATAGGTCTTACTGGTAAAAATAACCATGGATTATGAAAGGAGATAAGGATTTAAGAAATAATAGGTCTTGAAACTCACCTATGAGAAATTCGTGCCATGTAGCACTTTAATATGTAACTAACATCCGTATCTTGGGATTATTTTAATAAAAACGTGATGATGTGAAGATTATATTTTGCTTCATCTAAATAAAGTAGATCTCTTTAAAAGACACATCAATTATTTATTGAGTCTTTATAATTTTAATGTAATATGAACAAGCCTAAAAGCAGAATATAATCAAAATTAACTGATAATAAATGTACAGAATTTTAGGTAGTCAAAGAAAATTGTTAGTAATGCTTAAACAAGTTAATGACGTAACATTTTTTTGCTCATACTGTAGATCCAAACACCAAACCACATATAGTAAATTAAAATTACTAGTATTTTAAAAGAACTAAGCAGCTGAAAACAGGATGTAAAAAGAACAAGACAAATGTCAGAATTGCTTTTAAATACACAGTTTTCATATAAAAACAAAGTCTTCATAGTTAGAGATTTAGCAGACTATGGATACCATAATATATATATGGTGACACTCTTAAAATGTAGGGAAAAAAAGAGAAACATGAAATTCAGATTAGAAGAGACACATTGTGAATAATATATACCCATATAGTTATGCTATTTGCATTGTGTGTATATTTGCGAGCATGTGAGTGTGTGTGTCTGAGAGAGAGAGAGAGAGAGAGAGAGAGAGAGAGAGAGAGAGAGAGAGAGAGACTGACTGACTGACTTCTGGAAGAAGACAGACAAAATGAATTCAGACACTTATATAACAACTAATCACAAAGTGTCTCCAAAGCAAAAACAGGTGACAAGACTGTTTCAGCCCTTTTTCTTCAAGTGACAATGGGCAGAGTGATTTTGTTCAGCGACATTACCCATTCTCCAGTTCTTTCCAGGTTGCTGCAGCCTCCCAAATGTAATGGTGCACATAACTCTTTTGCTGGCATTTCCTAGCCCATCATAAAGACAGAAAAAAGACCTGAGCATCTTCTCTATAGAAGTATATAGCACCCTGCCATTCTGTACAGGAATTCTCATTTCCATAAGCTGCACAGCCAATGATCTTTGTCTCTTTCATAACCACCTTAAAATGAAGGACATGGTTATTTAGTTGATATGCCTACCAATAAACTTAATAACCGTTTAGGAAAATTAAAGGAAATAGGAATTAATAACCTCTACTTTCAATTATTAACAATAATGGCCAGATTTTCCCCGTAAATGTCGTTTGTCATGTAATTTCATGGGGTCTAATATATATTTTTAGCATTAGGTTTGTTTTATTTATGGTCTCTTAAAATCTTTCATTGTCTTGTGTTGTGTTAATCCCTGTAGTTTTAAATACTTTGTGTCATATGTTATTTTCTGTCACACGTAAATATCCATTTTATTCCTATAGTATACTGTTTTATCATATTAGTTATACTTATAGCTTTCTCTTATGTTTGATCATAAAAGTTGTAAATACATCTTAAAAGTATTTTATTCATTTCTACATATAGAATAAGTTAACCTTAGTTTCATAATTAAAATCCCTCTTTGTTCTCTTTTTCATTTTTTACAGGCTGAAGAGAAGGCTCATTCAGAGGTAAAAATCTACACCATTTTAATCTTTGAAAACTAGCCTTATTTTAGGATGAAATCGGCCTCATTGCCACTAGAGGGTGCTTGGTTCACTAGCATAGCTACAAGACTTGTAGAAATGCATCTGTGACCAAGGTGTTGCTTCTTTTTTTCTTTTTTTTTTTTTTAGATATTTTATTTACATTTCAGATGCTATCTGCTTACCCCATTGCCCACACACACACCCAGGAACTCCCTATTCCATCACTCCTCTTCCTGCTTCTCTATGAATAGGCTCCTACCTACCCCCCCCCCCACTACCACCTCCCCACCCTCGAATTCTCCTACACAGGACGTCCAGCCTTCATGGGACCAAGGATCTCCTCTCCCACCTATGCCTGACAGGGTCATCCTCCCTTACATATACAGCTGGAGGCATAGATCCCTCCCTAAGTGCTCCCAGCCTGGTGGTTTAAACCCTGAGGGCTTTGGTTGGTTGGTATTGTTGCTCTCCCCATGGGGCTGCAAACCCTTTCAGCTCCTTCAGTCTTCACTCTAACTCCTCCATTGGGAATCCCTTGATCAGTTCAATGGATAGCTGTGAGCATCTGCCTCTGGCAGACCTCTAAGGACACAGCTATATCAGGCTCCTGTCAGCATGCACTGGAATGTGAAACAAAGTTCTAGCAGCAAGCTTTCCATTTTGCCCTAGTCTTAGCTCAACAACTAGTAAGTTATTTATACTAGCCGTCACTCATTAATTCATTAAAGAATTTTGTTTTAGCGTAGTAAGACCACATATCCATTTCACTGTCTTTTCCTCACTTCTCAAGGGACACTTTAGGATTAATGAAACTGTAGAGTGTGAAGCACAAGGTCTTTTCCACACAGGTACCATAATCCCTGCCTATTTATTTGTGATATGACTGTGACTTACTCCTTTATATATAAGGGAAGCATTTCACAAACACGTACTTGATTGCAATGATTTATAAAATCAACCCTCTGCTTGGACAGGAAATTCTTCTTTCTTTACCATTGTAAAAAAAAAAAAAAAAAAAATGTGGCCCAGCCTAGGGGTTCAGGGCGACATAAATGAAGGCTTTATTCATGGAGGCTGATGAGATAGCTCAGCAGATACGAGTGTGTACTGCTTTTGCAGAGCAGCCAAGCACATATGCCTAATATCACAAACGCCTGTAGCTCCAGCTCACAGGGATATGACACATTCACATGCACACACATAGACACACACACACGCACATAACTTAAAAATAAATCTTTACATTTCATTCAGGGCGGAGTAACAGCTCCCTTAGAGGTTTGCACTGCTGCTGCGGAGAAAAGAAATATATTGAAAAATGGCCTTGCGGGCTAAATCATTCCCACAGAATTCACTTCAGAAACTTTTAGAGAAGTGGTTCTCAACCTGTGGGCCACGAACTCATCAGCAAACCTCTATTTCTAAAAGATGTTTGTACTACAATTCATCTCAGTAGCAAAATTACAGTTGCAAAATAGTACTGAAACAGTTTTGCGGTTGGGGGTCACCACAACATGAGGAAACGTGTGAAAGGGTCGCAGTAATAGGAAAGTTGAGAACCACTGTTTCAGAGTAAAATTTGTTCCAAAATATGTACAAAACTACTGAGAAAGTATAGACGACAAACATTGTTTTGTTTTTTTTTTTTAACTGAAACTGTTTTACATCACATAGATCTGACAAAGCTTTTAGTTTCGGTCATGAGACAGCTACTGAGGTTTGGAAATGGAGCAGCGTCTGTGTGTCTTAGTAGTACCTATCCAATCTTCATGTTGTCATTTATGATCACAGGAGGTTATGAGCTATGAAATAAGTACTGTAAATTGATTTGCCGTTTTCCGGGTTATAAGTTGCAGGAACAAGAATTATATAATAAAAGTATAAGTTGATAAAACCTCTCTTTCAGTTTGTATTGGTCTAAAAGATAAAAGATGCTTTGTTTTCTGGGATTAAATGACCCCAGTATGGATATATGAAAGTAGTACAAATGTTCACTGGGGCTGAGGTATGTTTCCATTTTAAAAATTGAGATAACAATGAAATCATTACTTACTGAAACTATATACTTGTAGGATCCCATGTTGAACTCCCCCCATCTCAGTGCTGGGTTGCACCTTGTTTGGATTGAACCTGTGCAGGCCCTGTGCATGCTGCCACAATATCTATAAGTTAAAGTGTGTCAGTCCTATTGGGTCTTGGAGTCATATGTCACCACTGGCTCTTATAATCTTTCTGCCTCCTCTTCTTACATCTCTGAAACTTAAGAGGAGTTTGATGAAAACAACTATTTAGGACCAAATGTTCAAAAGTCCCTCATACCCAGCACATTTTCCAGTTGTGGGTTTCTCTACTGCAGGAGTCTTCCCTTATGAGGCTTGAGTAGGGAGCTAATGTATGAATATAGCCATTAGAGGCCATTTTATTGCTATGACTATTTTGCAGAATCATAGGCCCTAGGCCCATGATCTATTTTAGTCACAGGTTCTTAACCACTTTAACAGTATTGGGTCTGGCTTCTGTCTAATGGAGTGATGGGTTTACAATTCAATTTTAAGAAATGGTTGGTTACTCCCATCTGTGCCACTACTGTATCTGTGACGTACATCTTTCATGCACATCACTGCTTTAGGTTACAGGATTTGTAACTGGATGATATTGGTAGCTGCCTTTCTCTTAGGGCAGTAGGCAGAGAAACTGTATAAAGGTTTGCTCTTCCTGCATCAAGATATACATCACATCCTTTTCTCACTTCTCTTGATATTGATCACTGTTTTCTTTTTTAAAACAAAAAAGCATAGTATAGGAGGGGAAAATACATTTAATGGTCTATGTCCAAAATGGCCTTTCACACTCAGAAAGCATTCAAACTCAAAGAATAAGAGACTTGTGTTTTAAGGGAAGCATCAGTGTAGAATATTTGACATCTGAAGGACTAGAGACCAGAAATATGCTTGCAGAAGCAATTTTCATACGCTTGCAGTTATTACCATATTAGTCACTGCTTTTGATTCCTAGTAACATGAAATGTGATTGACTGAAATGCTAAATATGATGTGATATTATTGGTTCCGTGATACTAAAATGAAATTCCATATTAAGAAAACCACTTCATATTCATTTTGTTGGGTTGCATTTTTATTGAATTGTACTATAGTTTCCCTTATTTTATGCTTTGGATACTTACAAAACATTTCTGCTCAGAGCTTATAGTAGATCAGTGAATAAAGTTATTCTAGGAAGCATTACCTAGAAATTATCTATTCTCCATTAAAGTTCTATCCCATAAAATTATTTCTTACTGTGCATGGTGATACCCGCTTATAATTCCTGCACTCCAGAACCTGAGGCAAGAGAAGCACATGTTTGAGCACAGCTTGGGTTACATGATAATATCCTGTCTCAAAAGGAAAAAAAAATGTTTTCAAATATAGATTCATTAAATATTTAAATCAAAGTTTTGTTTATAAGATATATTATACTTTTGAAAAATCTCACAAAATATAGAAAACTAAAATGCATGTGGTATGCATCTGAGATATTCTGGGAAAAAAAAAGGTAAAGTGGATCATTTACATAAAAGATCAAGAAAAGTGTGTAGATGTTATATATGAATTTTTAAAGATTATTTTATGCTTGAGTTTTTAATCGCAATAATGTTTTAGAAGGAGCAGAATCCAAAGAGGCAGTGAAATATTTCATGAGTCCTACAGGACTTACAAGGTGAACTAATTATACAGTTGATGAGCAGATTTTATTTCCCAACATGGAAGTTTTAGAAATCCAGCCCTCTCTCCATAAGTAGCACTTGAGAGCTGCGATGTAGCTGGCGCTCGCCTCTCTTTAAGGAGTTGTTAGTGAGTAATCTCTGTTTACTATACTTAGTTTCTTGTAATAAAGTCTTCGCTTTAATGGCTCATTGAGTATATTGGACTTTTTAATTGCACAGCAAATCCATAAGCTACGGAGAGAACTGGTTGCCTCCCAGGAGAAAGTTGCTACCCTCACATCTCAGCTGTCAGCAAACGTAAGTTGCCCTTTATTCTTTGAAGATATCAGAATGTTTTGCTTCATTAGAGGGAAAGGTCTTACCAACAAAGTTGAAGTGTCCATAGTTATGTGATGGAAGGTGCTGGAAAGGAGAATTCATGTGAAGTTGAAACTTTCTGCCCACTCACTAATAGAATAAAATCAAAACGGATGAGTGACAACATGGGAAAACAAACAAACCAAACGAAAAACAGCGACGACAAACCGTGTGTTACAAAATTATAAACTAAATTAAGGATTACGGATGTTACCTCTTTTCTTGTGTCTTATTTCTGCCATTCCACATGGAGGAAATGTTCTCAAGCCAAAACATAATAAGGGCTGTTGATATTTGACTTTGGAAGACATAATACTCTTGTGCCCTGTCTCTTTTTCAGCAATTCATGAAGCCTACAATGCAGTCTTAAATAAAATAACTCGAATCTAAATACGATGGCTTGGCTTCATTGTACATGAGAGGCGGCTTGCTCTCAAGATACGTTGGCTGCCTTCTTAGAGCAGCTTAGAAGAATCTACATTTGCTGGCACGAAAGCAACTTACATTTGTGAGAACAGAGACAACAAAGACTACCAATTACATTAACCTTTTTCTATGGAATGTCTTTCCCCACTCTCAGGAGGAATTGGAGTAGCGCAGCTTTAACACGGGAGAGGATGTGGCACTGTGCCCAGTCCTGAGGAGGAATAGTGTGAGAAGGCAAAGCAGTGGGTGCAGAAACCCCTGCTATGCTGCCATATGCCCTCTATCATCTTAGCTCGCTCCTGCTGCGTGGCTTTGGACTTCTCCCTCTCTTACCACTGTTTCCTCTTTACTCCTCCAAGGAGATTTTCTTTCTCCTAGACAAAGCATGACATATCAAAAATGAACAGGTGCGGAACCATAGTGTATGACATTGTGATAGGAAGCCACAGGAAATAAGTCATTTCACTCACAGTGAATTAATTTTAGCTCTGTGTCCGAGTTAACATTATGTTTTAACTCGAGGGAAATAATAATAATTTGAGATAGACTATTACTGTTCATAAAGCTTATTTAGGAGATGCCTAACTATTAGAAAACATTTTTTTTCTTTAAACCTTGATAGAAAATAACAGTCTTTATCCACTGTGGTTCTCTAACTTTAACTATTAAAGAGATAGTTTTGAGACAATTGTAAATTTTATGCTATATCTATAGTGCTACACAGAACTGCTTAGTTTCTGAATTTGTAGGCAGAGGACAAGGATCAGTATAAAAGTCACAGACACATTGGATTGCATTTATCTGCAATATGGAAGTCTCGGCATCTGACTCACCCATGATGATCATGTTTTATTGCTGTATCTTTGTCTGCCTTTGTGGTACTTGGGATGGATACGCAAGGCAAGCGTTTTATCACCTGAGCTACCTCCAGTCCTAGAAGTTTTGTTTTGTTTGGTTTAGCTTTTTGTTGTTGTTGTTTTGTTTTTCAATTTCTATTTGTAAATAAAGACAGATAATTTTACTAAAAGTCATATGGTCTATGACTTGAACTCCTAGCTATGTTAGTCTGTACTTATTAACTTATTCAGACTCTAGGTAAACTTTGTGTTTGGTGAAATATGGAGAAATCCGCAGGGAGGATCGTTATATGTAAATGTCATAGGTATCCTTCACAAAGACAGATTTTGATGAGCATTTTTCAATTTAATAATCATTTAAGAAACATTCACTTCCTCTTAACCTATGACCACCCATGTTAGATCCTAATGACTTCACTTGATTAACTTCAATTTTGCGATTTGTGTGTTCCATGCTGGGACTTGACATTAATAAATCTTTTACGACTTGTTCTGTTATTGTTCAAAGGAGCAGAGCGGTAGATCATGAAGGTATCGAGTGGGCCCTCTTCTCATTTGACTAGCAGAATAAAGTTCCAGACAGTGCAGCACCCAGTAGGCTTCACTCCTTACAGACTTGCTCTGAAAACAGTTGCATTGAGCCACCAGGGACGGTATTGAAAACTTATTCTGCTAGAGCATCTCAGAAAAAGAGCAAGGTTATTATGGCAAATGTTCTTTCTTGGCCTTCTCTGAGTCATTATCCCTCCAGCAAAGAAAAGAAAGCAAAGCCAAATCCCTGCCAGCTCTGTGCTGATACACATGATCACATGTATAAGCCAGATTCCTCTGGAGCGCTCTCCCACATATTCATGCCAAGGAGGATGGATGCATCCTTTCTCTCACTATTTTCTTCTTGGGCCTGACAAGTCTTGGCCCTTAGATAATTTTGAAACATGAAACAAAGTCCACTATTGCTGACATCTTTCAAAGGCACCCCCAAATGAGTATGTAATGAAACAAAAGGTAATTTTTGCCTTCAGAAGATAAATATTTTTGACGAAATATTTCTTAGCGCCAGTATTTTCTGGGAATGTGCTCTATTTGTTTGCTCTAATTAATGTATTTTCATATATAATCCAGCTGTTTCTTTTGCTTTTCTCTCAGTTTCCTTGGGCTATCTGTACCTATTAATGGTGACAAACACTGATGAGAAATTCTATACAGTACCAAAGAAATACAATACATTGCATATGATTAAGAATAGAACTTACTTCCACTATACTTTTCAAATGCAAATCCTTAAATGTATAATATATTAAATATATTTATATATATATAAAATGAACTGTTATTTCATTCAATGTCAATATGTGCAATGTAGTCTTTATATATAAATAGCATTCCATCTTGCTGTTAAAATCACAGTCATTTTCTTTGTGTGAGTTACATTATATAGTGTAATCCCATGACCATTATGAAAAGCAGCTCTTCTTAACCATCAGTTAGACATCTCTGTTTTAGTGCCTGGACTGGCTTCTTCTCACAAGACTCAGTACTAATTTCATATTAATATATTGTACTCTACTTTGGAAAATCTGCAACTGCTAAAAACAGTTACAGTCCTGTAACCTCTGTTATCACCTTGAAAATTCTATTTTTTTCTTCTAAAAGTTACAGAGTTTCACATGTAAGGTAATAAAAAATGATCAATGATGAAAAAAAAAGTAGTCCCTGATTTACCCCTTTGTTCCTCTCATTCTTTGTATTTAACAGTCATTAGGTAACAAAGTTAATCTCATAAACTTAGCCAAGAAGATGTAAATATAAAATGATATTTTTCTAATATGATTTTATCGTTATACTTTCCATTAAAAGTAACATGACTTAAAATGATATTTAGTAACCAATTATTAGGACTTTAATGAAAAATTAGTAAAAAAGAAAATTTACAGGGATTAGAAATTTATATTTCTCTTAGCTAGAGTTTCTGTTGCTTCAATGAAACACCAAAAAGCAAGTAGGAGAGGAAAGGGTTTATTTGGCTTTATACTTCCATAGAACTGTTCATTATAGAAAGAAGCCAGAACAGGAATTCAAATAGGGCAGCATCCTAGAGGAAGGAGCTGATGCAGAGACCATGGAGGAGCGCTGCTTACTGGACTGCTCCCCATGGCTAACTCAACCTGCTTTCTTATAGAACCCAGCACCACCAGCCCAGGGATGGCACCTCCCACATGAGACTGGGCCCTTTTTCTTCAATCATTAATTAAGAAAATGTCCTACAGACCTGCTGGTACCAGATCTTTTGGAGGCATTTTCTAACTTGAGGCTCCCTCCTTTCTGAAGACTCTAGCTTATGTCAAGTTGACATAGACTCGCCAACAAAATATTCTAATGTTAAATATGTTATCATTTCTTAGTGCCACAAGATATAATCAATATATTTTATGCATGTGATCTACTCTTTATAGCATTTTCATATTTTAAATTTCTATTAAATTGAGTAAATATATACCAATTATAAAATCATTTTCTTCAAATTAAAGACATTAAAGATCCCCACAGTCCAATAATTAAGCATTTGCTTTATCTACTTTATGAGAAGCAAATTATCAGTGTTCAGAATTATTTTCTAAATCAAACAGAAATCTGTTCTTCTAAAGTGTTCCCTATGTGGAGCATGGGACAAGCTTAGTTCTAGGATTTAGCTCCCGATTTTGTGGACATTGTGGGATTATTTTGAAAAGACAAAATTGGAATCAATACAAAGGGCCATCATGAGCGAAAATACAGTAAATTCAGAAAGAAGAATAATTTATTTCTAATGTAATATTAAAAAGAAAAAGTTGTGAAAGCTATATGATAATACTTGGGTTCTTTAAAATTGGTCAGATTAAAAACACAGTGCTTAGGAATTACAAACTTGGATGTAAAACGTACCAAGAAAGCAGCCAACATAGAAGCGAGCTAATGCTTACCACAGGAAAGGAAAGACCCCCAGTAACTGATCAAGACAATAAAGAGTGTTCTCAGAGGGTTGGAGTTTGACAGTATTCTCTCCAACTGCTTTCCCATACTGTAGCATTAGTGAAGTGCAGATCATGGATGACTCTCGGGAGCAAAAGGGACTGTGATGACTAGCGTCAGAGCCCCGATTCATTAGGAGATTTCCATAAGCCATTTGGTAGGTGGTACCTCATCCTTTCAGACCCTCTATGGCACCTTTTGCTTCAGAAAAAAAAAATCAAACTTCTGTCATAAAAGTTTGACAAGAATTGACCAAATTCTACCAAGATCTAGTAAGAAAATACTCAATCTTTAGATGCCTTTAGGAGCACAGTGAGTTATATTAGTTTGAGACAGTATGCCTGCAGTTGTCCCTGAAGTCACAGGAATGAATAAGACACCTCTTCATACTGAGAATTTGTACCCCAGGCTGTTGAACACAGTAGGAAATGGCCTAGTTTCCAGCTGTCCCATCAACCATTTCAAATCGTAAGTGTGATGGTTATATACTATAATGTGTGTACTTCTCTAAAATCTAAAATAAAACCCCCAATCCACCAAAGCTTAATGTTGAATTTGACCGTATGCATTTCTGCTGGCCAGATCTTATTTCTTAAGTTGGGGAAATTGAAAGGGGGGTGGGGAGGCTGGAAACATCCTTTTATTCCAGAGATTTTAGAGTGAGAACAACGCTTTCCCAGGCAGTTCTTTGTAAGTAGCAAAAGAGAAAGGATAATGTTCTAGCTGTCAGCACATGTCTGACACTTGAAGGAAAACGTCTGCACAATAGAAGAGCTAACAATATCTTCAAAGGTCATCATGGAAGTCGAAAAATGAGGAGCATTTGTCCACTGACTGTTTCAGTGACCTCCTTTTGGGCCCTTTCTTTCTAAAAACTTGGCAGCTGGGAAATTTGTTCGGTATTTTGGGTGTCAGATCGCTGCGTGATGTGCAAGTCAGAAGGTGTTGTTATTTGCAAAATACCATCCCCTTTTGGAAGGCGAGTTCACATTGAATGTCAAAAGACTGCAACACTGAGTTTAGCCAACCAAAGTTTAGATTTGGAAAATGCAGATATGTGTTAAAGGAGCATCTCTGCTGGGAAATAGCCGTGAGGGCCACATTACTGAAAACACTGGAATGGCTGAAATTAAACACTTTATAAAATGAAGGAGCTTTATCTTATCCACATGAGATTCTGACACATTTTAACCATCTTTCTTCTATTTTTTTTTCCTGCAGGCTCATCTCGTAGCAGCTTTTGAAAAGAGTTTAGGGAATATGACTGGCCGTTTGCAAAGTCTAACCATGACAGCGGAACAAAAGGTATGGCCGGCAATTGCCATTGAGGCTTGCTCAGGTAGTTCACTTCAGAGAATGCTAAATAACAGCTAGGTCTTAGTGCCTTAACGATAACATTACAGAGCATCTCTTCTGTGCTAACCTGAAGCGATGAGAATATGGTGCCATTTCTTTTCCAGGTTTAATTTAAAGGCACAATCAGATTGTCCATATTGGAACACAGAGACATGAACACACACAAAGTTCTGTCATAGAGGTCTGTCTGTTTACTTTCAATTGAAACTATAAAAGAATAGCACATGCTAAAGGATGCTTGATATAGGAGAATCCAAATACTCTCAAATTGTTATGCAGTTAACAAGACTTGTCCTTTGAAAGAATTTTCACAAATATATAGTCCATAATCCTAGTAGTATACCATAGATATAAGCTGACACACACACACACACACACACACACACACACACAAAGAAGCAAGAAAAGCTATTAGGACTCCAAAGTAGAGATATCAGAATAGAACAGCTATGAGAGGGCCAATTATATTTATTTTTGCATAAAAATTAGTTGGTATCTGTGATGCTGCTATTATTTGAGGCAACTTTACTTAAATATATTTAAATATTCTAATGTATCAGGAACAAGGTCGGTCACTGTCCTAGCAAGACCAATTTTCTTCTCTGATGTTACTTCAGTGTCCTTGACCTCCATGTATTGTTGGCAGGAACCAGTATAGTCTCTGAAGTTCATGGAAAGTCTTTAGAAAGCCTACATATGTATAGAGTGTAGGCAGATGTCTCTGTACTCATCTGATTCCCAAATAGATCTATGTTCTAAGAAGATTTGGACGTTTACAGCCTGTGTCTTCATCTATCTAGAGGGATAGCTTCAGGTTTGACTATAGGTTTTGCAAGGTATTGTATTACCAAGTTTTATAAGTATATAAAAATTTTTAGACAATATAGCATTAATGCACCAATTAAAAAGGAGATAATCTAATATCCTCCTGTAAATTACCTAAAACAACCAGTAAACAGTCCTCTAGCTTATTCTAGGTCTTAGATTGCTGCCCATGATGATATGTTGTCCAAGTTCTTCAAAGAGGGATCTCTACAAACCTCTCTGAATTCATAAACTTTTCTCTTCCCTTCCAATCTCTTCCGCCTTCCCTGCCCCTCTCCCCTCTCTTCTCTCTCCTCTCATCCCCTCTTTTTCTTCCTTCCATTCTTTCTCTTTTTCTACTTCATCATGGATTGATATATCACTATGGACCATAAGAACCAAGCAAACAGAATTATAAGGCCTATTAAGTAGCCATGCAGAAAAGAATATTTAATGACATTGGAACCAAAAACATGGAGCATGAATTCTGGCTATGTTTCTTTAAGAATTATCTAATCCTGATTAAGCTTAACCTCAAATTCACTGCTTTAGCCATTAGATGGTTTTAGTTTTCCCTTTAACCGTTAGTATCTCTGAAAGTCACAACAGCAATAACAACAGCAATAACAATAATAATAATGAATAAGAACCTTGTAGGATTACCATGAAAAATAAGCAAAATATTATATGGATTACATTATATATATTGGGACAATCCAGAAATGTCACCTTTCTGCACATTTTTTTCCTTTTAAAAATCCTAAGGGACTGGGAAGATTGTTGGTAAATCTCTCATCAGAAAAATAAGAAATCTACAGTAAAGAGCTCCAAGAATGCAACATAAGAACCAAATGGGTATTAAAACCTACTTAAAATTCATCTGAGGGGCAGAGGCCGAAACAGGCAGTTCCAAGAATGAGCTGCCTAGGTAGACCATATTCAGGTTAATCAAGAGACCCCCAAATATATAAGGTGAAGAGCAATCAAGAAAGATTACCAACATCAACCTCAAACTCCACCCATGGTGTTCACATGCACACATAAACATACACACAGAGATGTGTGTACACATGCACAGGCATGTACACCATGCACAAATACATGTGCAAAAGTGAACAAAGAATATAAACTAATTCATACCTAGCCAATGTCATATATATTTCTGAAAATGATGGTTACCATTCATTGTGTTATATTGTTGAAGAAAGCAAAGTCAGTAATGAGAATTGTCAATCCCTTCATATTTCCTTTAACTCTTTTATATGAGTGCAAAAAAAATTTATTTTAGAATTATGTAAGATTACACAGTTATATTAATTTATAATATCTAGGGGTAATGTATAAATATTTGAAATATAACTCCTTGTTAAAAAATTATGTCATTATATATAAAATATCCTTAAAATAACACCATAATTATTTATATTGTCCAGAAATATCATGTTTGAAATTGTCTTTGTTATTTTAAACTAAACCTAACATAATTCTTCTTCAATTCAGAACTTCACAGAGGCACAAACATTAGTAATTATTTATGTACCTCAAATTGTGTATTGACATTTTCCTTTGAAGAGATCTATAAAATGATTTGCACTATAGCACACTTCAGTACCAGAAACTGATTCAAGCCAGCAGATGAATGTAAACAACAAGGTATCTGAACCACATGGCTCAGCCACAAAGCCCTAAACTGAACCAGCTTTCAAGGAAGCTGAGAGACAAAGGGAGATTTCTTGGTGGTTTTTATTCTCTTTGTCTGACCACAAGAGTGTAATTTAGATTAAACAGTCTAACGTCTTGGCCCAGGATTTAAGGATAAATGTATTGCAAGAGTTCTTAAATTGGGGTCACAGGATAACAAAAGACAAAACACATTGTTCACTTAGACATTTTTCTAAAAGCTGAGGGCAAAACATTTAATCATATTTCAAGAAAGACATTTCTTCAGGGAATTAAGATAAAAGGGTATATTGCTCTCTGGTGATCCAACAACCCTGAGCAAAAGCCTCAAGAACGAACTGTATCTTTAATCTCAGTCCCCAGAGTTCCAAGGTGTATTTCTCCATTTAGTCTTTCGCCAAATTTATATTGAAGTTCTATGGAGTAAGAAGAAAAATGTATGGATTTAAAAATAGATGAGTTATTTGCCTATTGCTATCTGTATCTATACGTATAGGTATCTTCTAGAATATAAACTCCAGAAAGAACATGCATTTTTTTCTCATGTTAGATTATAGATAGTGTTTTTCTGAAGTTTTCATTCTTTATATATGAAATATTCATACATAAAGGTGTTCATGTAGACATAAGATCCACATTGATATTTCTAGCCATCATACATATGCATCTTATTATTAATGCATATATTTGACCTAGAGTTATAATTCTGATATGTAACAGGTGATGACAAACATCATATACATATACATATACATATACATATACATATACATATACATATACATATACTGTGGGCTGGTGGAGGTGAGATTGCTCAGCAGTTAAGAACACTCCAGAGGTCCTGAATTCAACCTCCAGTAACCCCACGATGGCTCATGACCATCTATAAAGGGATCTGATACCTTTTCTGTCATGTAGGTGTACATGCAGACTGAGTACTCCTTCCTTTAAATAAATTCATAAATACATAGTTTTTATAATGTTTAAAACATATATAAGCAAAACATGAATCAGCTTTGTATTGAACACTACTGAACAAATTCATACTGATAGTGAGATCATTGAAAACTAAGAATGGAAGCTTCTACATGAAGAACCAAAGACCAAGCTTGCTACGGGTGGTTGGTTACATACTTAAGAAGTAGCCAAACTAAACAATTATTCAAATCATGGTCTAGCTTTATTGGATGTTTTTAGAGATCGCATAGCATTAAAAGTATGCAGAGGTGTTATTTCCATTGATTCACTAAAATAACTGCCTTGAATAGTATCCTAATAATTTTTCTTGCTTCCAGATGCCAAGCAACTCCAATTCTTTTGCCAAATGTTTATGACAGAATACTGTGTATATATACTTATAGCCATGAAAGCAGAAAATATTTATAAAAATAACTCAGGAGGCAGAAAACTATGGCTCCATTAGAATGTAGCCCTACAAAGCCATGAATATTTTCAGAGGATTTGAACCAGTCCATCCTAGCTCTTCAGGTTAGGGAAGATGAAGAAGATTAATTCAAGGGAAATACTAGGGAGTATTTCATGAAGACAAAACAGCTGAAGCATAAGCAGCCAAAAGAATAATGGGAGGTGTCACTCAAGCATTGGTGGAAGGTGTCACTCAAGCATGGTGGGAGGTGTCACTCAAGCACTGGTGGGAGGTGTCACTCAAGCATTGGTGGAAGGTGTCACTCAAGCATTGGTGGGAGGTGTCACTCAAGCACTGGTGGGAGGTGTCACTCAAGCAATGGTGGGAGGTGTCACTCAAGCATTGGTGGGAGGTGTCACTCAAGCATTGGTGGGAGGTGTCACACAAGGCATTGATGGGAGGTGTCATTCAAGGTATTGTAAGAGGCTTAAATTTCTCACAAAATATTAAGGAAGGCTGTGATACAATCATTAAGATAGAAAATACATAGTTTTGAACATGTGAAACTTTAATAGAACTGTGAAATCTTATTCAAATTTGCTATTGTAATACACCCTAAAAATTTAAGAATATAAAATTCCAAAGATAATCATATTAGTTGCTTACAGACATTGAACTCAAATCATTGGAGCATAGGTATTAAGGTGTGCTAGACTAGTCTTATTAGATGTCATTGAAGAATAAAGAACTATCTTCTTAGAATGATAGGTTCCATGTATTGACAACTATGCTAACTCTAAAGCCATTCTTACCACTGTAAGATGACCATGCATTTTAATCTGGGAAATGAGACCATTCAGTGGCAAATGCATGAAATCAACATAGAAAAACATAAAGATACAGTCTGCTTTGTCTTTACATATTTTATGTGCAGACAATTTTCGATCTAGAAGAGTTTATAACAATGTAGCTCTAGAACCTGACACTCTATTAAAGTTTTGCAGCATAAACAAAGATTTGGTGAAGCGCTTTCATCTGAATTTAGATGCAGTAAACACTGCAGGGTCTTTCAGTAAGAAAAGGTAATAGAAAGATTTTGAGGCAAATGCACAGAAGGCTGGAGAGAGAGAAATGTTCTCAAGGGAACCACAACTGAGCACTGTGAGATTAGCCGAGTGGCATCGATAGGAATTAAAGACAAATTTGTGTCAAATTAAAGGGCCTTGACGAAAGGTTCAGTAGGTTCACAAGATTTATTGTCAAGCTTGTAGGAAGGTTTAATGGAACTTTACTAATGAGAAATTTTGAAAGAGATCACATAGAGCTAGGATAATTAGATTGGGAAAGAACACTATAAAGGCTAGCATTGAGGAAATACTCTATTGTTTTGTTTTGAAGCATTTCTAATATAATTTTTATAGCT
>JAJTUV010000132.1:2145000-2433465 GCA_021653895.1 Mastomys natalensis
AATCCTCCGGTAACATTTAGGGAGCTTGTAAGTACTCAGCTGAATGCAGAAAAGGTTTGTAAATATTATAAATAAAAAAAAAAAAAGGTAAGTGTCTGCAACGTAAGGACTTGTGTAATATGGGAACGGCCTGGTGTGTTCTAGAAAGATATCCTGGGGAATGCTGGAAGGTAGACTGGAGGTTAAGGGATTTTTTCAGTTTAGCGAGACCAATAGTGAAGCCGTTGGAGGCTATTATCAATTTAGGAACAATGACAGGGGAGAATGAGGAATTCGAGAAGAAGGACCTACTTACTATAGCAGAAGAGAGGCCATCTGCGATGAAATAATTGGGAAAACGGAGAAGGAAGAGAGAGAAGCAGAGTTGGTGGGAAGTTCGGAGGTGTGATTGAGAACCCATGGCCACTGCGCTCGAGAGGATGCAACAGGGTGACTCTGCAGTTTCAGACAGAAACCTGTGGGTGAGCTAGAGGAGGGAGTCATAAATTAAAGAGAAGGATGCTGAGGTTCAAGTCGGGCCTTCATAACTTGTGGCTGCGGTCACCATCGTTGCTGCTATTGTTTTGTTTTGTTTCTCTTAGCTGATGCACCTTATTAGTAGCTCTTCCAATTAGCCATATGCTGAGAGGAAACAAGGAAAGTCGAAGTGAAATAAAACACAGAAATCCTTGCAGAATAATATTTTCTATAATTTTCTATAAACTTTAAAGTAGAAACAGGTTCCACTGACAAATATTCACTTATTCAATATCTACGATGTTTGTTCTCCCTCATGCCCTTCTGGCTGGGGGAACTGAATGACCAGTTTAACCAATGAGTTTTCTGTGGAACTGCTGTGTGCTATATTAAGACCGATCAACAGCTTCCCAGTATGGGAAGCATCCTCCCTTTATCTCCATGTTATCTTTGATAAAACTCCACACAGTGGTTCCATATTCAGTCTCATAATGTGACTTTTCTATGAACATAGGAACAAGTATTTATTCATTAGATAGGGCAGTGAAGATAGACCAAAAAAACAGTCCCAGCCAGGTCTAACTTAGTCAACCAATGAATTTTTTTTTTTGGAATTACTTACTGGACCATGAATAACTCCAAGGTACATATATCACCAAATACCCCAACCCCCAGAATACCAAGAACTCCCTGCAAGAATTACAGGCCGCTAAGCCAGTGGAAGCATGTCCCCCCGAAATTGCTAAATACCTATAACTTTGGACAGGGGTCTTGTGAATCCTGTATATTTTGAGAGCTCCCTGAGTCTTAGAAGTTTCATCTATTTCCAGATCTATAAACTTGGCCGGCAGAGACAACCAGATCTCGGTGAGTTTGAGCTAGCCTGGTCTACATTGTAAATTCAAGGGCAGCCAGAGTTAAATAATGATATATTAATAAAAAAAAATATGAGCAACAGCACTCACATATAGAAAAACAAACAAACAAACAAAACCCTCCAATTCACATCATTTAATGATCTCGGATCTAAACTGAGACGTTCCAGGCAGCATTGTTGGAATTTTAAGATATGACCGCAAGCACAATCCAGAGCATGCGCAGCCCAAAGCGTGCACAGCACAAAGTGCTCATGCTGCGTTCAGAACCAAGGCTGCAGTGTAGTCCTGTGTTGCATGCATTCTGAAAGGCCTGCAAAACCATGCTTTTTTTTTTTCACTATTGATTTCGAAGTATTTCCAAATATTCTACTTAAACATTCAGAACTCAATTTCAAAGGCAACAAAAGAAACCTTTAAGAAAGACTAATACTGGGCTGCTTTACAGTTGGTAAAACTGATTACTTTTCAAATTGGCACTTGAATGAGTATTTCGACAGTAAATTGACCGATTTTATCCTGACCATAGAAGGATAGTAATACACCTGCAGGATTTCTGAGATAGAATATGCATTTGTCAGAGGACTAAGAAAACGTTTGTTGAGGATGACACAAGCTTCGCTGCGTGTCACCTCAAAGAGAAACAATGAGCATTACCAATCCTGTCTCTCCGCTGTCTGCCTGCTTCCATCAATTGTTTTAATCCTGAAAAATACTGAAAACAAAATAACACGTTTACTCACTATGCATGAAAATTGCAGAGAAAGTCTCTTATTCTTGCACATGTTATAAACCTTTCCCAGAGACTCTGGGACTAGATATTGTTGCATGAAATGAACTTCATTTTCTAGTTTATAAGGTTCCCAAGATAATAAGAGACAAACCGATACAAGATAGGTGATTTTGTTTTAGATCATCCAGGCTATACCTATAAAGCTGTTCCTTCTGTATTTCCTTCATGTTTTGTGAGTTGAGTGTGTTTCTACACTGAGTGCTTGATAATTGTAATTTTCTATTAATTTTTTCATAGTTTATTATTACATTGACTTCTGCTTGTATCGTAGGAAATACTAAATTTTTTATTAATTTAATAAGACTAGGGTTCCTAAATAAATTCTAATAAATGATCAGTGGATTCTTTTTTGTAAAATGTACATTTGCATGTATAATTTATGTAAGGATTAATTCACATGTGAAAATCACACTTTATTCAGATCTTGCTGCCTTACTCATTTGCCTTAATCCTCTTAAAATAGGGTCTATCCTTTTGTTTAAAGTCTAATAAGATGGCCTAGGAAGGACCTTTGTTTAGTAAGTATTACTGGAAATTTATTTTAAGGTTGCATGAATAAATTTTTGTAATTAATTTTTTCAGTATCATGCTATACATTTTTGTCATAATTTTTTTTACAGTAGAACATGCTAATTCCACACGTAAATCTATAGGCCTTAGCTCTTACTTTGCCCTGGTATATATAAGACTGCCAGAGTTTAGATACCCCTGGCCACTCACTTGTCACAGGTGTCAACTAAAGGGGCACAGGATAATTTTGATGTTATTCTTTGAGGAATATATAATTAGGCATAGCCGACTTCAATGACACTCCAACTTGATTACCCACAAAATGAGATAACTTTTTCTTGTTAGCATCTAGTAATTATCATCAAAATGCAAAGAAATAAGATGCCTTTTATATTTGTGTCTTACATTTCTCCAACAGGCTTTCATTGATTATTTTGGTAGTGCCAATGTCTGGTAGCCTCATTTTCTTGTCTACATGCTTACTGTGAAATCATTCTATGCACAAGTATGTAACAATGACCATCATAGTATAAATTACAAACCAAGGTTATCTTTTGTAAATGTAACTATTTTTAGCCAGATGTAATTGTCATCTTGAAGGCTTACTGCTGAATAAGCTCACCATTTCTAGTTCATTCTGAACTCTGGTTAGCTGTTCAACTTAGCTGTTCAGCTCAAGTTCCAGGCTGCCTGATTCGAACTGGCTTCTCTCAGTTACTCACTGAATTGCTCTGCTTGGTCCCATACAAACTTTGGCAGTATGTTCTAATCTGCTGGCTCCTTCTCATTCTCTTGCTCCTTCTGCTTCACCTGTGTCTAGCTTTTTCTCTCTGCAACTTATCTCTGTAAAACTGTCCTGGTAAAACTGCCTCTGAATTCTATGAATTGAACTGTCATGATCTGAACAGCCATGAATTTCACTCTGGTGCACTGCCTCTCAATTCACTGACTTGATGAAATCACGGATTAAACCTGAGAGATCTACATGCCTCTGTCTTCTGAGAGCTGACATTAAAGGCACTTACCATCATACCTGGACCCAGGCTTTTCTTTAACTGAAACTTGTTTACACTAGGCTGGCCTTGACCTTAGAGATCTACTTGCCTCTGTCTCTTGGGATTAAAGGCAATCTGTATTCCAGTCAGATCACAACAGACCTAGAAGGTCTATGGATGTGATCCCTTAACAGAACAGCCATGCTACTGGGTTAAAATTCCTCTACAATCTTTAAATCATCAGTTGTACATTTTGTTAGTTTCCTACATGAGAGAAGAACGATAGATGATAATATGGCCTATTTGTCTAAAAGAACAGGAAGATATAAATATAGAGTTTAAAAACCATAACCAGATAGATTATAGTAAGCTTGATAACTCATGATGATAAGTTATCATCTTGTAGCATTTTGCTGTGAGCCCACACACTACAGTGTTTCCTTGTATCTTTTATTTTTGTTCAATGTTCTTGCTTATTTTTCTTGAAAACTCCCTAGTGACTGCAGACATTTTTCTTAATGGGTAATTTTCCAATGAAATGTCATTTTGGCTTTGTGATTATCCTTAGTGGCACGTACCAAATGACTCATTTCATTTGTGACCAGAGCCAAATTCAAATTTAATTTTCCAGAGGGGACAAGTTAATGTATAACCTATTGTGCCACCCAGCATCCTAAATTTGATTTCCTGAACTGTTTTCACTGAGACCAGAATCAGCTATATAGTTTTGTAGAAGCATAGCCAGTGTGTCAGTTGTATAGGCATTCATGCTTACATCTATTAATTAACCCATTCATTGTAATCAATAAATACCAAATGCCAGAATTCTTGATTCAGAAAGTGGCAAAGGGGTCATCCAGTTCTACAGACCCATAATGCTCAAACACTGAACATCAAAGAAATTTCAAAGCCTTTCAAAAAAAAAAAAAGCCATTCAAAGTTGAACGTCCATCATGAATCAGAGTTAGAGGATGAGCCTCCTGAATATGTCATAGATGGAAAATGAAATTGAAATAGGTTAAAATTTAAACAAATAAAAAAAAATTACTCCCAAGGTTCCTAAAACCCATGATTTCCCACCGGATAACAAAAGGCATTTTAATTTTTACAGAATGTGCACGCAGCATTATCATTATTTTTTGTAGAAAATAGTTTTAGTGTACACCGATACAGTTCTCTAATAACATATATATGATATAATATGAGATCAGGCTCAGTAGACTTCCGAATGAGGTTCTGATTGATTAAGGCCACTTGCTGTCAGAGCAGCCAGGCATGTCACCAAGACACAGTAATTATCTCCAAGATAATATATACCCTGTAAACCAACAATTTACATACCAGCAGTAACTAACTCAATGCAAAATAGTATCTTGTTTTCTTTATTTGCTTAACTGAAACAAAAATGAACCATTCCAAAGAGCAAATTATCATTTAACATGGTGTTTAAAACAATTAGTTAAATAAAAGTTACATGCATAAAAAGAAGTGGTATCTTCTTTTGTCCTGTGTTTGGCTTTTCATTTTTTATTGATTAATTTTGTTCTTCAACAATTTCATACATGTATCCAATGTATTCTGATTACTCTCTGTCATCTCTACCTTCCATTCCTATCAACCCTATCCCTCATATCTACCAATCCCTTTCCTGCTTCATGACATCTGGATGGGTTTTGTAATCCACTTAGATTAACTAGGTCACCATCTCTGTGATCATTATATCCTTGTGGGGTCTTCTGTGGATACATACCTGAAAGGAATGATTCTCCCTCAGTCTGACTCTATCAGTATCAATTAATTCAGCAGTAAGGGATAGATCTGGCTTTCTGAATCCATCTATTCCTCATTTTTGATGGGTCCATTTTTATGCAGATCCATTGGAGATACCTCCAGTTGCTGTGGGTTCATATTAAAATGACTCTATCATGCCTAGAAAGTGACATTTCATAACCCTTTCCCTTGAACTATTATATTTTTAATCCCCTCTGTTGTAATGTTCCCTCAGCCTTTCAAGAGATTGTATAAATGTCTTGTTTAGTGCTGAACACTCGTCTGGCCCTTACTCTCTATTTTAGATATTTTTGTCACCATAAGTCTCTGAAATCAACACAGTTCAATGGAAAAGGAGACTTCTCTGATTAAGGCTGACAGCAACATTTGTATATGGATGTAAAATATTTATAGAGTAGCCAGACACTGTGCCAATTTGCAAAGCAACAGTATTCACTTCCCCACTTGGGTCTGTGACCATGTTTTTTTGTTTGTGTTGTTTTGTTTAAGTGGGTTTACATTACCAGGTGTAGATTCTGGAATCATCTCAGATTCAGTTGGTAACCCTCATACCAGTAGTGATACTACCACACGACTGGTTACATCTTGCCTGGAAGAGACTACCAGAAGTGGAAAAGTTTTAGCAGTTTCTTAGTTTTATTTCTGTTACTGTGATAAAAATATATTGAGCAAAGCAATTTAAAGGGGAAGGGGTTTCTTTTAGCTAACAATTCCATGTCTATCATTATGGAAAAGTCACCACAGAAGGAGCTTTAGGCTACTGCTTACATTGTCTCCCTCGTCAAGAAACCAAGAAGAGTGAATTGGCCCATGGATGCTTGGTCCTAGCTTACTTTCTCTAATCATATCTAGTTCAGGATGTGCTGCCTAGGGAATTGTGGCACCTACAGTGGACAGGTCTTCTCATATCAGTTAATCGAATCAACATATTTTTCCACAAACATACCCACAAGCTAACCTGAGTAGATAATCCCCTATTGGGGCTATCTTTACAGGTGATTCTAGACTATGTCAAGTTGACAAGACTAACTATAAAAAAGGGAGTAGTTGAAAGAATAGGTGAGAAGAAGCATAGGAGAAGGCTAACCAAGAAAAGGGAGATATGAAAAAGCCATATGGAAAGTTACGATCTTGTAATCAAACCAGAAGCTGTTGGCTATTAAGCAAAGGGCCCAGTGCCAGGTCTGTGATACCTCTTTACAAGTTGTTTCCCAGAGAGGTACCAAAAGCCCCCCCAAATAATACAGTCTTTGCCATTCCTCTTCTTGATAAGGACACCTAGATTATAAGTCACCACACACATTGCATGAATAATATAGAATGATCGTACTGGAGAAGAGCTAATGGCATCCTCCTTGATAACTAGCTTTCATGGTTCTGGAAGATGCTATGCAGGCTGCCAGAGGAGAAAGCACATCAGTTGCCTTTCTCATTCTTATTTCAAAAATACATACTCCTTGCCTTTTTCTTACCAAAAGTTAAAACATTTAGCCAAAGTTAGACAAGTATTCAAATTCCTGGTCCACCACTTCTTGGACCTTGGAATTCCACCAATCTCTCTGTCTGACATTTCTATAATTTGGGCATTACAATCATTAATAGTTTCATTAGGCTGTCATGAAAATTGGGCCACTGTGTTTCAGTAAAGCATCTCAAATATTTCCAGCACACAGTGAGCACTCACAAAAGTATAAGTGCTAGTGATCAAGACTTCATATTTGTGGAGTTTTAGCATGACAGATAATCACTTCATGATACTTAGTTCTATGGGTTTTCTTCCTTTTTGATTTATTTCTTCTGACAAGAAATTAAAATTAAGAAAGAATATAAAACATAATCCATAGGGTTTCCATCCAAACAGATGTGCTATAAATGTGTAGAAATGGAAATGTTTCTTGTAATCCCTCGGGAATACAAATATAAACTCATAATCATAATGTAATATAAAGCTAGCTTTTACTTTATTAACATAGACTCTAACAACAGAAAACTCTACTTACCAAGAAACATGTAGATATTATTTTAAATATTTATGTAACTGATTAACTCATGGATATATACAAAGTTATTCAACTGTTTTATTGAGTATCACTTATTTCTAGCTTTTGCTTAGCATAATAGACAATGCTATGAACCCCTTATTCACAAAAGAGGCTCCCAATTTTTGGCCAGAAGAAAAATAAAGAAGAAAAGTCACAATCAATGTACCTATGTTCTTTTGGTGATGTTTTAACATTTACAAAGATACAATCATTTATACAGACGTGAAATAAATCATCAGGTAAGCTACAGATGTAGAGGATGATAAGAGATTTTTTTACACAGGGCACGTTTTTAAAACTTCTCTGATGTGCTGATATTTGAATAAAAGACATTGGAATAAAATGATGATTCATTCATAAAAATTATAAAGCATAATTTAATATAAATCTCTTTGACTAAGTCTTTACTTATGTGGGGTTTAAGCTTCAATAAATGTAGAAATCCCAAATAATTACACTTTATATCTGAAAATATCCCTAGCAAGCATTTAAAATGAGAAAATCAATAAAATGACACCATCTAAGCAATTACAAAACTAAGCATATTCAATCATTGGTTGCTAGGTGAGACATAAAAAGAATGATTCAGAGTGATCTAATTGCTCAGACTCAATTTCTTTTCTAATAGATCAGATATCTGAAAAACAAACTGTAGCTTTATATTTAATAGCAAAATCATAACCTGGCCTGGTGTGGTGGCACGTGCCTGCAATCCTAGATATTGGGAAGCTGAGGCAGAAGTATTACTGTGAGTTCAAGACCATTCTTGAACGCATAGTGAAACCTTATGTCAGCCAAGTATCTAGCCTCTAACGGAAAAGAATTTCCCACATCCAACAGTGTGACTCATACCTGTAACTCACTGTTTGGAAGGCTGAGACAGGAGAATTTGAGTGAATCTGAGGCCAATACAGGTTATAAGTGAATTCTAGGCCAACCAGGTCAAAGAAAGAACTTCTCTCTCAACAAGCTGCCACCTCAAATCCTTTTCATCTATTTATAAAAGAATAGTGATCAGAATTCCTGTTTGTGTTCTTAATAAGCCAATCTCTTTGAGTTCATTGACAATGGTCTGGATTTATATATATTTATACTAATAAACAATCGAACATCTGCCTGTTAATACAGGTTGATAAAAACCTGTTCTGTCTGTGAGTCGTAACCCTCAGAGGATTTCTTACCATCAGGAAACATAGTGTAGGTTGTATCTACTTCAAAGTTTATGTAATCACTTAGTCAGCCTTCCTGCAAACTTCCCACATTCAGCACTGGGGCTCTTTGATTATAATGCAATCGGACAAACGTCAGGAAACATAGTCCTATAGAGTGAAATAAATCTTGTTCTTTAACCCAGAAATGACTACAAACATTACTCTCATGAGAATTTCATTCACATGCATATTTTTAGCTTCTGTAAGGAAAGCACTGAATGATAATTGGGAAGTGGTGTTTTTAATTAAGGACAAGATTAAATTTTATCAGATTCTCACATAGTACAAGCTGATAATTTCCTTCTGAATGTTACAGTAAAAACATGATGCTTTGACCTCAAAGCATTTGGGCTTTATAAGGCTCTTTTTTTTTGTCTGAAAAACATGAAAAGGATTTTAATAAGTCCTTTTAAGAAGAAAAAAATACATACAACAGCTCTGTATATGTTCTTCTGGGGCAGTTACGTTTGAATATGAAGTCCAGCATCTCCTTAGTCTCCTGTGGCATAACGATGGCATAAGAAGGCGCTGAGCTTACAAGCATAAAGCACAGCCAGGAGTTCACATTCAATCTTAAGCTGGGAACATGCTGGATTAAGAGTGGGAAGTGAGAAGAAAATGTGCAAAGTCAACAGAACAAGCCTGAAAAGTGTGGGGCTGACTCTGAAGGAAGCATGTACAGAAAACTAAAAGAAGGAGTCGATGAGAACATAGACATCAGTCCTGAACACATACGAACAGTAACATTAGATGGACTGAGCAGGTTGCATTTGTGTATTTAGGAGTATGTATGCATGTGGTTGTGTGTGTGTGTAGTATGTATGTATGTATGTATGTATGCAAAAACAAGAATGAAAATGGAGGCCATGAGAAAAAAAGAGGGCTATGTAAGAAGGTCTGGAGGGCGCATAGTGAAGGGGTAGTAATCAAATTATAATATAATGAACTTTAAAAGTCAACTTGTAACTAAAAATGTAGAATGGGGGCTAAAAGAAAAGTAGCAAGCTAGGTATGTTGACTCTCGCTTTTAATCTCAGCACTCTGAGGCATTGGCAGGCAGATCTCTGTATGCCTGAGTCCACCCTGGTTCACATAAAGAGGTCCAGCATAGCTAAGCTTTGTAGTGAGACACAATCTCAAAACAACAAACAAAAGTATTGTGCAGATGTTATCCTCAGCTATGGGGCTCCACTGTCAGTTTGTAGACAGCACCATTTTGTCTTAAAAACAACCTGAGTTGTTTGTGGTTTCTGTGGGATTCCCTTGGCCAATGATTCACTTGAATGCAACCTAGTCCTGCTACTGGAAGCTCATTTGGTGATGAGATAGCTGTTGAGACTCTGTATCCCTCACTATTAGGAGACCTCATTAGGATCAGCTTCATATATTTTAAGGTTTCCATTGTACTAGGTGTACATATCATTTTTCAAATGCTCCTCAAGTCCAGCTGTTTCTCCCTGCATTCTTGCCCTCTAATCTATCTCCCCTCCTTCCCACCTGATTCTCGCTATTCCTGTCCCCATCTGTCCCAGTAAACTCATGAAATCTACTCTATTTTCCCCTCCCAGGGAGATTCATGTGTTCCTCCTATACCTTCTTTATACCTAACCTCTCTGAGTCTATTGATTGTATCTTAATGATTTACATAGTACAATATATTCACTTAGAAATGAATACATATCACATTCATCTTTCCGGGCTGAGTTACTTTACTCATGATGATTTTTTTTTAAGTTCCATCCATTTGCCTAAAACTTTCATGGCCATTTTTTAAACAGCTAAGTGTCCTATGCCTTACAGAAGCTTCTCAGTTTCACAAGACCTAATATATTGTTGTAGATCTTAGTGCCTGAGCTAGGGTATTTTGTTCAGACTCATTTCTTGTGCCGATGCCTCAAAATGATATTTCACTTTCTTTTCTATCAGGCTCAGTATAAACTAGTTCTGTGTTGAACTCTTTGATCCATTTAGACTTGAGTTTTATGTAGGTGATGAGTATGGATCTATTTGAATTCTTCCACACGCCGACATCTCGTTTGACCAGCACCATTTGTTAAGGATGCTGTCTTTTTTTCCACTGTGTATTTCTGGCTTCTTTATCAAAAATCAGGTGTCCATAAATGTGTAGATTTATGTCTGGGTCTTCAATTTGATTCAATTGATCAACATGACTGTTTTTTATACCAATACCATGAAGTTTTTATTAGTGTAGCTATACAGTACAGTTTGAGATTGGGGATGGTGTTGCCTGCAGTTTTTTTTGTTGTATAGGATTGTTTTCGCTATCCTAGCTTTTGTGCTTCCATCTGTGAAAGTTATCCTTTCAAGATCTCTGTACATTGATTTTGGTAGGATGGCCCTTTTTACTATGTTAATCCTTCCAATTCATGAGCATGAGATATATATTTCCATATTCTGATATCTTCTGCAATTTCTTTTTTCAGAGACTTGAAGGTTTTATTATACACATCTTTCACTTGCTTGGTTACAGTTACCCAAAGATATTTTAAGTTATTTGAGGCTCTTGTAAAAGATGATGTTTCCCTAATTTCTTTATCAGTCTCTTTGTCATTTGTATAGAGAAGAGCTACTGATTTTTGTGAGTTAATTTCATATTTGGCTACTTTGCTGAAAGTGTTTATCAGCTGTAAGAGTTTCCCAGTAGAATTTTTTTTAGGTCACTCAAGTATACCATCATATTATCTGCAAATAATAATACTTTAACTTCTTCTTTTCTGATTTTATCCCCTTGATCTCATTCAGATATTTCTTACTATTTTTGCTTTATCTTATTATATTTTATTTGGTCAGTTTGGTTGTTATGAGTTAGACTAGAAGATGCCAGGGTGTAGATGTGGACAAGGGAAGGTGGGGACAGGCACAAGGGAACTATAATCAGAATGTATTATATGAGAAAAAAATCTATTTCCAATTTAAAACATTTAAAAAATACTAAAAAAAAATAACAAAAGAAAATATAATAAGAAAAACGTGCAGTCAGTTTTAGAATTCTGAACAAGACTAGTTCCTTAGAGCACATACTGACTGTAGATTATACCAAATTTTAGATAGAAATGACAGACCAAAATCTGTGTTGATTGACAGAAGCTCAGACAGACCTCCTTAACTTTTATTTAGTTGATTTTTGGCACTGATAAGAAGGAATTAAATGTACAACCTTCCTTTCCTTCATGGGATGCTTGAGACAAAAGAAACAAGAGGCCCCCTTAATTCTTGTTTGGCTACTTGCCCCTCAAATTGTTTTATTGAATTTTTATTATAATAAAATGAATTGTATACATTTTAAAAAAGGAACAAAGAAAGAAAAGAAACTTCTGGGAGCTGGAGAGATGGCTCAGCAGTTACAAACACTGTTTAGTCTTCCAGAGGCCTTGAGTTCATTTTCAAGTAACGACATGACAGCTCACAACCATCTACACTGAAATCCAATGACCTCTTCGCTGTGCAAACATGCAAAGGCACACATATACATAAAATACATACATTTTAAAGACAGAGAAGGTAGCATTCATAGAGAAGAGTGCATCGAGTCTCAAAAGTGAATAAAGAAACATTATCAGTATAACAGACCAAAAAAAAAAAATGTTACAGAAAAAGAGAAACTTTAATTCAAGATTATTTTGAATCTCATTAGAACTAGGTTGACAAAAGGGAAGGAGATATATAAACAAGTATCTCTTAAGATTTCACATAAGACTGAGGCAGTCAGGGTCGACAACAGCCCTCATGATTATTCACATTGGAGTGCAAGATGAGGCAAATAAGTTACAAATATGAGTTCGAGTCCAGTCCTAGTCTATAGATGAGTTCCTAGGTACAGGCCATGGGCTACACAGAGAAGACACGTTTGTCAGCTTCAAATATCAACACCAACAACAAACAAAAAAAAAAATTCACAAAAAAGATTTCCAGCAAGTCATCCTGAGAACCAGTTCCAGGCCATGAAGGCTGACAATGCCAACATCTCTCCCCTAGTCTTTCAGATACTGGCTCCAGCCTTCTTTTTCTTGAAGATCATCTTCTGATTGGAGTTTGGTTTCTCATAGTTGACAGTTTCTCTTCTATTCAGGATGATTGACACAAAAAAAAAAAAAAACCAACAAAAAACAGAATCTTCCATTTCAATTCCAAATTATCCAGCAGATTTTTGTTTTTTATCCTCAATGAATTTAACCAGGTTAACCAGGGAGTAATAATTGAAGAAGCATTATTCTCTGACTTATTGTGGGTCTATTCTCTGGGAAGGGACTGAGGAAACAAACAGAAACTCATCTTGTACTACTGTTTGAGGGAAATTAGAGGGTTTGCTTATCCATTTTTATAATTTATTCTTTCATGAACAAAGTCTCATGAGAACAAGGATTAAGGTTTGTTTGTTTTTGTGTCAGCACTTTTCAGAGGTTGGTAATTAACCGTTAAAGAACAAATACACATTACAGTCGAGGTAGAGAAAGAAAACTCAGAGGGTTGCTTGATTTAAGCCTTGCCATAGATAATTTAAATAAATACTGTTTGTAGATGGTAGTAAGATTGATTGCAGGACTTTGGAACTATTGTTAGGACTTCATGTAATTCATTGAATCCTATAGATATTTGTCTTCTTTTATTGTAAAGGCCCAATGGTTGCTTAGTGTAACCTGAGTTCTCCATCCTGCCTGGCATTACCCCTTGGGAACAGTGGGTGAAAAAGCACTGAATCAAGGGCTCGGGTCCCGGAGCAGGTGAGGTGCAGCAGCAAACTCATTTATTAATTCTTGGGGAGTGCCCTTTATACCATCCCCCGTCATCCCATTGGTTCCAAGGATGCATGTCTTCTGCATGGCAGTTCCCATTGGCTGCCTCACTAATCTCTGTACTCTCAGGCAGGTTTCAGTTTGTCCCTCCAGCAGGGCCTGTCTGTTCCTTCTACAGCTTAGCAGGTAGAAGCACTTTTTATAAAACCCTCAAACCTGAGCCTGATCTCTGGGAACCACACAATAGAAGCAGAGTCAACATCAGAAACGTGTTCTCTGACTACCACAGGCATGTCATGGCATGTGAACAGATGAGTGCAGCATACGTAGACAATAAATCAACACGTGATTTTTGCATGAAAAAATAAAATCTGTCTTCTGTTAGGTAAATATTGTTTTCCCAAATAGGAGCAACTTTCCTAGTGAAGATGAGTACCAAATGGTTCAGTGTACAGAATGTTATGTCAGTTCATCAGTTCTCTGAGACAACCCAACAAAGATCCATTTCAACATGGATATTGAACAAATTGAGTGCCAAGATCAAAGGTCAGAGCAGAAAAAAAAAATACCTTTGTTATCACTGACAAAAGTTAGGGAAGGATACAATGAGAAAATTGTTACTGCCTTCCAAAGGAGACCCAGAGAAATGGGTCACTTTACCTAATAAGCCAGACTTTACTGCCCCACCCACCTGCCACCACAAGAACAAAGAGAAGACATGTCTACCATGAATACTCTCAGGACTGAGGAAGCAAGAATGACTCTTGCAGCATATTCGATCGATTGTCAACCCCAAGATTGTAAACTGAAAAAATCTTGTTATGGTGTGGCTCAGCCCTGGCACTCACCTTTTATACAAGACCTTTCTGTTTACCATTTACAAAGTAGTTTTGGTGTGCCTCGACCTAGCACATGCTTTTAACCCAAGAGTTTTCTGTAAACAAGAGCTAAATAAAGTCAGCAATAGGTCAAGAGGTAGGTAGAGTCAGTTAACAGGGATTGAACATCAACAACAACAAGGAAAGAGAAAGGAAGATCTTTGAGTTGAAGGATTTTTAAGACATTGTGGAGAAGGAAAAGTAAAGGGAGCTTTTTCCTTCTGGGACATCAGTTCAGTAGGACATTTAGCTGAGTGTTTTCTCTGCCTCTCTGAGCTATCAGGTTTTCACAACATATGGCTCCTGAGTCTTCATTTGGTAAAATGAATGTTTGAGATTTTGTTTTAAAAACAACATTTTGGTACTCCAACTTGTGGCAAGACCCCACAGACAGAGAGATCACTCCAGCTGTGGAAAAACTGAGAAGCCATTGCATTTGATGACTCATCTGGGAAGTCTACAAAGAGAGAGTTAGGGATGGGAAGTACCATAATAGAAGCCTTGAGGACTCTGTATAGTGCTACTCTAGATGGCTTGAACACAAACTGAAAATGATAAGCTAAATAACTGAAATTGTCTCAATACTGATTATGATTATGATTATGATTATGATTATTATGTTATTCTATACTTCATTCTTACTAGCCATAATGTTTTTTTGTACCCACTCAAAGAAAAAGTGGATTCGTAAGATACAAGCCTTAGAAGTAAAATCAGAGAGACTTACAAATCAGAATAAGAAAAATACTCAGACCTACCAGCAGATGACACGTATCCCCAAAGTTATGAAAAAGAGAATGGAGTTAGACAAATTAGATTTGGGGAGTCTTGAGGAAATGGACATTTTATATTTTATGCATCTACTCTATGTGAAACAGATATTAAATTCTTGGGCAACTCAGAACAGAATTATCCTCCAAGATTGAAAAGATTTGGCATCAGCAACATTGAAAGCTGGTCCTCGGTTACAATGGTAAACATGGTGGAAAGAGGAAGCTAGGGCCAAAGAATAAGGAAATCAAGCTAGAGGCATTACTGTTTCTCAAGATCACTTACTAGGTGAAGGTCAATATGCTGTTATAAGGTCAGCTTGAATATGATGATCACACTTTGGTGCTATGTCTTTTAGCAGCTTTAAATGGTTGAGACAAGGTTGAAGAGTCAGCAAAGAGATCTGAGTCATTTACTAAAATTATACAAGGCCCTGAAGAAATCTTCACTGATTTTTCACAAATATTAACTTCAAAAGTAAATAGAATAATATCAGCTTAAGAAGTCAGAAAAATACTGATTAAATCTTCTACTTTTGAAAATGCCAACTCAGAATGTAAAATGGTCATTAGACCTTTAAGGCAAGATCAGCAAGATCAGCACCAATAGAGGAATGGATTAATATCTGATCTCAGGTTTTTGATGCTAATCTGATAGGAGAAGTAATTTCTAAAATCCTGAGAAAATCAAAATGACAGATGTTTTAATTGTGGTGAACAAGGTCACTTGAAAAGAGATTGTAGGCAAGGGATTCTTAGAAAAATATTTTTTCTAGAACTAATCCAAAAAGAAGGTCTCAGCCTTCTGAAATATACAGGTGTGGCAAAGGCCAGCTTTAGACTAATTAATACAGATCAACAAGGGACAGGAAAGATAACCCTTTACCATCAGGAAACACCCTAGGGGACCTCCTGAAGGCCCCAATATCAAGTTTGATTCAATCATTCCTTGTCTGTGTTGGAGAAACTCAGCTACAGATCAATTAAAAGATTTAATTTCTGTTGTTAAAAACAACACTGCTCTGGACATAATTAAGATCAGAACAGCTTCAGTAGACAAGACAAAAAATTCAGGAGGGACCAGAGGACAAGTATTTTGGCAAACTGCTATAAATGATCAGAGAGCAAAGTTAAAAATACAAATGAATGACATTGAAATGGAAGATTTAGTAGTGTCCACAGGAACAGATATAACAATAATTTCACCAAAATCTCAGCATCCAGATTACCTCTTTAGGAGAAAATATTCAGCTGCTAAGGATTGAAATTTTATCTCAAAACAAAGTGAGAGATGGGTCAAGTGTATAAAGCCAGAAGGACAAAAAGGAAAACTAAAAACCAAATGTGGCAAATATAGCAATATGGAGATGTCATTTGTTGCAGCAATGGAAAAAAAAAAAACCAAAAACACACATCTAACATGCCTCCAATCTCAGAAACAACCCATAAAATAAAGAATGCTTCTGAGAAAAAATATTAAAAAGGTATTATAAAGAACAGTTACAGAATGTCTAAGGTGTCCTTAAGCAGGACACCATAGGTATTGCTCTTTCAAATGAACCAACTGCCCTACCTTTAAAATGGTAAACTGACAACCCTGTTAGACATTAGCTTTTGAATTTTCAAGAGAGAATGTACCCACCCCCCCACCACCAAAAAAAAAGAGTAAATTGACCAAATGGTATCACTGCCCTCCACAGAAATAACTGGCAAATGGTCTTTACGTGATCCCAATTCAATTGAAAATTACAAACTGGCTTTGGGGTTGGAGTTTGGCTCTTTTCCATCTGTAAACCCATGCAGACTTGTTAAAGGAAAATCCAAAACCTCTATCTCATATCAGAAGAGCCACCTGGCATGAGACAGAAGAAAACAAAAAATAAGGGTCTATTATATTGGTACTAATCTCGTAATGTTTTGGGTATCGTTTGATTCTTTAAAACTTTTCTTAAGGTAGTAATTAGTATTATCTGAAATGTGTAAGATTTTATATATATATATATTTTGTTTGTCAATAAATATAAAGTACTTAACTTATTAAATTTCTGTCAAAATCTAAGCTTCATCTAGTTTCCTGTGTTTTCAGGTTTGAATTTGAAGCAAGCAACTAGGAACAAAGATTCTGTATCATGGATATACTTAAATGATTGTGGCCCTCAAACTTTCTGAGATCTGTTGAATATGCCATTTAAAATGTTTGTTTTCTACCATTCCTAACAATAAGCTTTTAGGTTTCCAAGAAGCTTATGAGGCTCCACAATGACAAATTCACCTGGATTGTGGTGATGCTACCACTAAGCAAACTGCCCCCATAACTCTGCTACTGCAGTGTTCTGCCATCAGTGGTTCAGTGCTATGTTCTACCTAACCAGGATACCACAAGCTGACAAATACCACCCAACATTAGCTTTAGACTACAAACTGCCATGACACTCAAATGGTTGAGTTCATATGAGACTGACATGAACATTCTACAGATCATTGAACTCAAAAATAATTAATCCTAAAACTGCCAACTACAAGCAAACTGAACATTTTGGGAAGCTGGCAGAAATATCTTTATTATTGTAATTAGTTTTACTGTGCTAGAGTTAAAAATCTTTCCATTTCATTTAAACCAAAAGGGAATGTAGGAATAATATAGGAATAATAAGAAAAATGGTAGATTTTGAATCTTCTCTTAGAGATCTGTGAATATTGATACAAAAATAAGGTTATATTTGGTTATATTGGATAGATCTTTGTATATTGATATGAAATTAAGGTTATATTTTGGTTAATATGTACTATGTATCAACTCCTTTTAAGTATTGTATGTATATAATTTATTTAAAAAGGCAATGTGAGGTTCTAGTCATTTTGAAAGCTACTATTACAATCGTTTAGGATAATTAAGACATGCAGGTTAGTAGTCAAACATGTGGTTTTGTTAGGTACCAGCTTAATCACAGATGATTCCAAAGTTAATCAGATAGTAAATAGCTAGAATGAAACAACATTTGCCTATTCAAATATACTGATATAGTTAGATGGTCTTTAAAACATCAGAGATCTGTAGAATATGGCATTTAAAGACGTTTTATTAATCTAAAAGTTTTTGACAATCAGACATGTCAGCTCCTGGCAGCATCCCCATTCTACAAAGAAGATGATGAACCGAGCATCGAAGAAACCTCCTTATGGAGTCTGCTTCAAATGCAGCAAGCTGCCACTGGCAAGAAACTGCCTTTGCTTCAACTGCTGACAGTATACTGTCTAAACTGCAGTCAAGCAGGATACAAAGAAAGCTGACTGATGAACTCTGCCAGGACAAGGTAGAGAAACTCTTCATAATTCCTGCTTCACAGAAAAATCTGTCAGATATTCTGGGCCAGAGGGCCAAAAAGTTTGATGTTCCAACATTCCAGAGGAATTGTGGGTGACTGTCCGGGTGGCCAGCATCTCTGTCCACGTCTCTGTCATTTCATAGCTTTTTAGGAAGCTGCTTGCTCTGCACTTCCTGTTTATTCAGGTCATATTTATCCTTCTCAGGTATCTGATGAAGTTACTTCTAGACAGATATAGTCTTACAGATAAGCTTAAGTTCTTTAGGATTTGAGAAAATGTTTTAAGGTCTAAAAACGATATTTTTGGGTTGATTGGTTGATAAATGCAAGTTATGATAGAAACTGATTTAAGAACATAACTTAAGCCTCACCAAGACAGGATAGATAGAGTACTTTCTCCAAGGTTGACAAATGCAAATGACAATAACATTGTGAGTCCAATTCTTACCAGATAATAGATTGTTAATGTTGGAGAAAGTCTCTTATTTAGACAAAAGCGGGGGAAATGTTGCAAGATATTTGATCACATTGTGAACCTCATGATATGTGAAGTAGAAAACCCTTAGTGTGGTGTGGCTCAGCTCTCACACACATCTTTAACCCAATAACTTTCTTAATATAGTTTACATTCGTATAGGTCATGTACAGACAGAGAGGTACTCAGTGTACAGGCAAGTGAACTAAGAAACACTCTGAAGAAACAGGAGGTCATGAGTAAACGCCTGATTAGCTCACATGCTGAAAAGAATAAAGGACCTTCGCGACATCACGTGGCCAGTGAAGCTAATTAATCTTTCATATCTAGCCTACATCATGATAGCAAGTTTCCAAAATCCAGACAGAGTTCAGAAAAACAGAATGACAGGATCATTGACATAAAACAGGCCTCAGAATATGAGAATGGTATACTTGATGAACGTATATAAGACATGTGAACAATATCAAGAATACATGTGTAAGGATAATTTTACTTCTCGACATCATGATAGGAAGTACTGAATTCTTGCCTTCAGACAGTTTGCCAATTATTCAGATTCATGAAAAATAGAACTCGGATTCTATTTAAAAACCCATAAATGATGATCATTATTGTCTATAAAAACATGTAAATTCATTTTAGTACTTATGAATAAAAACAAGATTTCTAATTGAGATTGATTAAAATTCTTCATAAATTATATTAATGCTTGCTGGTAATTAATATATCATTATAGATTTTTTTTAATTTTTAATGATAGCAGCTAAAGCTTTTCTTATAATCCTTCCACATTAATTTAGTGGAAGCTATCCAATAGCAATCTATTAGATTTTCCCTGTTAAATTAGCATGATGGACTTTTAATGAATCTTAATAAACAGCATGATGATCAAGAATATTGTGAAATCAAAATAACTCTCAATGACATTTCTCTCTTTGTGTACTATGTCCTCAAAGTCGCTGACGCAAGTCCTCTGAGAGTACCTCAAATGTATTATTAATATATTTCTGTGTTGCTAGCAAGACAGATGTCATAGTGAATAGACTAATCCAGATTTAACAAGATTTTAAAAAGCAACCTCTGTAGTAACAAATGCAGAGTTTTAATTATGATATCCCACTTCTATAATCTTGCCCAATAAAATACGCATGAACTAGTGGAGCTTGACTTCAAATTGAAGATGATGGATGAGCTTTCCATTTGTATCTATGTGTTCCGTTTATTTGTCAATGATCCAGATCACCCACAAAGACAAATCATGGGGATTTTAATTTAACCTGATTTTAAATGGTATTTCTTCTGGGGATACAAGTCTTAAGACTTTGACGCATAGTAAGAGGATATTTTTCTTCGTTCCTCTGGTAATAGAATTCCTTAGATCGGTGGAAGCATAAGAGCTTTGTTAGTTTAACCTGGTTTATGCTCTGAGACTGCCACAGTACATGCCTAGAGTCTCCTAGGATATATTTTAAAGCCATTTCTGCAGAGAGCTGAGAGCTGTCCTTTATGCAGCTGCAGGAATGGAATGAAACTTGCTTGCTCTGGGAACAATGACTCTATCATCCGCAAATGATCTGAGCTCTCCTTAAACAGTTTATATTGCTGCAGGGACAGGAGGGCTTATTACTGTTTCTTCCTACAGCCACCATTGCATGTAAGCATTGGGCTTTCGATGTAGAAAAGGCAAATGGTATCACAGTCTTTGCTTCTTTTAATTACATTTTTATTACTCATGGAACATATTATCACTAAATGAAAATAAAGCACATATAGGAAAGAAAGACAAGAAGGAGATTTTTTTTCCTTAAGCAAATACTTTAAATATGTATATTTTAAACATCAGTTTTACTGAAGAACAATTTGCATCCAATGAGATGTCTTAGCTTTATTTTCTTGGTGTTTGGCAAATCTGAGCAATCATATCATGTATACAATACAGTTTTAAAACATTTCCATCATACAGAGTTTCCTTGTGCCAATCTGTTCTCTCCACACCTGTCTCTATTTATTGTTACTAGAACCCTGAATTGTCTAAAATTTTATTTAAACAGAATTACACACTGTATAGATCTCTGAGCCTGGCATATTACACTTAGTATCATATATCTGAGATTCATCTATGCTGTTACAGCATGTGTGTTAATATGATGTTACTCTATTTGATAGATATTTAACTGAATGGATGTGCCATAGTTTGTTTACTCATCACTGCTTGAAGGACTAGTTTCCATTTTTTGATTACTATTATTAATAGGGTGACTATGAAAACCCTATCACAAATCGTTATGTGGACATTGCTTTAGTTTGTGTCCATCAATACATAGCATAGAATTTTTGCGTCATATATAAAATACATGCTTGATTTTATTAGAAGCTATCACACTATTTGTCAAAATGTTTAAGCCATTTTCTCATTCCTGCAAATGTTGCATATGAGTTCAAGTTGCTGCAGAATATCACAAAAGATTAGTATTATGGGTATTCACCACAGGAGATGTATAAAATGTCACTCTGTGCTTTTTTATTATTTATTAGTATCAGTATTCAACCTAAGCTCATCCGGTTTCAGCAAATTTTGTGATTACGTTTTTCGGTTTTATTTTTCTGTAATTGAAAACTATTTTTTATATAATGTATTCTGATTATGGTTTCCAAGATATAACTTGTCTGAGATCCTCCCCTACTATCTGAATCCATAATTTTTCTATCTTTACCAACCAAAATAAATAAATAAGGCACAATAATAATAATAATGTAAAAATAAGTAAACAAAAAGAAAAAAGAGTCAAGGAAAAACAAACAAGGAATACATATAGAAATACAGAAAAATGTGAAGCCATAGTATATACTATGCATAGGACCTATGAAGTTAATAATACAATAATAATAATTATGATGATGATAGTGATAAGGATAATGATAAAATCACGGACAAAAATTACGAGAAAACTTTCAAGATGCCAATGAGGTCATTTTCTGTTGGCCATAATAATTTTTTTCTCGCTCCATCCACCTACCTGTTAATTTCATGCTATTTTCACAGATGAGTAATAGTCTGTTGTGTAAATATACCACGTTCTCTTTATCCATTCATCTGCTGGTGGCTATCTATGCTGTTTTCAATTTCTAACCGTTATGAATAGGGCGTCAATGAACATCGTTGAGCAAGTGCCTCTGTAACAGTTATATTTAAGTTAACAATCATTCAATAATAAGAGAATATGTATCCCTTGAAAATATTTTAATTCTCAATTGAATAAAAAGCTTTTATATTCATTGATGTTTTGTGTCCTGAATGAGCACAAAATTATAGAAATTTTTGAAAAATAAAAATAATCATATAATTTGGAATTGCTCCAAATCTTCGATTTTGAAAAAAGTTATCAAAGTATTTCAATAGGTAGCAATACATTTTATTTTTGTCATTTGTATGTTGCTGAAAACTTGGGATAACTGGCCAATTTTACTTCATATAAATAAATTGGGAGCGATATCACTACCATAGTAAGCAAAGCCATTTTCTTTGAACACAAATTTCTGGGCTTTTCCAAGGAGGACGAACACTTAGTTTTGGTGCAACATAGGAAAATTTACTTAATGAAATTGAAGTCTAACTCAAATATTTGTTTTAGAGGAAAAAGCACACAGCGTTTCATACAACTTGTATATAATGATTATATAGTTCTATGTAATTTTAAGTGTTATTATAGAGCTAGTATATATTAATATAATTTCAATATCTTAGCCAAGTATAGTGACACATGTGAAAATAACTTTTATTCACCAGATGTGATTGTCATCTTGGAAACTTACTTCTGAATAAATTTACCCTTTCTAGCTCTTTCTTAACTCTAACTGGTTGGTTCAACTCAGCTGTTCTGGCCTGAACTCCTCTCCATGCTGACTGATTCAAACTGGCTTCTGACTGGATTATTCTGCTTGACCTCAAACTAACTCTTCCAATCTGTCTCTATAAAACTCCCAGGAAAAATTCCTCCCCCTTTCCCTCTTCACTATTCTCTTAAGTTGCCTCTCTTCCCTGTCTGTTCTCTTAAAAGTGGGATTCTTAAAAGTTCTCTTAAAAACAGGGATTCTATCTCTGACTAATTCTGTCTAATCTTTCTCTGATTCATCACTTTGACAGACAGCCCCTCAACTAGACATGGCTGATTCCCTAAAAACTAACTTTACCATCATTGTTTGAGATTAAATGTGTGTCCTAAAGGCATCTCAGCATTCCAGTCAGATTACACCAAACTAGAAGGTTTTTGGATGTGATTCGGTGCCAGAGCAGCCATGTTATTGGATTAAAATTCTTCTACATACTCACATATTTAATTCCAGCAATCAGGATGCAGAGGAAGGTAGATGTTTTGAGTTCCAGGCCTTCTGGGTTTACAAAGCAGGTTCCAGGACTGACAGGACTACACAGAGAAACCCTGCCTCAAAACAAGCAGACAGAATTTTTTGTTGTTATTGCTATTACTGCATGGCTTTTCACATGAGCACATACACTGTAACATCGTTCAATGAGTTTAACCTTTATAGACTTCACAATGCATAATACATTACTTTCACTTTTAAAAAATATACAACTAAAATAATTTTTCATGTATCTTCATTCATATGTCAGATTAATTTCCTAGGTACATTGCTATAAGTTGTAAATGAAAGAGTAAGTATTTGGAAGAATTTTAGAAAGCAGAAAAATATTTGTACTTAAAATATTTTTAATATTTGAATATTTTCAAAAAGTAGGTAATAAGTACAAATAAGTATCAAAACCCTCTCTGATATCTATAGACACATTTACTCACATTTTTATACAGAGCAAAAATACAAGACAGCTATTCAAAACTTTATATGCTCATAAATTTGAAAAGTCCCTCTCTTGTCGGTTGCTTTCTAGAAAATGTATGCCATACATCTTACATTCCTTAATTTACAGGCTTTTGAAATATTTAGACAGAACTATAAAACATAAGAATATAATGAGTAACTACTGTTGCATAAGTGTGTTGTGTCCATAACTTTAATCAGGCAAGTGCTATTCGTTGCTTAGAACATAACTATCTAAATGAGGAACTCATGACATGTGCATTTCCAGATTACATTCTAAGTGCTTTCCAAGTTTGTCAGAAGTTAATAACTTAACCATGTTTTCCAATGTAGTACTGAAAATAAAGGCTCACAGTATGAAGATTCTAAGATTTATATATGTCACAATACTCAATAATGGATGTAGACTCTTGGGAGGGTTGACTTTCCCAAAGAAAGTCTATCCCATAACTATGTGGGGTAGTGGAGTTAGGAGAAGCTCGAAAAGCAACAATGAAAGCAAAAGAAGGGTTTAAATGAGAAGGCGTTCATTTTCCATTTTTCTAAACTTTGGGAAATGACGGCAGGAAAATAATACATTATACAGCTGAGTGCCTTCTCCTTTTTGAGGCACACACTTTGATATATTTTACTTTTCTTCAAAGTACAAGATCACAAAACATAGTGTAGATGAATAAAAGTAAAAGAAACAATGAAAAGGAGAGAAAATAACATACAAGATACTATAGAAATAATTTATCAGTGATTGCTTTTAGCTCCCAGGATTGAACCTGAGGTCTTAGACTTGCTTTTCCTTTGTCTGTGACTTACCCTGACCTTGGCTTTAAGACAATACCTTACAAAGTAGATTAAGCTGGTCTCGAATTCACTGCTTAGCCTAGGTTAGTCTCAAACTTCCAATTTCCCTCAGTCTATCTTCTGAGAGTTGGTATTGTAGTCATGTTCCACTGTGCCTTCTTTTATTAATTTTCTAATGCAGATTTTTTTTAGATAACAAATAAACATTATCAACCTGCACAAAAGGAAGCAAAGCAAATCAGACAGCCAGAAAAGTAATGAGATACAGGTGTGGACAGGCGCCAACCCGAGAAAGAGAACTTTGGTGCAGCACACTCAGAAATGGATACGCCACAAGGACAGAAGACCACGAAATAGTAAGGAGAAGTAATAAAAAAAAATCATAGAAATTTTGAACAGCAAACTTAGCATATTTATTCCATTCAGAAAAGATTGCAGAACACATGATTTTGGTTGCTGCTTGGCTTTTGCTTTAGCTGTTTCTGGTTTCCTCAGTGACTTAGAACATTGACAAACTAGAACACAGTCTACAGCAATAAACAATTTAAAGTATGTTTCAACAAAGTTATAATACTTGGCAGATAGAGACGACCTTTTTCACCGTAATGCCTAATTCAAGAGGGAACAACTAATGGTAATTTTAGAAAAAAACATGCTTTGGTATTTACTCTTTGTTATACCATAAGGCATAATAGTACTTGGAAGTATAGAAGAATGCTAATGGAAACAGTAGCAAACCTTGAAGGATAGAGCTAAGGTGGTCACTCCTGGGGAATACACCACATTCTAAATGTTCATGTAAGAAAAATAGTAATCTGGGCCTGTTAGAATGGCTTAGTAGATAGAATCCTTGACTTTTTACTCAGTCCAGTACCAGAATTTGATCCTGGTGATCTGAGTTCCATCTAGGGTGGAAAGAGAGAACTCATTCCCAAAATTAGTCCTCTGTTCTCCACATGTGTACCATGACACAGAGCATACACACGATAGTAATAAATGAAATAAATAAAAACAATAGCTATAAGCTAACAAGTCAAATCTCCAAAAGTTTAAACACAAAACAAGAAATGGAAATAATAAAACAATAAAGATGAAAATAGAGGCTACATATGGAATAAAGATGCTGATAAATCATATTATTATTCTAAAACATAAAGGATAAAAACACACTTGAGAACATTGGTCAAGAAAAAAAAGAAACCATGGTGAATACTGCTAAGAGGTGAAGTGAGCTGCCTACAAGATTAACCTTATATGAAATTTGATATGCAATTTCAACTTTAAAATATCCTAAAACATCCATGAACTAATGGCCTGGCAAACAGAAATATTTTTTATAAAGTAATAAAAGAAAATTGCACAATCAACATCATGTTTATAAGACGGAGTAAGAAGGAGTCAGTGCTTTCCACATATACTGGAAGTCTAGAGCACACAGGAAATGTGGAGAACGAGAAAGGAGCTAGAAGGTACAGCATCAGAAAGCTGAATTGTAGTTACTGAGGCTCATAGCAGAGACAATTGAATGTACGTACAGTAATCATATCTGCAGGTAAATCTCTGCAGTTAATGAGGGTTTGCTGGACTGTGCAATATAGTAGTCCGCTGCAATTTTCTGGAAACAAAACAATAAAATTTGAAGAAGAGACATTATACAAAAGCATGAAAATTTGTAATATTTTGTAACAGGTATGACTGCCAATTAAGGCTCCTATGAAGAAAATATTATTGGATATACACATATTAAAATACTTATGGTGTCTTTATTAAGATTTTGTTCACTGCTGCTTGGAATCCAGGTCACCAGGCTTGCTTGTGTGGCAAAATCTCTTACCTGCTGAGCTGTCTTGCCGACAGAGCTATTACATTTTCCTTACACAAAAACCTTTGAGACTCAGTATCTTCCCATGAGTGAACACTTCAACTCTACCTTTCAATTTTTACTATGGTTTCTATTAGCATTATTCCATAGTTTGAAGTTCTATTTGCTTTATATTATAGAGCAGAGTAATTGAGAAGTGTAATTCTCACATCACAGAAGTCTCTAAAACAGACTTGTGTTAATCAGTTTCTCCTCTCCAAAAATTGGCATAAAGGAGGGAAGGTATATTCTTTTCTCAGTAACCCATAGGTTTAAGTGTATGATCATTGGTTCATTTGATCCTGGGTCTGTGTTGAGGATGAGCATCTTGGTAAGCCTCATGTCATGCAAAGGACGGAGAAAGAAAAAGAAGAGGAGGTGCAGAAGAAGAAAGAACAAAATAGTAACTTCAAGGACATGATCATTTCTGTGTGTCTCGTACCTTAGTATCTATTACCTCTCAATAGGTGACTCAATGTTGAGCCAATCATTCAGTTGATGTATTGAAGAGCTCATGGCCATCATGACCCAGTCCCTTCACTAAAGTCTACCTCTGAATAGTGTAGCATTCAGGAACTTCAACTTATGATCCTCTGAGGATATTTCAGGTATAAGCCATAACAAAAGCATATGCACCACCAATACTTGTAGTGAGAAAATAAAAATGAGCAATCCTAGTAATTTGGAGGTGGAGTAAGGATGATTAGGAATTGAGGGTCATCTTCTGCTATAGAGTGAGTTCAAGACCAGCTGGAACTACGCAAAGAAAAAAACTACTATGTTCCCTCCTCAGTTATCATGGGAGTTCTGTTTTAACACATCCGTGTTTTATAGACCTTGACAAGACAATGCTAACATGCATTTAAGGAGACAGTAAAATACAAGATCCTGTTTGAAGTTGAATAAGGAAAAACCACTTGATAGAGGAGCCACTTTACATAGCATCCGCATCAATTGTCTTGCTCTCAGCAAAGCATGAAGGTTGTAATGATTTTCCATGTCATCATCTGCACCTTTACCAGTGGATGGGAAGTAGTGTATCATTTCAATTTAGGACTTAATTTCACCCAAACGTCAATCTTAATGTACATTTTCAAGTGTAAGTGTCCATAGATCGCTGAAGAATGATACCTCGGACTCAAAATCGTATGCAACAGCAAAGAGCATTTATTATATTCTGTAGAACAACCAGCATTCAAAGATCTACCATGCCTTGGGATGGAAGACAAAGGTGTGGACTTTGCAGAGTCAATTTAAAGCCTGTTAGGGTAAAATGGGTAACTTTTTCTTTTCTTTCCTTTGATTGGCTGGCTCAATCTCCAGAGGTATGCATGCCCTTGTGATTGGTTAAGGTTCTGGAGGATTTCAGGGACTTCTGCTGATAAACTATACATGACTCAAGACAGGTGATGGCTCCTAATTCTGACAGCTCCTAATTGGCTGCCCATGAGAGGTGATTTTTCCTGGAATTGTTTTGAACTTTTCCAGTTCTCAGAAACAGAAACTTAGGCCTAGTCTCCCAAACTGCCAGTTTGCAGCCTGTTGTGGAGTCAGCCTGGCTCTGGCTAACTCAGTCCTCTCACAAGTGACTGTTGATTATTTATGTACCTTATCTGAAAGGGTAGTTATTAAATTCATTAGTCGATTGATTTATTTTTCCTTAATGGTGATATTCTTTATATGGTGTGGATGAGACTCAGATACAGGATTTCCAACTATTTTCTACCAGTCTCTGGACTATCTTTAACTCTCTGCGTCATGATCTTTGATGCACAGTGCCTTTGTATGTTGGTGATGACTACTTTGTCTACTTTCTTTCATTCGTGGTGCTCTTAGTTATAAATGTAGTTTTAATAGGCCTGATTTCATTGTCATCCTGGAGGCTTACTGCTGAATAAGCTCACCCTTTCTAGTTCTTTCTGAACTCTGATGACTGGCTGGCTCAACTCACCCATTCTGGCTCAAACTCCTCTCTAAGCTGATGGATTCAATCTGACTTCTCTTAGTTTTGTCACTGAATTGCTCTTCTTGGCCTCAAAGTAACTCTGGAAATTTGTTCTAGTTCTCTGTCTCCTCCTTACTCTCTAGTTTCATCTGCCTCTGCTGACTTGCACTGACCTGCATGATCTCACTAAGGAACTCAACTCCATTGCATGCACACAGTACACTGTCTAACAACTGACGGACTGAACTGACTGGCTGTCTCTCCCTGCACTGCTTTTAAATAGACTCTCTTTCCTGTGCTGTTCTCCCGAGAGTTGGGTGCATCCTATCTCTGACTAATTCTGTCGAATCTTCTTCTGATTCATCACTTTGTCTGCCCCTCAATTAGACAGCACTTTCAAACATGGCTGCTTCTTTCAAGAAACAAATTTTAACTTAAAGGAGTGTACTAAGGGTGTGTCTGTTCTCCAGCCAGAGAAATTAGTGTCTGTACATTCCAGCTGGATCATATTGATCTAGGCCTTTACATATAATCCCTTGCCAGAGCAGCTATGTTGCTGGATTAAATTTCCTTTACACTTAGTGTTATGTATCAAAAGTATTAAAAAATATACTCATGAAGGTTTAGGGTTTTTTTTTTTCAAGAACATATGTAGTTCTCCCTAATTTTTAAGCATTTGGTACATTTTGAGTTGCATTTCATTGAAAGTATAACTTTATTCTTTCTTACATGAAAATCCAGCTATACCTGTACCAGTTACACAAAAGATTAGATTCCTTTCCTCAATGAATGGTCTTGATACCATTGCAAAACATCAGTTGATTGTATATAATTGGTTTACTTACACACAGCTACCTTATTGATGCCATTGTGACAGGTTTCCTGTGTGTGATTTGTCACTTTTTAATTTACATAGTACTCTTTGGCTATTCAAGGTTACTTGCAATAATATATTAGTTTTAATATCATATTTTCATTTCTCCATCAAAGGCTGTTGGCCCTCTTTTAATTGGATAACCTTGAAGTTATTATGTAGTCAAGGAAGATTTTGAACTTCTGACCCTCCTGCCTGGGCCTTCTGGTTGCTGGGATTACAGGTGTATGCTTTTGATACATAGTTTAAGTGATGCAGGGGATTGAACCTAAGGCTTCATTCAGGCTCAGCAAGGATTGGACCCACTAAGCTCTATCCCCAAACCCAGGCCATTGGCTTTTGGAAAAGAGACATTATGGGATGTATATACTAAGCCAGTGGTGCCATTTTAGCAGTATTAAAATTTTCAATTCATAAACATGGAAAGTCTTTCCATTTATTTAAGAATTTTAAATTTTCTTGTAGTGAACTCTTTATAGTTTTAATGTACATGATTTATAGCCTTTTTAAAAAATTCTTTGAATATTTTGTTTTTGTGGTTCTATTATAAATCAAATTATTTTCTATTTCTCTATAGGTTCATCATTAATGATATATGGAAATATAATTGATAGTTATGTGTATATGAAAAGTCTTTGTAAAGTCATTACTTTATTACTTATTGTGTATTCCATAAAGCTTTTCATATTTTTTAGATTATTTAGTCTGAGGAGAAAAATTTTACTTCTGTTCAAATTTGTTACCCATCTATTTGTTTATCTGAGGAAATGTTGTTTTCATACTTCCAGTACAACTATGAATACAGTTGCAAAAGGGACATTATGGCATATTGACTAACTTTATAAAATGACATTGCATTTTCAAAGTGCAATTTATGTAGCAGTTGAAGTGATTATATGGCTGTCTTAGTTAGGGTTTTACTGCTGTGAACAGACACCCTGACCAAGGCAACTCTTATAAGGACAACATTTAATTGGGGCTGGCTTACAGGTTCAGAGCTTCAGTCCATTATCATCAAGGTGGGAGCATGGCAGTGTCCAGGCAGGCATGGTGCAGGAGGAGCTGAGAGTTCTACATCTTCATCTGAAGGCTGGTAGTAGAAGACTGGCTTCCAGGCAGCTAGGATGAGGGACTTAAAGCCCACACCCACAGAGTCACAGCTACTCCAACAAGGCCACACCTACAAATAGTGCTACTCCCTGAACCAAGCATATACAAACCATCACAGTAGATTTCTTGTTATGTATATTTTGATTTTTTTTCACTGGGGGACATGAGGTGTTGCCTTTTCTGTGTGGAATCAATGTACATTCAAAAATCTGGAATAAATCTTACTCAGTTGTGCTTTATTTCTCATTTGGTTAGGGTGTATAATCTTTTCAGTATGCTGCTATATTACCTTTGCTACTACATTTCACAGGACTTTGTTCATACATGGTAATAATGGCTATTGCCCAGCCTCCTTAGGCTATCTTTGTCTGGTATTCTATCAGACTGACCTCTAAGAATGAATTACAGTATTCTCATCTTCCTTTCATTTTTGAAACTGTTTGAAAGGTATTGGAATAGAATAGTATAATTTTCTTTATGAAAATAAGTATAGTGATTAAAGTTGAAAAGTTAAATTCACTCTGCATAAATACATTACATTGAATTTATATATTTTCTATCACAAATGAGCACCATGATAAAACTAAAGTAGTAACTAATTATGCTTGGGGCAGAGAATAAATTACACATGGTCAAAGACCCAGAAACCCACCAATGATAGAAATAGTGGAATTAATAGATAAGTGCATTGAAACATTCAGAACTGACAGCTAAAAACAAATAAGGCATTTCAGGGGGTGACTAAATAGATTATATAAAAAAGTATGAATAAAAAGGAAATAAACCAAATAATAAGGAACCAGTATGAAAGGCATGGTAAGAGAGAACTAGAGATTGTCAAATGGATCCAGTTATTTATAAATAAATTACAAAATACACGTAAGTCCTGATCTAACCTTAAGTCTTGGATTTAGTATCTAACTTTAAAAAAATAATACCTAATGTATATGTAAAATACCTATTGTATTTATAGTTGGAAAAGTGAACAAAAAAATAAAAAACAAAAAGAATAAAAGTGCAATACATGTAGAAATCATGAATGTATTTTTTATATTTTATTAATTAGAATTTAGACAAAAGATTTAGGAAATACATGTTACAGCAAAGAAAATAGGCATACCCAATAAGCATATGACATCGTTGCCAGTTTTCTCAGAAATAAGAACAATAGAGGTTAACAATTCAAATGTATATGGTTGACATTAAGTAAGACCTTGTATGAATTCAAATGTGTATGGTTGACATTTACTAAGCAAGACCCACTGACATGAGTTGTTATTTCCTTTTTCAATCCAAGTAAATACCTACATTAATGCCTAAGTTAGTTAGAATTCCTGATACCAGCTTTTAACCTGGGTGTATTCAAGGGAACCTTGTGTAGCTGAAATACAGGGTGCATTTGGAAAAGTAACGTTTGTCGCAACTTTGTATAATACAAAACTATTCAAAATCAGAGCAAAACCCCAAAGTGAAGAGGAACTGGGAGGAGTTTGGGAGGAGGGGAAACCATGATTAAAATATATTTAACGAAAAGTTTTTAAGTAAAAACAGAGCAAGCCAAATTTTATATACAACTGAATATAGCACGTGAGTCAGCTAGAGAAAAATGAAACCCAAGGACTATTGTTTTCACTTTATTTTATTAAATGTTTTATCTGTGTGTGGTATGCATGTGTATGCACATGCTTGTGGATGGTACATGAGTATCTAGAGGCTGTCATTCTCGTACCTCAAACTTCGTAGCACTATCTCTCATTGAGCGTTGAGCTGGCAGTTTTGACTAGGATGGCTGGCATCTTCCTGTCTCCATATACTCAGCAATGAGTCTGCAGATAGGAGCTTCTGCTGTGTCAGGCTGTGTGGGTGTTATAGCAAACTCAGGTCCTCATCTTTACATACTAAGTATTTTACCTAGGGTCATCACTCAAGCCCCTTAAATCCAATGATTTTTTTGTTTTTGTTCTTTAGGTTTTATAAGTGTATAGTGTGTGTGTGTGTGTGGTTGTGTGTGTGTGTGTGTGTGTGTGTACCAGCAATGGATGACAGAGGACAACTTACAAGACACACTTCTTTCTTCATCAGGCTTGGAGACATACAACTTTAACCTGCTGAGTGAACCATCTTCCTAAACCCTACAATTAAACTAAGAAATCTCTCTCTCTCTCTCTCTCCTCTCTCTCTCTCTCTCTCTCTCTCTTCCATGTGTGTGTGTTGCTTATATGTGTATGCATCTATGTACCTTTATACATATGGTGTAATTCTATTTATACAATCTTTTAAAAACAAGTACACCTAGCAATGACATTTTTAAATATACATATATACAGATGTAGTAAAGTTGAACCATAGCTAATCCGTGATAAGTACAAACTACGGGATAGTAGCTCACCTGGTGGCACAGGTTGGAAGAAGAAAATGAGTACAAAGATATTTGACAAACAGCCTTTAAAAATGCAAGGGAGACTCACACTAACTTTATGTCATTTAATTTTATTTATATTATTTCATAATGAAATCTCCAAGATTTCTCAGGTCCACAGCCACCACTCCATTTCAACGTCATTCATAAGAGAGTGACTGGTAAAAGATCCTTGTCTTTGCTTAAATTTTCCTTGGTCAATAAAGATCTATTGTATACATCATAATAAAAGTTTTCTTGTTATTATTGCACAAACTTCCTAAGTTATTAGGCATTTTTGGAGTCTCCAAGAGGAGGACTGGCAGTCCTTGACATAGTCACAGTTATTTTTGGTGCATTTTAAATGTCTATTGACCTTGTCAAGTCTATGTGGTTGAGATGTGAAAGGAGGAACATTTGCCAGATGTTGTTCTCTGGAAGGTTAGTTAGTATTTCTATTTCTCATTTTTTTTGTGTGTAATGTTTGTTCGTTACTTATAATGTTGGTATCCTAATACTTTGGTCTATGCCTCTCTCTCTACTTGTCACTGATGTAGGATTCAGGATACAGTACAACTGTGATCCAGGAGATGCTACTATCAATGCACATACATAATGTCCTATAACTACCTGGAATGAAAACATGCTTCCAGCAAGCCATCCTGTCATCCAGGTATCTGTCACCTGCAGGATGCCATGAATATTTCAAACATTCTTATTGAAATAGGAGCATATTTTGATCTCTATGAGAGTTGCTTTTCATTTATTACTTTGTTAAGTTAGAGAAAAAAAATAGACCAAACTGCATTTGAACAAGAAGAAAATTTACAGGATCCAACAGTTTCCAAAAGCAAGCCAGAATGAACCAGCTCTTCTTTTCTTTCTTGAATCTGACCATGGACCTCAGCATAATCAAATCATAAAGTGCAGGCCTTCATTGTTATCCTTTATCTACCAGTAATAACATTAAGTCATTCTACTTTGTTGAGAACACAGACACTCATCTTGCCTGATGTCTGACCCTCTACAGCTTTGGATAAGTTGATTACTTACTCTCTGTACTCATATATTTCGTGTAACTTGAAGACATCCGTTGAACCATTATTCTCTAAGTTCACTTGAACAGAAACCTTTACCCTGATTTCAAATGTCCTTGTGGCTTTATTAGTACGCTAATTTTCACTAGTGTTTTCCTTGAACTACTAAGTATTCAAAAATATATCAAATGTTTCTTTCTGTTGGCCTTTGATAGCATTACCTCAAATATACTTTTATTTTGCCTTTGAGATATATCCACCTAAATAATATTTACTTCGCTAACCTCAGCTGCCTGACACAGTATATTACTTTTTGAGTCACTCTCCTTCTTTTCATTTCCACTATTTTCCTAGCAATCTATTTAAGAAAAGGCTTTTGTAAGGCTACATTGAATGTTGCTTGCTCTTCATTTTCTTTTATCTGTAAACTGTAAAGGATGTTGATTCAGTTGTGGGGCTCTAACTGTGTAGTCACTGGCTCTATCTGACTTCATTTACTTTTCTTTCCAATGTGAGGTTTCCTCCTGTAAACACCATGGTGTTCACTCAGAAAATTCGTGTATTCAATTCATTTTATTTAGTTCTGACACAGTGAACCTGATTGTTTACATCTTACTCTACTGATTATCAAATCACTGGTCATCTCTGCGTATACCCAAAAGACATTCATCCTACCACAGAGACACTGGCTCAACCTTGTTCAGTTCTCCTCCATTCAAAACAGCCAGATATTGGAAGCAACCTCGATGTCCCTCAAAAGATAAATAGATAAAGAAATTGTTGTACATTGACAAAATGAAATATAACTCAGGTATTTAAAAAAAAAAAATGAAACCATGACATTCTCAGGTAAATGGATGGAACGAGAAAAATCAACCTGAGTAAAGTAACCCAGACCCAAAAAGACAAATATAGTATGTGGATATTAGCTGTTATTTTCAATAAAAACCAAGCTACAATTTATAGCAAAACCAGAAGGTAGGTATGAAGTAAGGGTCTAGCAGGGGGGCAGATTTGGTACAGAAAGGTAGTCTTCACCCCTACAAAGGAGAAATGTAAACACTGACCCAGCCACAAAAACTTTGATCTACAATGGTGTCCTATCTGCAAGACAATTGTGTCATAGAGTTTGTGGGAGTAACCAATCAATATCTGATTTGACTTAAGATCCATCCCATAATATGGAACCTATACCAAGCACTGCTTGGGAAACTAAAGATCTCTAAGTCTAGAGGAAAGCCAAATATTTTCTAATTAAAAACAAAGTTTTGACAAAATGACACCTCATGACATTCTGCTATACTACTATACTCATTGATTAGTGCCTTGCTCTGCCATCATCAGAGACACTTCCTCCTGTATCATATGAGAACAAACATATAGACCTACAGCCAGATATTATACAAAGAGTGAGAGAGACCTTGGAACATTCAGTCCTAAATAAGATGCCTCCATCAAGTTCGTCCCTTAACTCTGGAAAGCCTGTGAAAGAGGAGGCAGAAAGAGGGTGAGAGCCATAAGGGATGAGAACAGCAACAAGACAAGACCCTCTAAATCTACCTGATTGATGCACATATGAACTCACAGAGACTGTGGCAGCATGCACCACATGGGTCCTAGAGCTGAAAGAAGTAGACACAGGCCCTATCCCTAACCTAGGAGGCATCACCAATTGATAACCACTTGCAAATGAGAAGTTAGCTTTGTCTAAGGAGTCTCACTGGGGAAGCAAACTACTCCTAAGGGTAGGCTGTATGCACAGGAATAGATGGATAACTTTAAACAAACTCAGTGGTGTCTTTGGAGACTCCTTGTGGCAGAATGTCATGTCAGGAGGGCTCTTTCTTTCTTCCTTTCTCTTCCTTTCTTTTTTTCTTTTTAATGTATCTTTACTATATAAATTTTAATGTAATTTATTATATAAATTTTAATTAATTATATTATATATAATATATATATATATATATCCTCTCTTTTTATGCTACAAGTCCTTTGCCTATATATTGTGACTTCCAGTTTAGTGTTTTTATAGAATTCCTGAGTATTCAAGCCAGCTTGTCTCTGCCTCTATACTTGTTTCTTGTGCTTTTCTTGGATCTTCCCTTATGTTTATTTTGTCTTGTTCCAATGTGGTTTTGTTTTAGCTTATTGTTTTATATTTTATTATTATCCCTTAACCTCACATAGACTGAGGTAGCATGCACAGGGCATGCTTGGGTTTGACCAGGACCTCTGCATATATAGATTATGGCTTCCAGTTTAGTGTTTTTACTGGGTTCCTAAGTGTGCACATAAGTGTGTCTCAGGTTCTTGTGTCTTCTCATGGGCTTCTTTCCTTCTGTTTGTTTGTCTTATCCAACTCTGAGGTGTTAGATTTTTGTTTTATCTTATTTATATTATATTGTGTTATTATCCCTTAAAAGCCTGTTTGTTTTCTAATGAGAGACAGAAGGGGGTGGATGCAGATGGAAGGGGAGGTGGGGAGGAGCTGAGAGGAGTAAAGGGCATGGGAAAACATAATCAAGATATATTACGTGGGAAAATAGATATGTTAGCAATAAAAAAAAGAAAAAAAAAAAGAAAAAAAGCTGGTAATGCCAGGCCAGAGTAGACAAGAAATCAAAATGATTGCTATGGTAGTCTTTAAAAGCAATTTTTTCCAGGGAAAATAGTGTTCATCAATTATCTTGCCATTAGAATAGGATATTTCTTGGTTTAAAAGAATAATTCAAACTAAATTTCAACAACAAAAATGATAAAGCTTTTCTTCTCCATAAATTCATAAATTTATAATTTATCTCCTAGAAGGGTACAACCTATGAACAACACAGGGGGACAGGAAGCTGTTCATATGTCATTGTACAAACTTTTTTTTTCTTTCTTTCCTTCACTCTCTTTCTTTCTTTGGTTTGTTCATTATTTCGTCTTTATTATTTATACGTATGTGTGTGCCTGCTAAGCTGTATTTATACCATGTACAAGGAGGCACTCACAGAGGCCAAAAGAGGGCATCAAATCCCTTAGTACTAAAGTGATAGGCAGTCTTGAGCTACCTGACCTTGTGTTAAGACCAGGACCTGAATCCTCTACAAGAACAGTTCGACTCTCTTCAGTCTTTGGTCTTCAGCAGTGCAAGCCATCTCTTCAGTCCCCAATTAGAAAGTTCTTATAGTTTTTCAAATGTAGGAAAAGGGTCTTTCTCAATATTGGTTTGAGTAGATGAAATGATAGCAGAGAATCCACTCTCTTAGAAACTTGGGGGAGAGGGGGAGAAAAGAACATAGAAGCAGCAATAAGAATGATATAATGGTGAAATAATTATAATGGTTGTAGCCCTTCTTACCTCATGAGGTGGTGGGAATTAGTACCTTCTTTGAACTGTGTCTCTTAATCTTTGCAAAATCCCTAAAAGTATGTGTTATGTACATGCATTATGTACACATGAGAAATAAGCAACCCAAGCCTCTCCAATGCTTGGAGAAGTTCTTGTACATCTTTCAAGGTCATACAGTCAATTAGTTCTAAGGCTGAGATTCTACAAAATTCTCAGGCCAGAAAACAAATGCCTAGTCAATCCCGTCTTAAAAAGAAAAACCCAAAGAAAGTGGGGAGCCATATCTTAAGAAGAAATGGCAGAAAATGAAGTGAAAGGAAGACTTGGTTACTTTTAATTTTTCACAGCTCTCAGTAATGTCATTTTTACCAAATTACTGACTTAACAATTAATGATGTAAGGTTTAAAGCGATGTGAATCCTGAGGAACTAGAAATGTATGTACTATCTATCAAATATATGTATATTCCACCAAAATGTTAATTTTATTCATATCTCTCTCATGCAAATATTTTCTGTGGTCCACAGAAATCCTTGGCTGGGTTTTTGCTTAATGATTTTCTATTTCTAAATTCCTTAATTCCATTCTCTCCCATAAGACACACCTCTCTACTCTGTGCATCAGTCCAGGTCCAGTTAAGTTTCTATTCTGACTTTGTAAGTTAAAATAGATGGAAAAAAATCATTAAAACTGGAAACAGAAAAGCTCAATGATAAAGGAATAGGGAATTTTGACACTGAGACATGGGTTGTGTAAGAAGTTATTTTTTTAATTAATAAAAGTAGGACTTTGTTTATACACAGAAGCAAAACATTCAAAGTAGAACACTGGTCTGAAAATAACAACTAATTAAGGAAAGAATCAACATCATATACTCAGGAAAGGAGTTGAGTTGATTATAAAAGGGATAAGAATCCTAAATATAAATGTACCTGTAAGCAGACTAATAAAAGTGAAAAGAACAAGTCGAGTTTATTGAACTTTCCTTTTAACAAACAATGGTGTGATGTAAAGATGAGAATTCATACATAGTGTCTGCAAAAGAGATATATCTTGGGACTAAGTAGATGCTCAATAAAGTACTTTGTAACTATGAGGAGCTGAATTCAATCCTCACCTCCCATGTAAAACCCAAGTGTGATGATGCATGAATTTGTAATCTTAGCACAGAAGATCTGTGAGGCTCAGTGGCCAGCCAGTAGAACTTAACTGGTGAGTAACAAGTTGTGGTAGTTTGAATATGCTTGGCCCATGGGAAATAGCACTATTAGGAGGTGTGGCCTTGTTGGAATAGGTATAGCCGTGTTGGAAGAAGTGTGTCACTGTGTAGGTGGGATTTGAGGGCTCCTAGTGCTCAAGCTCTGCCCAGTGTGAAAGAGTCGGTCTCCTGCTGGTTGCCTTCAGATCAAGATGTAGAATTCTCTATACGAGCAGCATGTCTGCCTGGATGCTGCCATGCTTCTGCTATGATGATGATGAACTGACCCTTTGAAACTGTAACCCAGCCCCAATTAAATGTTTTCTGTTATGAGAGTTGCCTTGGTCATTGTGTTTCTTCACAGCAATGAAACCCCAACTAAGACAGAAGTCAAAGGGATTCTGCCTCAAAGAAGGTGGTTGGCATTCTCAAAGACAGTAAGTTTTCCTGAAGGTAATAACCATGTCATCCCTTGGCCTCTATAAACATGTGTATTGGTATGCATATATATTGTTTCATAGACACACACACACACAGTCATAAAAAGATGATGTTGTTATTGTACCAACCAAATAGGACCAGGCAAGGTCTTGTATGAATTCCCAAATGGTTGACAATGATATGCGAATATAAAGGGGAATCAAAAACATTGGTCCAAAAAAAAAAAAAACCAGAAAAACAAAAACAGCAACAACAAAAAAACTACTTTGTATCCAGTTAGTATATAATCTTCATCTTAATATGAAGAAGTAAAAATGCTATTAATTCTAAAATTAAGTACAATGAAATATGCCCAAAACCCATTTCTTATTACAGGCAACTGTCCCCTCCAAGAAACACTGAGGGGTAGGGGTGGTGTTTCTGACATATTCATGGCCCCTAGAAGGGACACTGTGGGTAGACTATGAGGTGGACAGAAAAAGAAATTGGCTAAAATGATTATAGACCCAGGGTTTGGGACAGAAATTCAGAAATTCCATATTCCAATTCTAATCATTAATATGCTCTTTTCTCTACATGTTGCTGTTAGTAATTAGGAAAAGCATGTAGTGTTTAACTAAAAAAAATATAACTAAAGAGAGAGCTATATATATTTTTAAAATAAAAATTTCTGTTAGGTTGATATTATAATGCTCCTCTCAGGTACACATCTTCATTGGAGAATCCAGATATTCAATTTTTCTACCTCTTCTTAAAAGGATCCCATCCGTTCCTCCTCCTTTTCAGGTCCTCCCGCCCCTCCTCCTTGGCCAAGCATTTCAAATCAACTTGCAATGTTTGTTATCTCCTTTTTTCACCTATGAAACTAAGTTCTTTTTTTTTGTTTGTTTGGTTGGTTTTTTTTGTTTGTTTGTTTTGTTTTTTCAAGACAGGGTTTCTCTGTGTAGCCCTGGCTGTCCTGGAACTCACTCTGTAGACCATGCTGGCCTCATACTCAGAAATCTGCCTGTCTCTGCCTCCCAAGTGCTGGGATTATAGGTGTGCACCACCACTGCCTGGCAACTATTTTCAAATAAGGCTCAGGAGCTATTTTGGAAAACAGAAGGGGGATATTTAAATGAAGTTACAAGTTGAAGGTTTATTATTTTCTTTGTTTACCTCTCATTCTAAATTCTTGATAAATGCAACAAAGCACAAAAAACAAGGGTTCGTGTCCCAGAAGGCCGTCTTATATGAAGGCCGTTTTCTTTTGCCATATATATATATTCAGAATAAAGTTCTTAATCTTAAACATTATATAAATAGAAGAGATTTAATTACAAACCTGAAGAAATGTGTTACCGTTAATTGAATTCTTGCTACAGTTACCTCTCCACACCAGTGTTAATAAAACTCCAGTTCAAAGTGGATGAGTTTGGGGAATTCAGATCTCTATTTATTTCCTTACCTGAGATGCCAGGATCAGCCTGTCAGGAAAATAAAGAGCCCAATTAGGGGAGTGCTCATTTGTGGCTATTGATCACCTTTACACAAACTGCTAAGATTTCTAAGCAAAGCAAGAGGTTCAGAGGGCACGGAGCAAGGTCAAGAGAGCAGGGAAATCTCTGTTACTGACATAAAAGTATTTCACCTGTGGAGTAAAGGGCTTCTGCCCTTGGGAGCTGGGCTCCACCCCAGGGCCAGCCAGCCTGCGCTCCCCGCCAAGCCTCTCAGCCTCCCTGTTTGGCATCTCTCCGTATTACCAAGCTATAAATTGCCCGGGAGCTTAGAGACAATCAGGTCACCGCGGCTCTCACAGGGGAAAAGCTTCTTAGTTCCGAGCAGAAGGGTTCAGCTAGGAAGGAGGGAGAAGGCCCTTAGTTCCCGGACCATGCTGGCAAGGAGTGAAGAGAGATGGAGGTAGGGGTGAGCACAAGCCCAAGAAGGTGGAAAAAGAGTGCCTAACAAGGTCGCACTCAACCCAAGTCTCCAAACTTACTGGTTGCTGTATGGAAACTCCCTGGGCGCTCCACTGCCTAGCAGCTGCAGCTGGGTGGAGCCTCGCTCCTCCGCCCCACCTATGGGATGGAGCCTGCCTACAGTTCTGGCCCACCACACCCTTCCTGGGCGGTCTCCAGGCATCTAGCTGCCCTGACATTATCGGAGCCTGGCTTCCCACTCGAGTTCAGACGGAATGAGGTGACTAGTCTCCCAAAGCAAGAAGGACCACCTCTACCTCTGTTGCTCCTGCTTGCTTCCCCAACTCCGCGGTGTCAAATGGCCAAAGACAAACTTCTGCTTCTTTCCCGTCCCAGCTCCCACCTTTTCAACCTAGAACTCGCACATATCGAAACTCCTAGGGTGCTGTGGAGGTCTGGGCATGCTCAGTATCAAGGCAGGTTTTGATTGAAAGTTAAAAAAAAAAAAAAAAAAAAAAAGCTTTGTATTATGCTTGTTTCTTAACCAGTGCATATGGCTTACTGAACAGGTTGAGGGCATGCCCACCGGGTTTTAGTAAATGTCTTTTAGTGTTTCTCCTTGGGATCTGATCTCCTCTTAGTTCACCCCACCCCCGCCACGCTCCTAAACCCCTCTCTCAGGTCCCTGTCCGCTGTGGGGATGGAGAGACACTAACAGTACTGGGCTGGGCTCCGTTGCCTGAGAGGATCCACCTATTATTAGTGCTCTCTGATTGGCTCTTCTGAGCAGCGTACTTTGGTTGGAACCAATCAACAGTCGGGGCTGGGAGATGATGGGCGGCCGCCTCCTCACTGGAGGGATTCCTGGAGAAGCTGCAGTGTGGGGATGCTCTGACCGAGTTCAGCCCCCAGTGTCTTTCCTCCTCCTCCTCCTGCAGCGGCAGCATCCGCAGTTAGCAGTGGGCAACTTGAGGCTGTAACCGGGGCAAGCCCCCAGGGTCCTGCTCACCCGACAGGGGGCTCAGCTCCCCAAAGGGGTGTGTGCAGGGCGGGGGCGGCCAGCTGGGACCAGCTGGTGGCCCTAGAAAACCTCACCCACACCCACACCCACACACCCCTTTTGTGTTGCAGGCTGCCCCTCTGAGAGCGGAGGCAGCGAGAGTACTCGTGTGCCTCGCACCGGTCCGCGGTGAGAGCAGCTGGGACCAAGACTCGCACCACCTCCGGGTCCTCGCTCCAGGTAAGGCAGCCCCACTGGCAGTGCGGCCACCTCCGTGGTACCTTGGTACCTCTGCACTTGAATCTATCGAAGAGACCTAGGTACCACTTGATTTCTGGCGGTGGGAGACCTAGGGAGGGATCCCCCGGTAAGCCTATTGTGAGAAATGCAAGACCACAAGTGCATCTCCGGGAAAAGCACTTTGCACAGGGCTGGTGATTCAGAACCAGGAGTTAATGCTGGGCATCCCCCATCTTCTTGCTTCTTCCATTCTCTCCTCTGTCCTCCACCCCCAGCGCCCCCCTCCCCTTCCTCCCATTCTAAACCAGCATAGCCCCCCCCGGGGGGGGAGGATTGTCTTTCTTACAGGGAAGAAGGGCAGTGAAGAAGAGGAAAAGATTTCTTTCTGTTGGAGGGCAGGATAGATTGCAACCCCGTGTGAAAATATGAGTCCAGGAAGGGATGAAACCACACAGAGAATTAAACTGAATGAGAGTAGACAAGTAGACCACCGGCTCCTGCTCTCAGAAGGGAAGTGTCAAGTTTGACTCTATCTCTTCCTTGCAAGAGGCCACAAATGGAACAAAAATAACCCAACACTCCAACCCACTTTCAGCTGCTTAATTGCTGCTGCTCTCCTGTGCCTGCTATCAGAATCTTCTTGTTTGCATCTGTCCTATGAGGCTGACAGTTTGGGGTAGCACATCAGTGTCACTGTCTGAACTTTGAGGGCTTCTTGAGTTTGTGCAATCAAAACTAGATCATCGCCCTCCCGAGATTTGTGCAGGTGGCCTTTACAGTAGAAGGATAAAAACATGGGAAGTTGCAAAACCTTTGCAAGTGACATCAGAATTATCAGGAAACTTAGATTTTACTTTGATCTTGCTAATCTGGTTAGCTTTTGTGGACATGTTGATGTCCACTTCCCTAACCTTAACCCTTTGGTGAAGCACAGGAAGTTTAACTTTGGTGTTAAAGCCGTTTTTGTGCACGAGATACCATTTTTACCTTTTTAAAGGTTGCATTCGAATGTCACTATCTAGATACTAAATTCACGTCTGGATCCACTCTTTTAATATGAAAATATTGAATAAATATAAAAATGTTTCTGCAGTTTTGCATTCCCTTCAGAAGGTAGATGTAGGTTCAGTTGGCAGGACCCTCTTGGACTAGAAGAAAGTTTAGGAAGTAATGGGGAGGGGGGAGATAGTCTCAAATTTAAAAGATCCTAAGGGGGAAAACATTTCTCACATCTTGTTAAAAGAAAGCTATTGAAACCAACTTCCATAACTGTCAGAGAAACAGGTCAAGCACATCGTACTTGTTAGACGGAGTCTTGACAATAGCTTCTGCAATCTCTAATTCCATCATCTCTGATCTAAGCTCTGTTTTCCTATTATTCCTCGGAGACTGATAAGCGATTACCATCAGCAGGAAGGGGGGGGGGTGAAGGGAAATATCAGTCATATGTAACAGGAAAGCACTGCAAGCGGGTTCTGCAACAGCAGAGCAAAGGCAGCAGATGCTCGTTCCAAGATAAATCTTTTGATTTATCAGGAGAAATGCCAAGTCGTAGTTTTTTTTTTTTCTAAATGCCCATTTGAGATAAGAAGAAGAGATCTTCCTTTCTTTTAAGTCTATCTCAACTCCCACATCAGCTTGGGTACCCCAGGTAATCCTTTTCAAATCACATATCTTTAACTTGTAAGTTTCTACACAAACTTAGGAAAGAGCTGACTTCATGTGGCATCGGTGATATTGACTCACATATTTATGAATATTAATATTGTGTATTATTTTCAAAACCATTTTCTATTCTAGATGATTATCTCATCTACCTTAGAAGACTTCATGCACATAGGCATGTGCACTCACAAACACACACTCAAAAACACACATACACACTCTCACACATAAACACACATACACACACACTCCACACACACACATACACCATGCGTACACACTCATATCGCTCTTGTATAGGCACATAGGAGATTTTTCTAAAACTTGACATCTAAATGACTTCTTGAAAAATGTAGTGTCTCTTCTGGGATCTAAGATTTTTCAGAGGGAACACTTTTCGGGTACAAGGACGAAAGGATAACCACTTAATTACTTCACACGTGTGTGGACAGCTGAGTTTACAAGTTTAGACATGAAAAGACGGAAAGGAAAGAAGTAGCTTTCCGTGGGGACAAACTAAGATTCTGTTTGCTTGTTTTTGCACTGTGCTGGGGACATGTGAAAGTGTAGGCTTGGTTTGTGATATTTATTTGCATGACTCTATGTAAAATATTAATTACAACAACAGTGTGTACAGAGATGCTTATGAATGTGGAGGGTTTTTTTCCCATGTACTTCTGAAAAACCGAGCTTCGTATACTGCAAGTCATATCTAATTACAAGATGTCATGAATTTAAATGATACAGAAAATTTATGGTCACAATTTTATACACTCCTATTTTTTTACCCTTTAAGATGATAGTGTACTTAGTCTTAGTAATGTTTTAGAGTCAATATGATAATAATTTAAGATATCTTTATCAGAACTGAAGGCTGCAACTACAGAAGGGAAATCCTAGTAACTGAAATACCACATGGTAGTTATTATTATTAGTTTTTCATCTTATGTCTACATAGAAGGTGTTAGCTAGTCTAGCTGGTTAAATATTCAGGTGGTTCTAATCAGTTTTTTTAAAAGGAGAAAACGTGCTATTTACTTTCTCAGATATGCATATTAGACTTGAAGCTAACAAAAATAAAACTAGGAAATGGTAGTTTGTCTTAATTATGTTTGCAAAATAAGCTGTGAGATTAATAAATAAAATGAGGAATGCTTTGGAAATCTGAAAGTTAATTTGAACTTCCTGTTAGTCTAATAACACATTGAAATAATATCAGTTCATCTCTTTCGATGTCAGTATATTAAATCAATTTAGAGTATATCCCCAAAACAGATTCTCATAGCCATCTTATGGGAAAGAGTTTAGATTTAAGGAGCCATTTATATAAATCTCAAACCTTCTGGTTCTTGGGCTTTCCAGTTTATGCAACACCTGGGAGGGTTATTATTAATTCTAATTTGTAAGATGGTATTTATCTTCCTAATGGTAATTATTACGTAGTTTGGGGGGTAAAAAAAAAAAACCTCAATAAGACAATTTGATTATATAATAGAGAATTTTATCTAATATGAAGGGTAACCTAGAGAAGCATGGACTTTATGCCAAATTATAATGTAGTTATAGGTCTTACAAACATTTTACAAAAATGTAATGTTTTTCTTATTAAATATCTGACCCATTTGTGTTTTAAATAATTGAAGATTTAATAGTCATGAATGTATCTGCACTGAAGATTTATTAGATACAAGATGATTTCCTAGCTGATTTTATTTTCATTAAAATTAGCCAAATCTATTTATGCAGGGATAAAACAAATGAGTATGAATACATAATTTTAATTTGGACACATATATATATATAATATATATTCTAATAATTATGTAATATTTCTTTAAATGATGAGGATGTAATGGGCTTAAATATAAGTTATAGTGTGCTGAAATTATAGTATGCTGAAAATTGGGTGTACTCACTTTTCTAGTACCAGTCAAAGGAAGGTAACAACATTTTAAAAATACATTAATGAGAGTTTCAGTAGAAAGACCAGGATACCTAGAGACAAAATAAATGTGCACCAAGAGCATTACTTTTACTGACATGTACTTCCCAAAACTGGGGAAGGAGTGATGGAATGACTTCTCAGTATAAGAAGATGTTCCTCTCTATACATTTAACAGAAGTTGAAGTCATAATTTTGCTTGATTGGATATGCTTGATGATCAAGTCTGATTGTAATGCCTTTTCAGATGTTTCAGTGACCATTTACTTCTAGGTAATGTGTTCATTCATTTTATAGTTTTATGTAATTGGATTGACATGGTTAGCATTGCTTTTTTTTTTTTTTTTTTGAGTAAGGGGAAAAGAACCATATCATCACATCTAATTCTTCAAGGAATGACTGATGTTTTTCATTTTGTTACATAAACTTTATCCAGACCTTTTCATTTAACATGTGCGTTTTCCTCAAGAGAATTTTAATATGTCCAAGCAAAAGGGAACGCTATTTTCCCTTAGTTTCACAGAGAGATCTTACTTTCATTGGCTCTAAAGTAAGAAATGATAGCCTGGCACATCAATAGCATCATACTCAAGTGAATTCATTATCGGTGGGAACATAAACTTCCATAAAGCTATGATAATATTATTCAGAAAATTTTCATTCTTTTCTATCTATATAAATGGAACATTGACTTTTTCTACTGTAAGAAAAAAAAAAATTTAAAAAACCTTTTTTAAAAATGAGGGTTGTCCACCATTGTAAGATGAATTGTTATCTATAAATGTGTTTTAGAGTGCATTCATGGGTGTCCTAGAACCTTCGCAGCCTGATGCATGTTGGACATACATACCTTAACGTGTATGAGAAAAATAAATTGTGTTGTAGAAACAATAATGATAAAAATGTTGTTTATGCACTATAATATATAATGTTCAAAACCCACAGCAAAGGAATCTTTCAAAATGACAGTTTTTATCCATTCAAAAACAAGACTCAAGACAGTTCTGAAAGACTATAAAAACTAATTTAGAGTAACAAGCACATTTTAAGATGATACCGTTATGAGGTTCTGGCCACCCCTCTTGTGAAACTCAAAGCTCATAACGAACGACAATCTCTATAATTTTTGTGCTTATTTTTAACCTCAAGTTTGAATTGTGTCGATCAGTTCCAATCGTCTCTGACTTTGTTTTGATTCTCTAAATAGACACGCAGGGTTAGAAAATTGTCAGCTCAGTGGTTATGGTATAAAGAGTAAAGGAAGAGTGCCGATTATTTCTGTAAGTGCCAGATCTACAGAGAGCATGGTTGTTGTACTGATTGGTGCATAGGGAGGCACTATGGCAAAAGAGGTCTCCAGAAAATTACCATGCATGCGAAGATAAAATTATATCTAGTTCTCAACTGTCTGTGCTAAACAAGAGATGGAGAATTTCCACATTCAGTGAGAACGGCCTTAAAACCAGTATCAGAATCAGGTAAGACTATTTGCCAAAGATGTAATTCAGTAACTTTCTTAGCAGCCCTGTCAGACAACATTCCTTACCATGTACTAGGTTACAAGCATGCTACTGAAACCACAAGTGATAGCACACAACACGTAGCTAAAGGCCTCTGTCAGGAGTTAATTCTGGATTGAAATATCTGATAAGTCCATCCACTATGGCATAGAAATGGGCACTCACTGTCTTTGTGAACCTATTGCTTTATTTGTGAAATGTGGCTTAGTGGATGATTCTAACAGGCCTAGCATTTGTATAATTATTTTTTGCCAAAAGGAGAAAGTCGCATATTGTTCTCTGTGAGAACTAAATATTTTATTTTCCCTCTTAAACAATTCAGCTACTCAATCAAGGATAAAATGTGCACACATACTCGAAGACAAATATAATTGAAGATTTTTAAATGTCAAACATACTTCCCCTGAATTGCTTAAATGATAACCACTGTCTTTGTGTTTTGTCTTCACTCTCCCTGACCATGACCATAATTTCAGTTACATGGTAACAGAGAAAGGATCAGACAACCCCCACTTCAATCCTCTGGTGAATTACCTGGGTGCCCCTGCAGATTACAGCATCCTGTTTGCCTGACGCTCCTTTCTTCCTTTTTACCTGTGATACCATGCCTACCTAGATAGGAAGCAGGTAATTGCATTTACTAATTGCTACTTTGAGATTCCTTCATCAACAAGAAGGCAAAAACACATGGAAATACTCTGAACATACACAGCTGTGTGAGACTCCTATTAACCCTTGGATGTGTGGTGCAGTCACTTACAGGAAAATGTAAGGCCATTTATGAAACAACTTCTCCTTCGTGGAATTTCTTTCAGTTCCTCACAGGTTATGTAAGCCAAAGTCAAGGCCATTAAACCAAGAGTTGCTAAAGCATTTTTACTTAACACCTGAGGATAATACTGAAGTACTTATCCAAACAAGAGTTCCACGTTAGGCATGGAGAAAGACACCTGAAATCCAGTAGTTGGAAGACTGAGGCAAGAGGATCAGAAGACGTAGGTAATTCTCAGCTAAATAGACTACCTGAGCTGTATGAAATTGTCTCTCAACCCTCACTCCCCAGCCCAGAAAAGAATTCAAAATCATACCTTCTCAAACCCAAATGTGCCTGTGATTAAGACCTTTAAATGGTAAAACATTTCACCCTTTTTGCCTATAGATACATAATAATATGTTTGTTCTTCTGCATTCCTGGGTTTATGTTGATGTAGCATTACAGTGAAGCTGTTTTAAGGATGCATCCTTAGAAAATATTTTAAACAAAACTGTGGCTGGGCATGTAACTTACCACAGGCTATGAGCAAGCAAGGAGGCGGGGCAACAGGGCATAACACCCGAAAAGAACATTAGGAGTTGTTTGCTACTCTTCAGCAAACTTACTGTCTTTTTTTCCGAGTCCTGACCTCCAACAGTCTATACAGTGGATAGGGCCCCATTTACTACTATGATGCACAGGAACTACCTAGCAGCTTATCTTTGAGAAAAAAAAGGGGAAAACATATCCAGAAATGCTATTTAAACAAATGGTTTAATGGCCTTTGATGCAAGAAAACTGGAAGAGCAGGCACCTTGAGACAGCTCCGGACTTTCGGTTTTGAGTTAGCAACATTGTTAAGAAGCACAGTTGACACAGTTTCTCAGTAGAAAGGCTAGGTAGCAAAGCAATGAAATTTGTTTCTGACACAGTGTCTCTGCCAGATCCTGGCTTACCAGGCTGGCTTCCTGCCTAATCTCTAGCATTTTCATCAGATTTAAGGAACGAATGAAGCCAGCCATTGGGCATTAGAACATATTTCAAGAACATTTTGGATCTCTTCTATGAATAGAGTCGCATCACCATGCTACTTTAACAAATATTAAAAATATGAAACCACAGATTTTAGATTAAAAGTACATACATGCAAACAGGACTGCTGTCTGCATAAAAACGTGTGGGTTTCAACTGTCTATACAGACAACCATGCTATACAGGAGCTGTGTGAGCCACACATGCCATGACATTAGGAAGCTGTTTTAAATGTTTTGTTTAAATTATAATGTTAAAATTTAAAGGTCAAGCAAATCACTACAAGACATGTCATAAGACTAGCAATCAAAACATGACATTTTAAAAGAAAGCCACCATAACCCTCAACCCAAACTATACACTTTTTTAAAAGTTTTAAATTGTTTTTATAGGTGTCCTCTTATCTTGTGATGATTTTTTCCCTCTAGGGAGTCATAGACACTTCCTGAGCAACTCCTAGATAACACAAAATGAATATTGGTGTTTGGAGAGAGCTTGACTTCTCCAGGAACAAGGAAAGAGATGAGTCCTGCTGTGTCTTTGGGATTCTGTCATCAAGGACTTATTGGACACATAGGAACCATTTTATTTCTCTTGACTTCTGACTTTTATACTTGTTCTTAGGCATTGAAGCATTTTCCGGCTTATTGCATGAGTAGAAAATATTATTGTTTCAGCTTTCTGGCTATGACAATACTCCAGGAATTCTCTGCAATTTCTTCCTTCCTATATGGCCAATTCTTCTCTCAACCTTTTCCTTTCTGCTCTCTCTTTTCATTTTCCTCTTCATTCTCTTCCCCCTCCTCACCTTTTCTTTCTTTTTGACAGCTTCATAGATATATCCCTAGGGATGCAGTGCCAAAAGTTTTCTTCTTCTTAATTCTATTCTCACCATTACCAGCTTGAAACACTTTTTCCAACAACCAACTCATGTAACATGGATACATTATAACAACCAAGACATATAACATGTAATGTATATACATTAGCATCATAAAACATGTATATATAAGTATGGGAACATACTCTTAATTTATTTACATAACTGACATGCTTAATGGAATGTGCCACCACTTGAGTAATTTTTAATAATTTGTATTTTTAGGCCTTTCTTATGCATAATTTCTAGACCCAAACTGATTGCAGAGAAAATGAAGAATTATACTTTAAAACAAAAAGTGACAACCTAGCATGGAGTGCTTTGCACACTACCTTGGCAAGGCATTCTTTTTACCTTGCTTGGTATAGAGTTCTGTACTGGGGAAATTTTGTGTTACTTATTTGATCTTTATAGTAGATATTTTTTCCATTTTACAGATTGTAATAAAGAAGACTCAGATGCTTTTGGTGGCTGCAATTACATTCTGAGCATGTTTTTATATGTTTTGTTTATTGATTTATATTGTCTTAGAACTCAATCATGAGAATCATATGTTTCATAATCAGCCTCATATAAGAGGCTTAGTTTGTTCTTTGTGATCACAAACAAACAAAACATATAATTATTAAATTAAAGTCTGTTTCTTATTCAAAAGGTAAAGAAGTTTTATATTCTGTTATTTCTGCTATGCCAATTTTTGAGGGGATTACGTTTGTGTTTTAAAATTAATCAAGGACACGTGATTTTAAAAAAATAGAATTTCAAAGCCTATGCCATAATTTAGTTTTCTTTGAGTTAACCACTGTATTACAATGATGTCACATTAGGAATCTCATTTTCCCTCTTATTTCTGAGTTCCATAGCGGTAAGGTATCTTAATACCCTTAAGGATGCAAAGACCCATGATTGGAACAGTAGGAGCTAATTAGAATAATAGGATCTTTAGCTGTGCCATAGCTTCCTGGTGCCCTCTCACCTTGTACTCCTTGGCACTCACAGATAGTTTCTCACTGTCCCTCACCTAACACTGTTAGGAAGCTCTTGTGCCTATTGGTGTTTTCCCTTCCTAGTCCTATTTCCATTTTACCCCAAGAAATCATAACCAAACCCTAACTGTAAATTAGCCCCATGTTGAAGTCTTTGCTGACAACTTCTGTGTTCCAGGATCAGTTTTAGGAGGAAACACTAGAACTCATGATCATTGCAATATGAATTAATATCATTGATATCACAGTTACTCTTACATAAGGAAATCGACATTTTCATTGGGGTTGGCTCATAGACATAATGGAAAATTGTTTGAAGCATAGTCTAGACTTTTGTAGGGATTCTTGGATGAGGAAAACATCATCACCTTTTTATTTCTCCATACATATCAGATACTTTCCCACATGGCTTGGATTATGAATCCTATTTAATATCATTGATATGATTGATAATATATCCATATCTTTTAATAAGAGAATTATGGAAAGGGCCATTTAAGTAACTTGCCCAGGGTCATAGGATATAGTATGACATGGGTAAATTCTTACCATCTGTTCACTGTGGCAATATACATTATTATCCTTGAACATATAAATGGCAGATGAAAAAGAATAGATGGTGTCCCATAGTGGATAACAATGGAGATAAAAAACCTAAAGGCTAACTTATCTCCCTCAATGTTTGCATCAATTAGAGCATCATATTACTGTGATATAAGAATGAATCACGAGGCTTTGTTCACTTGAAATGACAGGATCCAAGAGGACATATTACTTCTAAATATTGATTCAGAAATAAAATATAATAATGTCACTACTTGTTTGATACTTGATGGTATATAATGTATCAAACCACAGTATTATTTCTTCAGTACATATAGTAATGTGCCTGTCATATGCCAAGTGCTGTTTGGATGCCGGCAATATAGGCATAAACATGGTAGACAAGTATTCTAGTTTTATGGAGTTGGTTTACATGATAGGAGAAAAGACAGAAAATCAATAACAGCAACAAAATAGAACCATAGTAGCTTCAAATAGTAGTGATCACTAGGAAATCACAAATAAGCTAATAAACAACTATAGTTGGGAATATTAGAAAAACAAAAATATAGAAGTTGAAACATAAAAGAAGGAGGCCAGCCCTGTGGCTGTCATGCAAAGGCATTCATTATAGTCAAAGGAAAAACCAACACAAAGTGAGCAGGACCAGCTCTTTATACTTAACCATCCAGGACTGCTTCATTGATTTTTACTCTGCCTTAACATTCTAATTAAAAGCACTCTGCAATCATCAAGAAATTTCCAGTGCAATAATCATATATGATCTTACCATGTCCTAAGTATATGGGATTTTTTCTGTGTAATATTGCCCTGGTTTGTCTGTTATGCTATAATGGTTTCGAGGATTATAAATATTGAGCATAACATGAGTTACACTATTTTGCTATACTCTTATACATCCTGAATCCACTCTTTATGCATAAATATTTTTATTCTCCATTGTTAGAATATAGCCCTTATACACTTCCCATACATCTTTTGTAAAATTTTGTAACGTTTTTTTCTTTTTAATTTCTGAAAGAATCTAGTACATGCCTTCACCCCAATTTTATTATTTTTATAGACTTAAGTGAACTCAGTAGGTTTTTATCGCAGTAATGACTTTTTTCAATGTAATTTCCTTTTGAGTATATTGTTTATTATAACGTACAAAACTCAAGATTAGATTTTGAGACAAAAGTAAATAAATACCGAGAACATAATAAAACAAATTATTTTGTGTCGATTATCATTTAGACAACAGAGGTCTTGAAGTATTAACCGGAAATTATTTTTGCTTTTATCTTGTTTCATATCCTGGTTTCAAGAAGATAATACCCCAAGCCTGCCTAGGTCACTCTGTGACAGTAAAGCAGGTGCTTACAGATGCTCATTGTCCTGTGTGAAACCGCACTGCCATTTAATCTGCTGCAGCAGTTATTAAGCGATAATTAAAGCGTCAATCTTAAGTGACCCACTTTTTTCCTTCCCTAAGATTCTCTATAAGCTTAATGATAGCCGCATATTTTTAAAATGGAGTCATGTTTGCTATGGTACTCTGGTCTGAAAGTGACACGTTAATATGTATTCCCTATCTATCAGTGGAATTAAACAGCTTTGTGTTCTGTTTTCTGTTATATGCATGCATGTGTGTTCTGATTTTGAGTTTTCATTCATGTGAAACTAAAGTGAGTTTTACAGGATTTTTAAAACATTTTTCTCACTTTGATTCTTTATTCCCAAGAGGACAATAAGAAGGGAACATCTGATAGAAAAATGTAATTAATGAATCCACTAATGATATTTTGTAACATTTTTAAGTTACATTAAATAACATTTACTTACATTAAGCAAATATGCACATAAGTATTTCTCTTTCCAGTCTCACACTTGCTATTTAATGTTTCTTTTTACCTAGTTAATAAAAAATATCCTGGTCACTACCAATTAAAATAACTACACCACACCAACACACACACACACACACACACACACACACGCACACGTGCACACGCACACGCACACGCACATCATGGGTGTAGGTGCTTGCAGGTCAGAAGATAGCATCAGATTGCCTGAACTGGTGTTATAGGCCATCTTATGTGGATGCTGGGAACTGAACCTGGGTCCTTTTCATCACAGTGTGTTCTGTTAAGCACTCAGCCACACTTCCAGCTCCTCCACAAACTAGATTTAAAACACTCCTTTATTTTTTTTTTAATTTTTATCCTGGGAGCTCTGGTTGAATCTTTTGATACTCTTTCTAAAAAGGACAAAAGCACCCTCACTTTGGTCTTCCTCCTTCTTCTTGAGTTTCATGAGGTTTATGCGTTGCATCTTAGGTATTGTGTGTTTTGGGGCTAATATCCACTTATCAGTGAATGCATACCATGTGTGTTCTTTTGTGATTGGGTCATCTCACTCAGGATGATATTTTCTAGCTCCATCCATTTGTCTAAGAATTTCATGAGCTCATTATTTTTAATAGCTGAGTAGTACTCCATTGTGTAAATGTACCACATTTTCTGTATCCATTCATCTGTTGAAGGACATCTGGGTTCTTTCCAGCTTCTGGCTATTATAAATAAGGCCGCTATAAACATAGTAGAGCATGTGGCCCTGTTGCATGTTGAAATATCTTCTGGGTATATACCCAGGAGGGGTATAGCTGGGTCCTCAGGTAACACCATGTTCAATTTTCTGAGGTATCGCCAGACTGCTTTCCATAGTGGTTGTACCAGCTTGCAATCCCACCAACAATGGAGGAGTGTTCACTCCTTTAAATGTATTCTATTTTTCAATGAATAGCAATGCATTTTAAATATCTTTAGCATATGACCACTGTGCCAATGATAGTAATTTGCAGCAGTAACATATTTTAATAGGTTAATTATAAATGTACGAAATGTGCTAAGAGAATCCTTGCTCAAAGGTATAGTATTTTTTCTATATTCGTATATTGGTAATTTTGTGTGAATTTTCATGGTTTTTTGTTTTTCTTTCTGATGTCCACAGTCCATCTGGGACTACTTTCCAACAAATGTTGTCGTGCTACCTTATGAGAAATCTACCTGAGAGCTGTAAGCTGCCTATTGTTTAAATAGGGTCAACATGTTAAAACTCTTTTTTACCATTATGGATAAACTTGTAGAATAGAGAAATTTATACAGAATAACCAATTCTCTCCCTTTAAAGCACTGACGGGAAAATTTGTCTATGAAACAAACAGTCAAGACTGAGCGAAAGCATTTAGAATTTTAAATATTAATGGAAATCGTTAACATGGTCTACAAGGCCCTTGTGACATCCTGGCCTTGAATCACTACATCATTTATTACTCTTAAGACTTCCCTCGTGCTCATCTCCGTGAACGTTTTGCATCTCCCACCATGTCTACCTTATATGGCATCCCTCCTGTATAATTCAGTTTAAATATGTGTCCTCAAATAATATTTCTTATCCTCTGTCTTTAGCTCAAAGATTATGTAATATACTTGAATTTTTCTAGCATTGCATTCATCTATTTTTATAATTATCTTTTTATATGACCATCTACTTGTTAGTTAATGAGTCCACTGGGGTTAGGGAATGTGTTTAATTCATGTTTATCTTCCTAGGCAGTTAGAGTACCGTCCTTAAATACATACTCTCAAACCCTGTTATATCTTGTCGAACAGGAAAAAAAAATGATTAGTTTTCTAAAGTGAGCATACAAACTAGGTAGCTTCTACTTTTTCTAAGGTAAGCTGGATTCTTTCATTGGTCATTATAGTGTCAGAGAGAGGGATATTCCTGTGATCTAGAATGACAGAAAGAAAAAAACAATCATACAAACAAACAAAAACCAACTAGCCAGAACTTGGTACCTATCTTTAAAGGAAGTGAGGGTTAGGGTAGGGGAGGAAGCAGATAGAAGAAAGAGAAAAAAACCAAACTACTATTTTAAGTGTTTTATCCTTAACCCAAACTTGGTTCATCCTGAGGCAAATGATCTGATCTCTTTATGCAAACTCTACCTCCCATTAATTTCCCATAGCATTCTGTATTTATTATATCGCTTGCATTTTGCCATTATGTATTTATGTATCAAACACTGGAGAAGCCATTAGAAGCAGAAACTACCAGACATGAGGCTTGATCTATGCCCTGTGTTATCTTCTGAAATGCCCATTGTAATACCTGGATTATTGATAGGTGTTTCAAAAATGTTTGCTGATGGGCATTACCCAGAATCCACTCACATACTCACCTACACATGTGTGCATGCATGTACCCACACATACTGAACAAATAAGTAACTGTAATAAAATATTTTAAATTAAAAAGAAATGTTTGTCAGGGAGTGTCTGGAAGTATAACTCAAGAGAATATCTGTCTGGCATTCACAGGTCTGTCATTCCCAGTACTGAATACATTAGTATATACCTGGAACCATAGTACATCAAAAGTATAGGCAGGAGAATTAATTCATGACCATCCTTAGTGGCATAAGGGGTTCAAGACCAAGAAAGAAAGGAAAAGAAAAAGACATTTGTTGAAAGAATGAAGGATGCTCAAAGGATAGATGAACATGTCTACTTTGAATCAATGTTTTCTCTGTACTCTATGTTGTAGACTCATAGATTCCCCTCTATGGTAAGTAAAGAAAACAAATTATTTAGTTTAGACATCTTTGATGTTAAAATGGATCGTTTCACAGTGACTCCATCATACTCCATAACAAGTTCAAAATCTGTATGAATGTTGCTACTATAGGTAATCACTAAAATAGTGATTTCAGACCTGTTAAATGACTATAATTGTGTACGTTTCTAGCTGAACATAGAGCATGGAGGACCCTGACTGTAACCACAGCCACATAATAGATTAAGGAAGGAGGCTCCCAATATGAAGCTCTCCCTGGGTAGCTTAATGAGGCTGTTTTAAAAACTAGAATTCCAAAAATCATCTTAGGGTTGTAGCTTCGTGGTAAGCACTGGTCCATCACACATAAGGTCCAGGATTCAATTCCAAGTGCTATGAAGGAAACCAGATTTCACATTTCCCCAATATGTCAAAGGTTCACAAACATGGTGTGGTAGAATTCTTTGAGTAGACTCTGAAACCTTTGTTATATACTTTTGGAAACGCTAAGTATAATTTGTTTGACAAATACTGAATACTTAGTTAATGTTATGCTACATATTCATATGTAACAGATGAGCATACTAATGAGGCTAACCTTAGTCGAAGGAATTTTGAAGTAGGATACAGAGATGGGCTGTAAATAAATGTTGCTAAATTTTTTACTTACATTCTTCCCCCAATTATTTCGATAACTTTTATTCTCTCAAAATCATAGCATCACAGATTTTTTTTTCCTTTCCTTGTTTGTTTCTTTTCTTTGTGATGGGAACAGTCTGTGATCTCACGTCCGCTTGAGTGTGAAAATATATCTTCAAATTCTGTCTGAAAGCCAGATATTCTGGATAAAGACAGAATAGCAAAACTGTTACAGAAATGAAAACAGATACTATTTTTAAGTGTTTCTGATTAGTTGATTTTTCATTTGAGAGTAAGTAACTATCAGATGTCCCCGAGATACTGTGTATATTTCTCTATTTTTCTTCCAGCAACTTTATGTTAAATTAGGAAATGAAGTCAATGAAGAATTCTCATGCCACACTAATTCAGACTGACCTTATGTTCTGTAGGATGTTGGATGGTTCCTGTATTGTATCCAACCATACCCCAGATTCTCACTTTATTCCCAGATACTGTGGGGATGTGCTAAGGCAGTACTTACAGACCTCTGGTGGATACTGCTGAGTGAGTTGACCTTGGTTTGGGTTTTCCCATGCCCGTCTTACTCATTTTTAGCTTCCCTCTAACTCCTACACTTCATGTGTAGTTTTGGTCATAGGAAACTTACTCAACTGACATTTGTTAGTCAAGTCTCATCTGCATCCAAGGTAAGATATGATTTCTTTTCTTTCTTCTGTTAATAAATACTGTGTTTAGGGGTTGGAAGAAGGATGCATTCTCAAACAAGACTGCCAATAAAAGTCACAGATGACTTGAAGCGGAGGCAGAAAGAATGAAGGTGGTCCAATGCCTCCTGGCTGACCGGAAAATAAAGGTCATTGTGTCAGGTAGAGTGATCTGAGGAAGCTCTGCCAAAGCCACACAGTTCTGTGTGGTGCTGGGCATGTTGTCTTTTGTTATGACTGAGATGTGGGGTGGGAAGCATGGTAGATTTTTTTTTTTTAGTAGAACCATAATGCTATCTATCCAACATAGAGTCTTGAAGGATCATTTAGAAAAAAACGATTCAGTAACTAGAACCGGGATGGAAACAAGGGAAGAATTTCCTCTTTGTAGGTTTCTGTTGAAGCAACATCATTTCAGATGTTTTCTCTGTGCACTGCTGAAGATTTCATAGCCTCTGGATTAGCAAAGGAGTGGGCAGCTCAGGCTGCCGATGCCTCAGAATGTTGTTTTCTTGTTTTTATTAAGAGCGGAGCTAAACCCCTCTCATACGTGGTCCAATTTATAACACTGATTTGATTTTATTTTTAGCACAGTTTATGTGCTTTCTCCATCCATTTGTCAGCAAATGTGTTGCCTCTGGGCAAGTAGATAAAAATTGGCCTAACTTCTAGGCATCTGGAAGTGGGGCAGAAAAAAAAAAAAAAAAACCCTCACCTTTTGTTCTATGCCTGAAAGACGCTAAATACAGTATCTGATGTCAGAAAAAGATGCACAAGGCTTCATGAATTTAGAGTGAGTGGAATTGTTCTGAGAGTGATCCTCCATGAAGCACCTGATCTGATAGTGCTTTTTTTGGAAAATTATTTCGAGGGAAAATGCTTTTACTTTTTAATATTCTCTGTTTGGTTTCCCCTTAAGCAAAAAGGCATCTGTATGAACATAGTGGGATTGTTTGTCAAGTTGCAAGATATTTGATACAATACTTTAAAATTAACTGTCACCTAAATGTTGCTCGCCCTGTTCAAAGACCAACACATCTGCAGTTAGAAGGTATCTAAGATCTTGTTGTAGGCGAGGATCTGTATTACTTAGGGAATTCTCCAAATGTTTCATCGATCACCCAGTATTTATCATCATCTAATGTAAAGTCAGCCTGCATTCAGGTGGCTAACTAGAAAGCTTTCTTCAAATGTCTTTGCTTTTTCTTCAGGGAGGTTATAATGCAGTGAAAGAGCTAGGAAAGACTCACAAAATACTTTCAGAGAAAAGTGTTAGATTGAGCATTTCTTACTGCAATAAGGAGAACAGACACTTTAGAGGCATGGAGACAAGCACTCGCCACCTATGTAGGATCAAGGTATTTGCATTTTTATAATCTCTTGTATTTTGTGATGGGCCTTGGGTACCTCTATTCAGTCAAGTGAAAAGGGTTTAGAAGGAGTTTCCATTGGAGTTGAGGAGAGTTCTTATGACATATTTATACCTTGTTCATATAGTTGTTCATATGCCTTATCTTCTCTATTAGAACACATATCATCAAGTGTGAAAAGAAAATCTTCATCAACTTTTTCCACAAACAATAGTTTATACTGATGTTACTGAAAGTATGTGTATTGACTGGTATGTGCATTCTTTTGAAACACTAAATAATGAAACATGTATCCCTTTCTTTAAGAAAAATTGAAATGGATTCTTCTTTTAAAGCAAACTGATCTTGGCTAGAGAAATGGCTCAGCAGTTAAGAGCACCGACTTGCTCTTCTAGAGGGCCTGAGTTTAATTCCCAGCAACTACATGGTGGTTCACCACCATCTGTAATGGGGTATGATGCCCTCTTCTGGTGTGTCTGAAGACAGCAATGGTGGTGCATTGTATGCATAAAATAAATAAATAATCTTTTTTTTTTTTTAAACCAAATTGATCTTTTCTCAAATGTGGTTGTTCCTTTTGGTACAATGAAGACTATATAGACCAGAAAGGTTGTATTTATGAATTTAAGAGCAAATATGTATATAAAATACATACATGGAAGAAAAAAGTTTATACAAAGAGGCTATGAATTTGAAAGAGAGCAAAGAGTAGATGGGTCTGTTTGGACAGGAATGTTAGGGTCTAATAATCACTAAAGGAAGACCCAAACTCAAATAGGATACAAATGCAAAGAGCATTTATTCTGTAGAAATTATTGGAATAAAGGTCAACCATTCATAAAAATGGTGACCCAGAGGTGAGTGCAAAGGCTCCATTTAACAAATTAGGGGAATTGAGGGAGGTAGATGACCTTTATCCTAATTGGTTGGCTCTATCTTTAGGGTATGGGTGGCTCTGGAATTGGACAGGACTCTAGGGATTTTCTAAAACCTTTACTGGATGTTGAGTCTAGAGACTTTTTGGAACAATTGCTGACTGACTATTCTTGCCTCAAGCCAGATGGTTGAAGAACTCCTGAATGGCTGCCCATAGGCTGTAGTTTTTCCTGGTACCGGTTTGTTCAGTTCTGGAAAACAGGAACTTAGTCCTATTCCCCTGAACTGGCATCTTACAGCCTGTCCTGGGGTGAGTCTAGCTAGACCTTCTCTGGAAAGGGACAAATGATGTAATTATATCTGATCTCAAAATTACAATACCAACCAACCAGACCTCCCAGGGTCTAAGCTGCCAGCCTGGGAGTACACATAGAAGGGACCCATGGCTCCAGGTGTATATGTAGGGGAGGATGGCGTTTGTTGGGCATCAGTAGGAGAGGAGGTCCTTGGTCAGTGAAGGCTGGATGTCCCAGTGTGGGGAAATATGAGGGCAGAGTGGTGGGAGTGGATGGGTGGGTTGGGGCACACCCTCATAGAAGCAGGAGGAGGGGGGATGGGATCAGGAGGTTTTGGAGGGGAGATGGGGAAAGGGGATAACATCTGAAATGTAAATAAATAAAATATCCAATTTAAAAAAAAAAAAAGAAATTATTTAAAAAGGAATTGTGTCCAAGGTAACACAGCATTACCCTCAAAGTCAGCCATGATTATGCTAACTTTTAAGGTAAAAGCTTTTGTTTTTCTTCCAGATCCCCTACTCTTTCCCCTCTTGATATCATCACCAATATTTCCAGTTCTCTCAAATGCCTGATTGAATTAGTTTTATTAAACCAATAGAAAATTAGCTATCTATGGTTATATAACATACACAAGTGTATACTGAATTTTTGTTTCACTCTGGGATGCTTTTAAGCATTAATTAAGTTATCTAAATTATTTATTTACTTATAAGTAGTGTATGTTTATGTGTATGTATGTGTGTTGTTTTTATGCGCATGTATGTATGTGGACACACGGAGAACAGATTGATGGATCGAGTTCTTTCCTTCAAATACTTAGGATCTAAAAATCCATCAGACTTTCTCAGCAAATTGCTTTACCCACAAAGCTATCTTGCTGGATCATGTTTCCTTGAGAATCAGAATATATTCTCTAAAATTAAATGGAAAATCTGGCATGTACATTTGCATAAGTTTGCATACGAAGGAAGAAACGGAGGTTTCGTCACAATGTAAAAAACATAGGATTCCAAAGTGCTTAAGATTCACCAAGTAGGTTTGAAAACAGACATGACACATGTCTCTCCAGTTTAGGATCTTCTGAGGTAAGGGAAGCTTATACCATAAGTGGCGGTATGAAAATAGTGAATGGGTGTGAATGAGTGTGAATGTGAAGAAGAGACTCAGTAATCATAAAGGAAGTGAAAAAACTAAAGACTCCTATGAGTTTAGAGAGGAGACTTTTCTTATAAGAATTGTCTGAGACTTCGGCTTTGTGGGGAAATAGCATCAAGGGATCCTTTGGATTAATATTGATCAGTGTTTGGGAGCATAATAAAGAGCCCATGATGAGACTGTACTGATTTATAATGAAATAAAAGTTATTGAATATAGAAGGCACTAATAATTTTCACTGGATGAAATATTGAATGGTAAAAGTCCTACATTTATATCTCAGCCGCTATGAAATAGATTGTAAAACATGACTGCTGTCTGAAAACTATTAAACCATTATTTGTAAAATAACTACTAATATCATGACCATCATAAGATATATGGTTAAAAGCAGTAGCCCAATTACCAGAGAAAATATCACAGTTATTTAGTAGCAAATTGACCTTCAATGAATATCCATTTATATTTCTGGGTGTTTTTTTTTTTAAGTATAACCATTGTTTTATCACTGGGCTTTTATTTTCATCTGATTTAAAGAAACAATGCTGACATTTCCCAGTTGATTTCCCCAGGATCAGATCAGAACTAGAGCACTTAGAACTAGACATCTCATGATGTACTTCTTCCTCACTGTATAATCTTCCCTTCCCTTACTGCATGGTTTTCTCAACTGCAGTATATGTGGGTCTCACTCTCATGGCACAACTGTCTCCCTCCTTTCTAGAAACCTCTTCCTGGATTTTTTTTTTCTTTATCCTCTTTCTAATTCTTCCAAATCTGTTGGCATGTCTACTAGCTCTCTGTTCTCTTTCCTCCTCCTCGATTTAAATATTCTCTTCATCTCCAATGCTTGGGTAAAAAGCAACCATCTGCTAGAGTGAAGTGACGTCGACATTAACCCCCTCCACACACACATTTTAGATATGTTGATTGTTCATTGAGAATCAATTGTATTGATTCTTCATGTGCTTATCTTCTCACCTCGTTCATAATGTTGTGAGCAGGACCAAGTGTCTTTGTGGTTAGCTCATTGATTACCTTGCTTTGCTTTGTTTTCATAAACCAGGTTATTAGGCACCAAATGGGCTCTTGATATTCACTGATTTCTTTAGACGCTGGCTTAGTTTTTGGAGGTGAATAACAAATAACTGATAAACACAAACATGTTGCAATTTTATGCCGTGAAAAAAAAATGCTTCGCCTATTTTTCTTCAGTTACTAGGACACCATTACATATCTTCACATTTATATGAAAGCAGTTTTAGAGACCTTCATTATTTGAGTCAGAATGGAAAACCTAGTTCCTGGTTATGCAAGGATTCTGCTCACCCGCAGGCTTTCTGGGCTCACCATACATGTTATGTAAGGTGCCAGTTCATTCAAGAAAGTCTTGAATACAAGTTTGTGGATTGTAAAGTAGTAAAATAATAGTTATTGGGTATTTATTTCCATCTACAAGTCTCTTTTGCGAGCTTTGCAAGTTGTAAAACTTAAGACACCTTGGAACTTGTAGCGTGCATGTAAGATGAAAGGAAACTTTGTCAGAGATATCCAAAGAAATCTGTGACAATCTGAGTTGTGCTTTGGAGGAAGGTCACAGATTTGGTGATACCCAGTAAGTTGACTTCATCAGCATCTCCTCCTCAAAGGCTGAGTGAAGTCTACTAAGGTTCACCAGGCTTATCCTGTCATACCTAACATCTCTAGAATAGCTTCTTGGATATGCTAACCCAGTCCTGTGTGATTTAAGTGCTGAGGATTCTAAGTCACATTTCTACATGGAAACTATGTTCAGGAGATTCTACAACATCTAAGATAACAATGAATATGTTCACAACTATGTCATATGTGTATATGCTGGCTTCTATTCATGATAATCTTGATTGTCTTGATGGGATTAGCTGTTTCTCTGTGCTGTTAATTAAGGATCAAGGCAGGATACCTAGTTGCCCTTCTCTATTTTGTAAGATATACTTGAACTAGGCATTTAACAAGTCCTTGCTGAATATGATCCAAGTATGATGGTTCAAGTGGAATGATGTTTTGCACATTTCAGTAAACAAAATGTGATATAATGTTAGCCTCTTTTATTGGATTCACTGGTAGGAAAGTACCATATTTAAATATCTTAGCTTGGAAACCTACCATTATTTTCAAAAGTACAACTTTATCAGTCCTCAAAATATAGCACCTATGGATTTCCAAACATAACACTCTTTAAAAGTTACATTAGTTTCTAATAGCCCAGGTCGTAGTCATTACAATTAAATGACCAAAAGTGGTTTAACCCAATCTTTAATAATATGTAATATGGAAAATATTGGTGACTGAAGTCATCAAATATTGTAACACATGTCTGTAATCTCAGAGCACAGCAAGTGAATATTAAGCTGAACCTGGGACACTCACTAAGTTGGGGGTCAATGTTGAGACTCTATCACAATAATAGTCATTAGCTCAGAAGGCAAATACTTGTCTCATTTCCCTCTCCCCACTGCTACACATTGGCTTTAACATGGATGCTACCAGAGTTTTCGATTCAGACAGGGGAAGACATGGTTTTGCTATAGAAAAATAGCATTTTAATGGTCTGACTTGGCGCTCAATAAAATAATAAATGCATGGAATAAACTGGGAAAGAATGTGAAACTTAACTTGGTATTTATAAGATACCAGTATGTATGTGACTTAACTCTTCATTCACTCACTCAGTTCTCTCCAGGAGACACAGTTAATGATGGATAACAGCAAGAGGAATTTTTGAAATTTCATTGTAGGAATCACTGAATATGCATCCTAATATAAGTCACTTGGACAGTGAATTCCTGGCATACTTATGTCAAAGTTTTAAATTAGAAAAATAAGATATCCACTATTATGGTGATGCTGTCACTACATTAACTAAGTTTTCAGATGAGTTGTTCTGTTAATGATCTAGATCGTCCAGAGTGTTTGCCAGCTCTCATTACAATTCTAGTCACTGTAAGGAGTATGCAGAGACTAGGCAGGTACAGTTCCTGAGAATTTATAAGCAATTAATTAACAGCAACAGTGAGAACCGCTTGCAATTTTGTTCCTTCTTTAAATTTACAAATCATAGTTCTAATCTTAATCTATTTTTATTTTACTTTATATTGGCCTGTAACAGACTTGATGAGGTGGCTAATAGATATTAACTACGTAGGTGTCTAACACTGAAAAAAATTATGGAGACTCTAAGCCAATTTCTCTTCCTACACTTATATCCAAAGAAAGGATCTTGAACATACAAGGTATACTATGCCACTGGAACTATACCATTGCCTTAACAATATTTTATGTCTGATCTTTTAAACCCCGATTGGATGCAAATTTTGAATAAATTTTAAGTGTAACTTTCAAAACCAGTTCAGTAGGCATATTTTTTCCATTTGTACTGAGGAAAATGTCTAAGTAGTAACATTTGTTGGCTTTTCAAAAAAGTTGAAAGCACCAGACAGTATGAAGTTCTTGCTATTTGAAGACAGCGACAATAATATCAAGGCTTTCATCTAAATAAAGTTTAATATGAGTACTGTTAAAATTGGTACAGTGAGTGTTGATGTATGACTAGAATTAACGTCTTTTAAGTAAACATACAGCCTAAAGGGACGGATAGATTTAAGACTGAAGTTATCTCGTGTTGCATAGATAAACCAAGAAATACATACCAGGAGACATAGAATAAGTTTAAGTGTATTTTTAGACACATGTTCTTGTTATTGCCAAGACAAGGAAAAGGGTTTCCTGTCAGTTTCTCCTCTGGAACTCAGCCTTTAGCCTTTCTCTTGCAGACCCTTTCCAGAGATGTAGGCGAACAAGGTTAGCAAAGGAGACTCCTTTCATAAAAGGGCAGAGATGCTTCCACAGTTAACAAAGGTGCAATCCTCTTCCTACCCACTATTACATTCATATTGCTTTTGATATTTTGTTTTTTTTTTTTAAATGGTTCCCAGACCTCTGAAATATCAGGAAGATCCAACACCTGGACCAATGTCTACACTGCCTGTATTCTGCCTTGAAATTTTCCTTCATAAATATTCTCCAACTTCTCCATTTTGATGTTATATCCTCTTTGCAGTGCTTTGGACATATCTATTCTGATTATGTATCTTAGCTTTGGCTTGTTTTTATTTGTGCATGTTTTTTGAGACAGTATCTCTCCTCTAGCCCAGGCTGATCTTAATTTGCTGAGAAGGTCCTCGAACGCCTGGCACTCCTCCCGCCTCTGCCTCCCACTTGCTGGGATTATTGGTGTGTGCCACAATGCTCATCTTAATCTTATTATTTATTCATAACTGTGACTTTTAATTACTCTTCTCCCAAGAAAAGTTCAAGTAGCAACTGCTCTCATCCTAGAATCATCCTGGCAGAAGCTTCCTCCCAAACCTCATGCATTCCTCGCTATGTGACATGGAGTCCCTAACTATCTATGTGACATGGAATCCCTAACTATCTATGTGACATGGAATCCCTAACTATCTATGTGACATGGAGTCCCTAACTATCTATGTGACATGGCATCCCTAACTATCATGTGACATGGTCCTAATATCTATGTGACATGGAGTTCCCTACTATCTAGTGAATGGAATCCCTAATAAACTATGTGACATGGAGCCTCAACTATCTATGTGACATGGAGTCCCTAAATCTATGTGACATGGATCCTAACTATTATGATGACAGGATCCTAACTTTCTCACTCTGAGCATGAGTTTCTCACTAGAAAATGAAATCCAAATAATACTATTCACAGACCCGATTGTCAGAATTTAATAAGACAGCCCTATTAAATGCTTATCGAGAGCGATAAAATAATATGAGCTGTCATTAATATACGCTTCATGCACAGGGAAATAACACAGACCAGTGTGTGACTTGAAGTGAATTCCGGAACTGGAGATGGGCCTTATGGTATAAATGATGCTAATAGGGAAACCTGAGTTCAGATCTCCAATACCACTTTTTAAAAAACGAGGCTTACTGTTGCTGTGCATCTCTGATAATCTTAGTTCTGGGGAGACGGAGACAGGTAGGTCCTGGGACTTGCTGGCCAGTCAGCCTAGCCTACTTGGGAAGTTCTGTGCTGAGGGTTGGGGCCCTTGGACAGATGTTAGTTAGAACCCAAACTTCCAGTTAAAGAATAGATTTAGTTCAAGGGACTGATTGTGTGTTGTGATGACTTCACAGTATGTTACATATTTGTAAATTTGTCAAGTTAGTTTTGAGTTTCATCACTACAAATTTTAAGTATAGAAAAATGTACATTACCTTGATTTAGCTATTCTGTAACCTATTTCTATACAAAACATATATTGTATATTATGCTGCATATTATACATTATGCTGTGTACTATGTTTGCTAAGTAGGGATCATTGGATTGATTTAAATGTTCTAAGTGTATTCATATGTAATAAAACAAATTCTATATTGTAAGTATATTTAATTTTGCCATTTAAAAATTAAAGTTAAAAAGTTAATATGTTAATTATATTAGCCAGAAGTGTTAGTAGTCCTTTCAGTTTTCCCAAAGAATTTTTTTAAAAACACATTAAAATAGCTACTTATTAATGAATTATTCATAATAAAATAGTTTCTTTGAAAATATAATTATTGAGTTCAAAATATGAAAAGATAATAAGAGTTTACTCATTAAAGTAATTTATGGCATTTAAGATTGTGAGATTAAGTCTTCAAAATTAAATGAAGTAGCCACAAAGTCTTCAGTTATAATGTTATTCTGTCAAATGCTTGATGTAACATAATTTTGTTTTAGAAGTTACCACAGAGTTAGTATTTGTGTATTTCCTACACAATAACAGTGCCTTAAAATACATCATTTTGATTTAAAAAATAAAATACTGTTACAGAATCATTTTCATTTTTGAATATTATAAATTTTAAACATTTTCATTATGTAAAAAAAAATTCCTCAGGTTGATTTGTGTTTTCCACTGAATTGCAAATATGGCCTTTGTGATAATTGCTATGGATACCCAAATGAATGCTTCTGATTGCATAAAATAACATGAAAATGACAGCCAATTCTAAGTCTATTAAAGACAGGAAGACATAAAAGTTACAGTAACCACCAAGATATATTCTTCAGACATGTAAACCAAAGTTGCAGTACATAGTAGCATCAGTAACTACTTGGATTCCATCTTTACACCTAGACTAAGGACTTCATAAAAATGGTAATGTCAGATGAAAGAAAATGGCTTAAGACATGAAGGACAAGAGGAATCCTCAGATGTTTAGTTGTCAAGCAGTGAGAGATTATTGGCTTTTTGAGCCTTTTTCTCAAGTATAAAGTGGAAGTCATTGAGCGTGCTTTAATAGGCAGATGCTACATAATGCATTGAGACCAGTTTCCTATATAGTCTTTGTGATGGTTTTAAGGAAATGTCCCACATAGGCTCATATATTTGAATACTTGGCCTCAGGTTGGTGGAATTGTTTGAGAAGGATTAGGAAGCATGCCTTGTTGGAGAAGGTTGGTCAATCTGGACAGGCTTTGAGGATTTAAAGGCCCACATCACTCTTTTCATTCTCCCTGCCTCACAGTCATGGTTGCGTGTCTTGGTGAGAGTGATCAGCTACTGCCATGCAACCAGGAAAATGCCTTTGAGCATATCACATATGGAAATATTGTAGTTACTTTTCTGTGATGAATAAAAAAATGAGGTCAGTAAACAAAAGTAACTTTATCATAAAATATTTACTTGTAGCTACACCATTTAACCGGAATGTTGTTCTTCATAAGGCAATAAATAAACATCTCAAACTTAAAATTATGAGCTTGATTAGAAATAACTCAGACATCCACCTCTGGAGAGAAAATATCTTCCATTAACATAGTCTCATGTAAATTCAGAATTTAAGAGTTAATGATGTTTCCATTAAGTGCTTATCAAATACATATGAAAGCCATTAACTTTTTACTTAAAATAATTTAACATTTGATATTTACTAAGATATTAAAAATGTGAAAAAGAAGGTTTCAGAATTGTCCTTACTTCTCCTTGATGAATATGAAGAAAGGTAAAACAGTAATGCTTCATTTACTGTTTGATGCTTTAAAAAGAATATTAAGGGAATTTAAACTTAAAACATCCTTTTCTTCGGCAAAATTAGTTCCTGTTACCAAAAATCTTCAACTACAAAATTTATCTTTCCTCAATCTCAAACTCTTAAATCAAATCCACAAATCCCTTTGTCATATACTTAGTAAATTCATGAATGTATTCACAGTTCACTGCAAACGAACGTTTTCAAGATCTATTTTTTCAACCTTGCATTTGTTACACGTATTTTATAGAAATAGCCACCAAACACTTTATTTAAAGCCAGAATGCCATCATGAATACATTAATATAGATGGATAGCAGCTGTTTTACTTTTTAAATATATCATTTGGATAATATTCAGGACTATTTATTCTTAATATATGTCAAATACCAGTATACTACTAATGATTTTTAGATGAAAACAAAGGTTATTTTTTTTTCTCAATTTAAAGGTACCAAAATGAGACTGAACCTATTAGTAATGAGACTCTTTTGAGTAATTGTATTAATTATTGTTCTTGTTGCTGTGATAAAATATTTTGACAAAAGCAACTTTTACAGAGAAGGAGTTTATTTTAGAGGACAATTCAAGGGTGCAACCCATCTAGGTGGGCAAGTCCTGAAGGGAGATTTTGAGGCAGAGAATCTCCTGTTGTAGTCACAATCAGGAAGAAGAGAATAATAATTGCTTTTGCTCAGCTTACTTCCTCAGATTTATATTGTCCAACATCCAAGCCTATGAGAGTACTGGCCAAATACAGAGTAAGTCCTCAGACTTCAATGTATCCAATCAACAAAACCCTACACAGGCATGCCAACAAGCTAACCTGATCTAGCTAAATCCTTAACAGATCTACACAAACTTTCCTTCTGGTTGAGCCTAGATCCTACAAGTGTAACAGTCAGTGTTAACTGTCATAGGTAGTTACATGGTTGGTTTTGGCTTTTTTCCATTTGTATTATTTATATAAAAGGCTTGGAAAGTATACAAATTAGAAAGGGGGTATCTTCATTATTTGATTAAACTTAGCAAGCCTGAAAATCAACAACCTAAGATTTTTGTGTAGATATACAAATATGGTATATCCTGATCCTTTAAAAGGAATCTGAAGATGACTGAACCACTATTCAAGTTATATCCAATACATCCCAAACACTGATAATCTCAGTCCAGTCAATCTATGTGACGTATTAAGTACCTGGGCAGTCTCTGTGTTAGGACACCGTGTGTGTGTGTGTGTGTGTGTGTGTGTGTGTGTGTGTGTGTATGAAATCAACTCCAGCTGTTCAATTTTGAAACTTTTAAGTTTTGTCTTTCCACCTGGAAATTCTGTATTGCCTAGGGGATGTCATGCTTAGCCCATAGTGTCCTCTTATGTTATGTATTAAATAGAGAGTGTGACCAAAAGTCTTTTTCCAGGGTAGAGCTGAAATTACCAAGGTAGAAAGTGAGCCCAAGTATGGAGGCCACTCAGAGCCCCTGCATAGTCTTCCTCATTTTCTCCTCGAGAACACAGGGTTTCCAAACTGAAAAGCCTTGTATTAACAGCCAGGTTTCCTAAGGCATCTGTAATGCTTGGATGTTAATGATTATAGTATTTCCCCTGTGTGACAAAGTGTGCCTGTATTTTGCCCTCATACTGCAGTGCTGAGTAGATTATTTGGTTTGGTCTAATCTTTCTCGTCTGTGAAATTGAAATAAGCCATGTACGGCTTCATAGCCTTGTTTGGAGATTAGAAGTGCCTTAATTGCCAGCATTCTTGGGGAAAGGCCTAACAGAAACACTGTTAATGCTTTTCTTTATCATCTCACCTCTCGGGAATTCCTGTAGCAAGCTAAAATAGTTCAGTTGGAAATGGCGGTTTAAAAAGAAATAAATGTTGGTTCCTCAATGTTTACCTTCCATTTGTTTGTTTCATCATTGTGTCAAAGACTGACAAACAAACCTAATCTCCTTTCTGAAAACTTCCTCAGCCTCTGATCTTCCCAGAGTCACAGAAAGTAGGATCTGAATGGCTTTAATCCAGTTTGTCTTAGTAATAGACCCACAGTCCATCAAGAAACAAATGCCATTCTATGGCTCTAGTTAAACAGAATTCATGATTGTTTTTTCCCTCGGACCACATTGCAACCTCAGCCGACAATGGCAGGCAGCCAACGGGCACTGCCAGCTGGCTCACTGCTGTTCTCTGGGTTTGGAGAACAGAAGCACAGACATTTTTGATCCTGCGGGCGAATTCAAGCATGATTTACAAAGGAAAAGCAAAACTTTGACAGTGATTTCGCATGGAGGGGAAATAGGATTTTAACATCACAGATTACCACCGTTTCTTGGCATCTGTCTCTTCAAGTGGACCCATGACAACTGTCAGTTACCCTGGACATTTACAACAGACCACCTTTTCTAAGTCCGTGAGAGGAATACAATGATATGACTTTTAAGACGGCAATATTTTGTTCACCTTGCTTTAATTCATCTCTTTCGTCCATCTCCATGATGGATTACAGTATACCTAGAATCGAGTTGACCTTGCTCGCATTGATTATTGATGACTTTGACTTAGCCAGTTCTTCTATAATTTTTTTAATATAATAACCAGCATAAGAACCTCTTCTTCACTGGACAGAACCACTTACAAATAAGATGTAAGATTAAAAGTTATTAGTGAGCGTTTTTAATAGTGGAGATTACTAGTAAGGTTTGTTTTTTTTTTTTTTAAGTGTCTCTCATGTAGGAAACTGGACCTTGTCCTTTAAGTGTACTGTTGAAGCTAGAATAGTGTCCGGCACAGAGTAAAACACATTCAAGGCAGTATATAATGTGGTGCATAAATATAAACTTCTAAGCAATACAGAACATCAGTTAGAGGAATTACAAGCAATAAGAAACTACAAAGAGGACAAAAATGCTTTTTCAGACATCTGTTTGATATTATCTATATATAATTTTATTTTTTTTTAAATCACTATTAGGTGTAATCAGAATTTAAATGTTGAAGGTAGCTGCCATCGACTTCAACTGCAAGTTTTTAATCTGTATTGTGACATGTTAATATTTTCCCTGTTAAGTGATTTTGTGTTTGTGTGTGTGTGTGCGCGCCCGTGTGAGTGTGTGTGAATGTCTTATTTAAGAAGTTTTTTCCTTGGAAATTTAATGGATATCTTGAAAATATCAGTTCCTTGTTTAATATATAATATTAATATAATTGGTATTTCTGAGACTTTCAAGGCAATATGTGAAAATGTTTCTTCAGCTATACTTAGTATGCTTTATATTTTAATACCATTTAAGTGAAACTACAGAATAATTTTTATTACTTTTATTTTTTTTATTTGATCCTGAAGACCAAACTAGAACTTTTGTATGTTTCCTAAGCTCCCTGCCATTAAACTATACCACTATAAGATCACTTCCTAAGTAATTTTATCAATGGATTACTTTATAGGCAAGATAGATGATTTTCCAATATAAAGATCCTTTGAAGTGAATTCATTGTTTTGGATCTAAAATTGAGTGTACCTCCTAGTCTTTTGAATGTAAGGTAATGTTTGAAACACAAGCTAAGTATTGTATGAGAAGGCAGTTCTCTAATGTAGATTTAAAATAGCATTATTTCAGTGTCAAACGCAAGACCAAACACAAGTATTATGAAACATATTAATCAAATACGCAGTTATAAAAGTTGATAGTAGATACATGCTTGCAGATGACTAAGAAGGCGCTAGTTAAGAAAGATTTAATTCCATAGTTTCCTGGAAAGATACCTTTCTTAATGGGATTTATCAATGAAAACATGCTTCTTTATATAACTTTTTATTTAACAAATGTTTAAATTGGTTGTATTTCTCTCTTCTGTTACTAAGACTAGATTTATAAGCGAGATATATATTTATAAGCACCTAAGTACCTACTCTCTTAGAACTTACATTCATGAGAAGACAGATATTAATACCTATGTCGACATGGTAAAATCAGGTGGATTAGTCTGTGAGAAGGAAAAACAGATTGGATAGAGAATGACACGGTGCAGAAATTATGTACAGACTAGAGTCAAGGGAGTCATCTTTGTGGAGACACAACAATTGGAAGATCTTATGTCCTGCTCTCAATGAAGTGAACTCTAAACGTCCCAAGAGAGATATTATCACAGGTTATGGTTAAGTTGGAAAGAAAGCAGATTTAACCAGAACTGTGGCATGTGCCTGGTGGTGGTGGTGCTGGTGGGTGCCTACCTTTAATCCCAGTACTCAGGAGGCAGAGGCAGGTAAATCTCTTGAGTTCGAGGTCAGCCAGTCTGCAGAGCAATTTCCAGGACAGCCAGGGCTACATGGAACTATGGCATTAGATTAATGGGCAGAGAACAGAAGCACACGCTGTATTTCCTTCTCTAGTTCTTGCAGACAAAGAGAGGCTGGCTGGACACTAAGTGAAATGGAGAATTGCAAACCACCTAGAGGCAGGATGTTACATTTTAGAAAACCCACTTGCGTAAAAAAAATTAATTGTTCTATTGTTCTTATAGTAATGTGAATTTTGGTCTTTGTTGGTGATACAGTCCTGTCTCTTAATTTAAATACTCGACACTGTCAAATGTGCATACAATTTTAATGGGTTTTTTTGAGAACACTAGGAGGCAATTAAAATCACTTGACATAATATTTTCCTTTCATTCTATTTCATGAATGTAATTTTAAGTTCCTTTATGGGATATTTCTATTAAACAATACCTAACTTTTTTTTTCTGTGTCTTTTCTACGTAAAACTTCTCACGTTATTTTTAAGATGTGTATATGTGTTTCTCTATCTAATTGAATTGCTATTAATCCACTACTTCTAGAAAAGTATAGTTATGAAGATTGTCTTTTAGACTCAAGTATCTATTGCATCATGAAAATTTTTATGAAGATAAAAATTAACTATTTTCTAGAAACATTAATTCAAAATTAAAAGTAGGCCTCCTGGAAGAAATTTTGCCTAAACAAGAGCAGTCATCTATGATTGACGAAGGTTAGTGTCGATTACTGAATCTGAGATTTTACTGTGGTGTGGGATTTTCGTTTTTCTTCATTTTCTAGTCATGAATATCTGCCAAGTAAACACTATATTTAAACCCTGAGAAGTTCAAACGAGATTGGAGACAGCAAAGGGAGTTCTTTTATATTTCAATATCCTCTGTAATTAACATTTCTGTCCCAGTATTAAGAAAACTCAGCTTTGCCTGCTTTTGATTTTTCATTTCAGTGGTTGAGGCCATTATTATTTGTGTGAAAGGACAATCTTGCTGTTAATAGTAACACAAGTGTAAATTGGAGAGTAATTGGAAGAGATAATTTGTTGTTATGAAAACATGTCCAAATATTTGTTCATGTAGTTGTCAAAAAAAAATGGTGACTGTAAGACCAAGCAGTGTTCCTCCCAGACACCCACTGTTTTCTTGAGGGCTTGGCCTCCACATTGCCATATGATCAAAGTCTATCACACGTCATTTAAAATGGAACACACTCTCAGTAGAAGAAATATGGGTGGGTCCTCCTAAGCACTTTCTTCCTAGAGAGCATCTGAATGACCATATAACATGATTAAATCTTAATATTACGCATATGATAATAGCCACCGATTCTAAAAATGAAAATACATATGTTTAAACAGATTGTTAGAGCTTCAATTAAAGGCAAGCTCAATAAATGGAGTTCATCTCAGGGCATCTCTATTTATTCTATAAAAAAAAAATAGTATGTAGGTTTTTATGTAGACATCTTCTAGATTATGTGTTTTTTTTTATAGACCAGTAGTTCTCAGCCTATAGGTTGAGACACCAAATGGGTTGTATATCAGATACCATGCATATCAAATATTTACATTACAATTCATAACAGTAGCAAAATTGCAGACATAAAGTAGCAACAAATAATATATTGGTTGGAGGGTAGTCACCACAACATGAAGAACTGTATTAAAATGTTTTTGCATCATTAGGAAGGTTGAGAACTTCTGTTATAGACAATAAAGTAAGGCTTCAGCTATAGCTTTGTAGTAGAACACTAGCTAGTATAAGCTAGGTCCTAGGTTTGATACCCAATACTACAAAAATAGTAAGTAATATCATGTTGTAGAATGATTAAATTATGGACTAATGAAAATAATGTATCAGTTATAATAGGAGTTACTAAATAATATCCCTTAAAAATATCAAGATTATTGTGTTTTTCCTTAAACTTGTTTTTATAGATAGTGAAAGACTATCAGTTGGGACAGAATAAATATGCTGTATAGAGATATACTAAATTATATTGAAGATAAACAGGAAATTATTTTTCATTTATGTGGCAAAATTCACATTACTCATGAAATAAAAGGTAATTGGATAGTTGGCAGTTCCAATGGTAATAAAATCCTGACCCCTTAGAAAGTCAGCAGCCATGAGACATGTAGTCTACTCTGAAAGACATTATCTTGTGTTTTGAATTTCAGATGGACATAACTGATATGCTGGTTTGGAAAGCCATTTTTGGGAATATGGGATCAAGCAGAGGCCATCGATCGAGATCTCACTATTCAGACTCAACTTAATTTCTGAAGGCTAACTCAGAAAGTTAGCTATATTTGGCCACAGTTGTACAGAGTGAATTCTGTACAGTTCTAAACTCAGAAAACTGACAAGAGTCATTTATTTTATTATATTATGTCTGATTGGAAATCAGTATATATGTTCAGAACTGAAATTAAAAATTTTAAATGTCAAATTTGAACTCTGTCTTCAAAGTAAGTTTTGGTGCTTTTTGATTGTTTTACTAAAACGAACAACTTCTACAATCTCTATATATTTATTTTTATATAAATACATGTAAACACAATGAACTTTAAAGCCTCATCCCGTTCTTGAGACTGGTTTTCACTCTATAGCCCAGGCTATCTATAGTCTATCCTAGCTAGCCTAAATTATTCTGGGATCTGTCTGTCTCGATCTCAAATCTTTATGTATTGACAAATGTAATGACTATAATATCCTAAGAGTTTCAAATATCATTGAATTAAATGTTTTAGAATATTCTAGAATAGTAGAGAATATGTACACTAATGAAACAGAAAGAAAGATAAAAAGATTCTATATATATTACTACCTATTATAAGAGTATCAGGTTAAAATCTAATTAACATTTTGTCATATACCAAATTCAGTTACTTTGTAGCTATATAGAACATGATAACTATTTGAGAAAAACAACAGATAATTCTGTGTGCTACCTTTGACTTTTTCATAGACAATGTTTACCCATATATGGTTGCGAAATTTAGAATCAGTCATGATCTAAATATAACTAAGCCAGAAGATAATTTTATATTTTGACATATATAATCTGAGATATATTGAGAGTCACTATTAGACTGTTAAAATTTTTAGAAATGTAATATTTTACTACGTATTTCATAAGTAGCTACTCTGGTAAATTCATTGCCTTGGCTCTAAGGATAGATAGCATGGTCAATAAAACACAAACCTAGACATATTTGGGGAAAGGAACTCTTAACTGAGAAAAAAATGTCTCAGGACTACAGGATTAGCCTGTAGCCAAGTGTGCGGGTTTTGTTTTGATTTATAATTGATACCTATTGTAGGCTATGCCACCCTTGGGCACATGGCCCTGAGTGGTATAAAAAGGCAGGTTTAGAGACCTATCTGGAGCAAGCAGGTAAGCAGGGTACCTCCGTGACTTTTGCTTTAGTCCATGCCCCTAGCTTCCTGCCTCCAGGTTCCTCTGTGATTTAGCCTCAGTGATGGACTATGAACTGGAGCTGAAAGAGAAAACAAGCCCTTTCCTTCACAAGTTTGGACATGGTACATTCTCACAGCAAAAATAACCTGACCAAGCCATAATTTCTAGAGAAGCATGCCTCGTGTGCCCCAGCAGTCAGTGTTACTTCTCTCTAACTCTGCCCAGGGTTGAAATTCGTTAATTTTAAAATTTATCATTGCGTGCAAATTAGCATCAAATACAGAGAAGCTTTCTTTGCTTAGAAACTCCTTAAAAGAAAAAGCTGGAGAATATTTTGATTGGCATTTGCAAAGAAAATACCAATATCCCTGCTGAGAAGAAACAGGACACATTTAGTTTTATTTTATGAATAATGCCATGTGAACTGTAATCTTCAAATATAAGAATATACAAAGACGTGTACCTTTTGTCCTAAGAATGTATTATATGACTGGACAGGTTTTATATGTGACTATTCATGTTATTACCTTGACTTAATTAAACGGAGTTTAGAAACAATTTTATTAGAAGATTTTGATTCTTGAATAGAATTAATTTGTTTTCTATTTAAAGATACTTGATGGGCTTTAATACAATTTTTAAATTCATGGGTCATGATGTTCATTATAATCTTGAATCCTAGGACAGGAAAGGCAGAAGTTGAATTGAGTATTCTGCCAAGTTAGAAGTCTCTTACAAATCTGACAGATTGTTTCTCAGTTCTTGCCTGAACAAATGAAACTCATTCTTTTGTATACTAATCAAAAATTAATTTTAAAAGCAAAATTATTTAAAAGCATAATTTTTAAATTATGCAGATGGTTTTGATGGCCCACACCTGTAATCCCAGTAATTGGGAGGACGGATCAAGAGGAACACAACTCTGAGAATAACATGAGCTACCTAACAAAATCCTCAAAAACAAACAAACAAGAATGTTGTAACATGTAACCCACACATTAAATTCTAATATGGAGCAAAAATATTTTAATTGTATGTGAAGCAGGACCAAGGATGTATTCTTCATGCTAACCCATGGGATACTCGTATTTTATAAATGCTAATAAAATTTTCCTTCCATGATCCAAGATAAAAATGCTAAATGTGATTTAGGAGTACTCCTTATTATTGAAAGGAATCTGAAGAAACTGAAGTACTGTTTGAGCACATGTTCATTCCAATGAGTGGATAGAGACATGAGATGATTAAGAAATCTCTTACTTTACTTGTTCTCATTCTAGCAAGTATGATCATGGATGCTGCTTCTTTCCGGTATGAGGTTTGTTTAATTTCACATATTAAACTCTTAAAATTTACTAAGATGTGTGTGTGTGTGTATGTGTGTGTGTGTGTGTGCATGTGTGATCACTACTAACACAAAGTTCTCATGACTATACTATAAGCCACTTATCTGTATTTATATGCATAGCCAACAGGACAGGAAATACTGTAGAATTAAAAAAAATATGTATTGACTCATAAATGGCTGGTTAGTCAAACTTTTAGCAAATAGCCATAAATACCTGCCCAGTTTCAAACATTATGTGTTGAAGAATTGTTAGTGAAGAGAACAGAGAAATATGTTTGTCTGCCTGGAGCTTATATTCTAAAAATATAGGAGAGTACACAGATACACACACAGACATACACACACAAACATATATATATATATGTGTGTGTGTATATATGTGAAAGCATCAAATATTCAATACATAAGATAGTATAGAAATGCAGGGAAATGTCTATGACCAGTGTCAAAATGAGGAATCTATGGCCACCATTATTGAGGAAGTCTGGAAGGTTTGAAAGGTAAAGCTAGAAGCCCTAAGTTCTTATGATATTAAGGTAGAGAATTTGTTCTACCTCTTGAAATAGGTCATGGAAGCATCCTGTCAGAGGACTTGAGAACATTCCTCCCCAAGGAAGGCAATATTCTAGGCTCTATCTTCATTCTGCCAAGAGCACATTATTCCTGGGTCGTCATATTGATGACTCTGTCATTTCATTTCAGCATGTCATCATTAAACATTGATTCTGGAGCATGTCACACCATAATGAAGACTTCAAAACTGCACATAAAAAACTTAACTTCTAGTTCCCTCATAATACCTACTTGTATTATATTTTACTGTAATTATTTAACAATAAGTTTCCTATTTCTGATTAATTTAAATATGCATTCATGGTAAAATGTGCTTTACAAAGGGAAATTACCATCAGAGGCTGTTGTTGGCTCTAGTTCCTGGGGTAGCTGTTGCATGCAACCTCCTTCCTAAAATCATTCAAACAGTCCCGTGAGCTGGATGTCACAAACCCATTTACAAAAAGACCATTAACGATACATGCAAGCTCTGCAGACAGCTGAATCCAAAGTCATTATTTATTCTCTGTGTAAAAATGTGCTGTGCACACAAACCACCCTTTAGTAGTTATTGTTACTTTTTTTTACATACAACAGGGAAGAAATGACAAGATGACAGAAAAAAAAAAATACATCAAACCTTTTGATGTGAAATGAATTAATGTATTTAGTTCATTAAAGCATCCTGTTCTCTATGGAAAGTCCACATGAGGGAGTTTGTTGAGCACTGATGATGTTACATGTTGAGGCTGAGGGATTTGGGCCCTCAAAGTAGTCTTTTCTCCCCCCCCCCAGAAGTTCCATAGTTATTAGAGCATTAACTGCAAAATTCTGCTTTTATGTACTGATGAAAATCTCAAAAGATGAGCTGTCTGAAGGTAAACTATAAAATGCCATATGTGGTTAGGTCAAACAGTCTAATCTGCCTCCCAGTTATTACTGTCACCAAGCTGCTTTTTATTTTGTCAAGTGAAATAAAAATGTGAGGTTGCCAGTGCCTTACAACCAGAAAAACATCATCACACCACACGTTCCTGAACTTCGTAGACACAAAAGCATTAAGAGCCCTGCTCATACAAAACATTGATCCCATTCTCTACTCTGGATATCGGAGGAGGAATGAAATTATTTTAATTAGTTCTCAGTTATAGAAGGAAGAAAAAGCTTTCCTCCAAACAGCCTTTAGCATCTGAAACCAGAATTGCTTACCCAGAAGCCCTGTTGCTGCCTGGAAAAATATGCAAATTGTGTTTCCTGCCAAAAGGTCAGAATAATTAATTGGATTGGTTAGTAAGAAAAGCTTTCACATTTCACAATAGTCTTATTTTTTAAACCCTGTTTCTCTCATCTCCCTGTTTACATGAAAAAAGACACACATACCTTTGTATAACCAGTTGTCATATAGTTATATGTATATGTGAATTTATCGTGCCCCTGGCAAAACACAGAAACCCAAGGAAAAGAATCTTTCAAGGACTCTCTAGGTTTCAAAACTAACCTTTAGTGGGCAGAAGTTGAGCTAGGAGGAAATCACTTTATCTCCATTAAGCTCTGTTTCCTTTTATCTATAATCTTCAAAATTCTCTAAGAATTTTCTTTTCAGTCAACTAATACACATGGGATGTCTATTTCTATACACAGCAAATATTTCACTATTACATGATATTAGTGAAATGGTCATTGTAAACTTGCAGAACCTAAAGCTAAATGTGGTTTCTTTAAGGAGTAGTTATATTACTAAATATAATGTCATTTTAAGTATACATGTTGCAACTCCAGAGAAACCAGGCAATCCTTCCTCCCACTGTTGGTAATCCAATAACTCTGTGATTTATGATGGACCAGAATCCCAAGGTCGCTTCTTAGATGAGAATTTTTGCCAATCATTCTGTTTTACTGGTCTGAATTGAAAAGCCAAGATTTCTCCCTAGTCACTAAGACATAGTTTGCCACAGTCCATTGTGTGTTGAAATATTTCCAATTAATCATCTATTAGAAGGCCATTTTATAAACAATACAGCCTCAAGAAAATGCTTTTCAAATGGCCAAAGAAAATGCAAACTGGTAAAGATGTCTGGTAAAGACAGAGTCTACTGTCTTCGTCCATATCAAAAATCACTTCAGTGAGCAGCTAAAGTATTTTCTGTTTTGTTTTGTTTTTGAGTAAGTCAATTTTGTTTCTATACTTGGGGATTGAAAATATCTAGATAGCCATTTCTGTTGCACACATCCACAAGGAATCCATTTAAAACCAGATCACAATTTACTTATGTAAAATTAAGGACTTTTCATCAACCAAAGATTTACAATCCTGACAGGGCGAGGAGAACTTTTGAATTGCATGTTATGTCTAGCATATGTCTTATTGGTCCAATATTAAACCAGTATGTTACAATACTATTTTTCTCCATGTCCCATAAGCACTCTACCCTCTCACTCACATTCACAGTAAATTCTTTAACTATGAGTGTCTTATGTAAGTGTGTGATTAGTTTAATGCCTTCATTTTATCACATTTTTTTAAATGAATGATCATTCAGGGTGAGTTATTTTTATCTATTTGTTTTCCTTTTTAAAAAAAATACATGTACCATTTTATAATTCTGAATTTATAGACTATATGCCTTTTCATTTTGAGGTGATTCATTTTTTTATATATAAAGCTTTACAAAATTGACAACAATGTGTTTGTGAAGCAGAACTTTATACAAGTTTTTACTCCCATGAGCCCCTGTCCAGTGTTTTGTTTCATCTTGTTCTGTGTGTGGGAAGCAATGGGGATGCAGAACCAGCACTAGAGGCATCATTTCATTCTGTAGGCCTGACTTGTTTGAATCTCACAACGCAGGTAAAGTTGGCCTCGAACTCATGGGCAAAACATCTGCCTCCATTGTGTTTATAGATATACACCATTGTAAGGTCCCTTCAAATTGAAAATTTTAGTTATCCTAAACCAATTTTATGGCATGACTTTTGAATACATTAAATAGATTCAATGATCGTCTACAATTAAATATCAATACTTTAAATAAACGCTCATATACCTCTTTACATCAGTTATTACTCAACAAGGCAATTTAAAAAAGGAAAATGTGAACAGAGTTATTTTTCAGAAGCATATTTGCTTATGAACAAGAATCACTGAGATAAGCATGTGTAGGAAATATATGTACATAAAACATCCAATTAACAAAGTAAATTTCTAAAAATAACCCATTACATTATATAGAATGCCTTGATGTTCATTTGAAGTAACCCTCTTTTTTTTGTCCAATCAAATGGAAGACTTTCAGGTAGCCTATTGGGTCGCACGCCCCCACCATCTTTTATTTAAAATTGTTTCTTTTTTTTCCCCCTTATATAATATAGCCTGACTGTGGTTTCTCAGCCCTAAACTCCTCTCAGTTCCTCTCCCACCTCACATCTTATCTGGATCCCTTCCCTTTCTGTCTGTCATTAACAAACCAACAGGCTTCTAAGTTTTAGTAATAAAAATATAGTATAATAAAACAAAACAAAATATGACCTAATACAAAGATTAACACAAGCACACAAACAGATGGAAAAGAGCCCGAGCAAAAGGCACAAGAATCAGAATCCCACCTGTTTTCACACTGAGGAAATCTATAAACATTAAACTGGACATTATGCTATACATACACATGCGTGTGTGCGCGTGCACACACACACACACACACACACACACACACAAACACACACATAGAGGACCTGGTACAGAACCGTGAAGGCCTGGTACTTACTCCCTCAGTTTCTGTGATTTTTGTTTTTAACATCTTGATTTTGAGGGACTTCCTTTCTTGGTGTTGGCTCTTAAACGCTTTCTGCCTTCTCTTTCCTGAGCCCTAAGAGGAAGGATTTGGTAGAGTCTTCCCATTTATGTCTAAATGTTCCATGGTCTTACACTCTGCATAACATCTAGCTGCTAGGCTCTGTATTTGTTCACATCTGTTATAGAAGGCAGTTTCTCTGATGATGGCTGAGCTAGATACTCATCTATGTGTGTGTATCGTAGAATGTTATTAGTAGTCATTTGCTACTCAGTTATTATCATCATCATGATCAGCAGCAACAGTATTATTTTAGAGAAGTAGTATTTATTTTTAACCCTAGGCCTCTGGGATATTTAACCTCAAGTTCTTGACACTCAAGCAGTATCAGGTGTGTGTTCCATCTTATCAAATGGGCTTTAAATCAAATCAGATATGAGTTGGATACTCCCACAAGCAATGAGCTACCATTGCACTAGCATATCTTGTATGCAGGGCACCATTATAGACCATAGGGTTTGTACCTGGGTTGCTGTTTACATTTCTCTTTTGGTATCATGTGAAGTACCTTCCTCTACCAAAGACACTTCACTGAGGTAAAGGCTCTATAGAAGTACCAAGTTGACTTCTCCATGTTCAATGAGTTGTGTAGGTACTGTCTTCAACCAAGAGGTCATGAGGTCAGTTTGTGGAGAGTAAACTATAGTGTTGGCACAGCCTGGGTTGTTTGGGGATTTCTACGGAACTGCTTTGGCCAACAGCTCAATTAGATGTAAGCCAGTTCTAGTACTGGATGCTTCATTTGATTTAATTTTGCATCTATTCTGCTAGTCTGTATCTTTTTGCTAGGGTATTAGGACTGTTGATGTTAGATATTCAGCACAGCAGCTTGGAACAGATAACGCCAGACCAGAAGGTTCCACGAGAGAGGATTTATTTAGGACGGAGGGAAGAGAGCAAGAGGAGAGAGCAGAGAGAGAGAGCAGAGAGGAAGAGCAGAGAGAGGTAGAGGCCAGCCATGACCACAAGGAGAGAGGGAGAAGGGAAGGGGGAGGGGAGCCTGCAGGCGCGAATCCTGGCAGCAAGAGAGCAAGAGGCAGAGGGCAAGAGGGCAAGAGGGCAAGAAAGCAAGAGGGCAAGAGAGAGAGGAGGGGCAAGACAGCCCCTTTTATAGTGGGCAACGGCCAGGTAACTATGGGGAGGAGCATACCTGGCCGTTGCCAGGTAACTGGAGGTGGAGTTTAGACAGGATACTAACAGTTGATGTTGAGAAATATCAATGAGAAATATTTGTTATTTTAGTGTTTTGTTGTTGTAGTGTGGTGGTGGTGGTGGTGGTGGTATGCTTATATCTGTGCTCAACCTCTTTTGATTTGTTGGTCTGATTACTTATTCCTTGTGTTTTCCTAAGTGTGGTTAACCTTTTAAGTTGAGTTTTCCTCTTGTCACCTTCAGTAGGGATGAAGTTGAAATAGATACTGTTTAAATTTGGTTTTATTGTATAATGGTTTATTTTCCCCATCTGTTGTGATCCAAAGTTTTCCTGGGTAGAGTAGTTGGAGCAGGATTCTGTGGTCTCTTAGAGTCTATTTGACCTCTCCAATAGAAAACAATAAGCAACTCTGGCCATGGAAGAAGGTAGGCTAACTGCATATCTTGACTTCATCCTCAGCTCCCCCCAAATCAATGCCTGAGTCTTATGCCAATCTTTGTGGTAGACTTTAGCCTCTCTCCACCACCGGCCCTTTTTCAAATGATCACACAGATCTTCCCTTCCAAACTTCCTTCCTCCAACTTACTGCTTTATGCCAGGCCCTAACTTCAACAGGCATTCCCTGGGAACAGAAAAGCCAGTACATAGAGAGAAGCAGGTACCTAATTGCAGATTTTTTATTCCTCCCTCCATTCCTCCAAATCTAACCCCCTAGGCTCATATCAAACTCTGTAGTAGACAGAGTGTTGAGGCCAAGCCTAATTCTTTGGCCCCATTCACGAGTTCTATACAGATTCTGGTAGAATACCTGCTTTCCTCTTCCTGTGGATCCTCTCAGCCCCGCTTCTAGCCCATCTCCATTCATAAGTGACAGTTCCCGAGCTAAAACATACATTTCATCTGTAAACCCCAGTGCCTACACATATCAAAATCCAGGAAGAATTTCCTACGAGGCAACACACAGTGGCCACACTCTCTTATGAACCAGAGAGAACAATAGAAACATATCCACAAAACACCCAGCCAACAAAGAAAAGGCCATATATCAGCACCTAGAATTACATTCTTCTAAAATCTAGATTCCTAGACATCAGCATAAAAACACAATCAATAACAGAAAAGACAATAAGTCTCCAATAGAGCCCAGCAACCATAGCCCAGCAGGTCCTGAGTATTGCAACATAGCTGAAGTACAAGAAAAAAAACCCTTAAAATATGAATATGAGTTATGAATATGATATGGGTCTTTGAAGAGGAAATGAATAAATACCTTAAAGAAATCTATAAAAAACACAAATGAACAGTGGAAGGAAATGAATAAGATAGTTCACAACCTGTAAGTGAAAATAGAATCAATACAGATAACCCAATCTGCGGGAAATCTGGAAATGAAAAATTTAAGAACTCAAGCATAAACTTCTGAGGAAAGCCTTGCAAACAGAATATAAGAGGTGGAAGAGAAACAGCTTAAACATTGAAGACATGATATAGGAAATGGATACCTCTGTCAAAGAAAATATTAAATCTAAAATAATTCTGGCACAAAACATCCAAGAAATCTGGAACATTTTGAAATGACCAAATCTAAGTATAATAGGATAGAGGCAGGGGAAGAAAGCAAGGTCAAAGATACAGAAAATATTTTCAACAAAATGGTAGAAAAAAAAGTTCCTAACATAAAGAAGGAAATTCTCATCAAAGTACTAGAAGCATACAGAATATCAGATAGACTGGACCAGGAAGGAGAGTTCTCTCATAATATAATAATTAAAACATTAAATGTACAGACCAAAGAAGGCACACTAAAAACTACAAAGCTAAAAGAAGACCAAGTAACATACAAAAACAGACCTATTAAAATAACACCTCACTTCTCAATGGAGACTCTAAAGTCCAGAAGTACCTGGACTGATGTGTTACAGACTCCAAAGAACCACAGATACCAGCTCAGACGGCCATTGTTTACTCATTCTTCAATTTTTGGAGGCATAAAGTTTCTTTTTCCTCTTAAGATTGTAATTAAAGTCTGGCTGTGACAAAATAATGAATACAGGATTAGATTTTATATACAGGGGAAAAAACAGAGAATCTATGGCTTTTTTTTCTTTCGACCTGAAAGTAACTGCTATAAAAACTTATCAGACATACTTGTTGATATAATATTCTTATGCTGAAGTCTTACTGATAATTTTAATCTAGATAAACCAAATTTTTATGCATAATATAAAAATCATTGTCTTCGTTATCATCAATGAAGGAAAAATACACTTACAGTGACTATAATAGAATATCTCTGTTTTCTTAAACATTGTCATTACTAAGTACTTTATGGTAACATCTGTATAATCCATTTTGTTTTTAAACTTTTATCTATTTTACTACAGTCTGTCTAATGGTTTTCCTTTTTAACTTGGCCTGCAATGCCAAATGTCCTTTAGAGGGTTTTTATTTTTAACTTGCTCTTCCTTCAAACATGTTCGTTCTTTAAAAAAAAAAAAATCAATATGCCATAAACAGGAAACTCCAAAAAAGAGTACCGATTCCTTCTACTTTGTTCAAGTGAATCAGATCTGGGAGCATCATTCTGTGCTCTTCCATCCTCCACCTTAGTCACATGTTACTCCTAGAGTCACTGAAATCAACCCCCCAACCGCCTACCAAGAAGTAAGAAGCTGTTTCCCCACTATCTGTGTGGGCTTCTAGTGGCTTACCTATTTGACTATAAGCTTCTTATAGACAATGATCTCTTACTGGTAGCCAAAATGTCTAGCATAGGATAAAGTACAAACAGGCATTTAATGCTTGTTAAGTAGATGGCTGAATGATTAATTGAGTAAACAAAGGGATGAATCTAAGCTGTGATCTTCCAGCCTCTTGCTTATTACTTCTCTTACCAAATATTCTACACCTTAATTAGAAAATATTGGTTCTGTGTCAGACTCCTTCTATTAGACCCAGGTTAACTTTCTTAGAGTCTAGATGTCAAATAAGTGATGGCTTAGTGATTTCTCCTCCCTTCCTCTTGACTCAGCATCTCATCTTAAATCCCAGATAACTGTGAACCTCACCGCTTCAGACAACTGGTATTAATTTAGCCATTCATTAGTCTTGTGTTTATTTATGCCTGATATATTTTGGGCATTTTGGTAACAGAGGAGAGAAAAACCATCAAAAAAATTAACATCATTTCCTTTGAGGAAATATGATCTAGAAGCAGAAAAAAATAAATAATTAGAAAATGATCATAAGAAACAACATTAGAACTCCAAGGTAAATGCTCTGAGATTCATTCTGAGAGCTCATAATAAGGTAATATGATATAATCAGGAGGTTAAAGCTTCTCTCACTTAGCTAAATGTGACCTGGTATCTGAAGGACAAACTGGAGTTTGTCTAGGTAAGACCACAGTAAAGATAATGCACGCAAACTCTTGAGAAATTAAAAAATGAATCAAAAGGCAACTGCATAGTTCAGAAACTGCAGGACAAACCATAGGCAAAGATCACAGCAGTAGAATCAGATTATAGAGGCCATCTCAGGTCATGTGGAAGATTTGTTTGAGAGCAACAGGAGGTTACCAAAAGGTGTTGAACAAGGGATAGAAACGAGTGGATTTCATTTTTAAATTATCACCAAGCTTTAGTGTTGTGAGCAGACAAAAGGGCAGGCGGTGAATGGCGGCAGATTAGTTTGCTGTCCAGATGAGTTTTCAGGCTTGTGCAACTAGATGGATGTGGGTGTTATTCATTGTGATAGGAAACACAGTGAGTTGTGTGGGAAGGCTGTGAATTTGATTTTGGACATGAATGTGTGTTGGGAAATAAATCCTAGGAGAGATGTCGTATAGGAAATTGAACATATTGGCTCAGCACACAGAAGATATCATTAGCGTTTAGATCATAATTCAAATTGTAGAGGAGAAGATTGTACAGGATGAAAAAGAAGAGAGTCCTGAGACTGAACTTGGGGTGTTCCACCATTCATTTGCTTCTACAAAAGAATAAGCTCTTATATGACAAGGAACTGACATAGAGAGAAAGAGAAAATGTGTGGCAGAAGTCCTGGGATGCTCTCTTTTCAAAAGAGAAAAGATGGTGTTTTAGAAATGTCATGAGACCATTGAAAAACTGGAAAGCATCTAACAGAATCAATGACATGGTGGTCCCTGCAAGATCGGCTTCCTGGAGTCATGGATCCAGAGGGTCATGGAGGTGTCGGGATGAGTAGTGGCTGAAAATTAAACTGGAGAAAGAGTGTAGACAATTCAAGTCTTTCAAAGTTTTGATTGAGCCTTGTGATGTTGGAAAGACTTTGGAGAGCTAAGGAACTTAAATTAGTGCCTAGGAAAGTGCTTGTGGAAAAATAAAACAAAAAACTAGTCTATTCATTAAATTCTTTTCTTCTCTCCTCTCCCCTTCCTTCTCATCCTTTCCTATCCTTTCCCTTCCCATCCTCTCCTCTCTCCTCCCCTCCCCTCTCTTCTCTCTCCTCTCCCCTTCTCTCCTCTCCCCTCTACTCCACTCACCGCACTTACATCCTCTCTCCTTTCCTCTCCTTTCCCCTCCTCTGCCCTTCCTCTTCCCCCTTCCTCTCTTCTCCCTTTCTGTCTCCTCTCTTCTCATCACTTCTGTTTCTCACCTTGTTCTTATCCTCCTATTTCTCCCCCTGCTTCCTCCCATCCCCATCTCTCTCATCTATTCTTCTCATCTCTTCCATAAAAGCAACTCTAGCTGTTCTCCAAATCTCTTATTTCCTTGCCTCCACTTCCCTGGTGCTGCTGTTGCAAACCTGTACCATCATGCGTGCAACAAACTATTACTATGTGTGTTTGTTGTGTGTTGTATTGGAGACAGAACCTAGAGCCCCATGTACATCCTGTAGGAAGCTAGGTGCTGTGTACTTCATGACATTGGTGTCTGACTCCAAGATCATTCTACATATTTCTGTCTTTGTAAGAGTAGGTTTCAATGATTTGTGATAAATCACAAAATAAAATGGTTTTATTATAGGGTTTTCACTTTATTAACGTCTTACCTTTTTTTCCTTCCTTATATACTATCTTCGCTTCTTGATGTTTTCTGTTTCAGAAACGGATAGTTAACATTTATTTTGTAGATTGCAAAGTGCTAACTGCTAAAAAAGACATGAAAGTAAGGAACAGTAGGTACATGGAAGGCTGTATCTGCATAAAGCATGAAGACAGAGAAGAACAAAACAGAGAGATCAGGTGGGAAGACAATGCAGATTGTGAGGTTACGACATGGTAAACAGAGCACCTTGGAGAAATGAAAGTTCGAAAGATTAATGTAGAGGCTCACTGGACGTCTAAATGAAGAGACATTGTCTACTAGAATCACTAAATACACATTTTATAAAAGAAAAATGAACGAGAGCTGTGGTGAAGGAATCATTCTCAAACCTAGTAACCAAAACTGGAGATGTGCTAAAGAAAAATATAGTGAACTGGGAGTCAGATAAAAAACTTATGAAAGTCATTTTAAAGGGGAACTTGTAATAGCATAATGATCATTATTGTCTACTACACAGATAAATTGGTAGGATCCAAGTTGTGTGTGTGTGTGTGTGTGTGTGTGTGTGTGTGTACATGTATTAGACTTATGCAGAGAAGGCATTGCAAAATGCTAACATACTTAGAATTACATTGCAGCCATATATCCCCAAATTCTTAACGAGAAGAGCTTCATATTTTTAACATGCACTCTAGTTTAGTAAAGAGATGTGAGAATGTCCATCGATGAAAATCATTACAAATCTCCTTAATTATGTTTGCTTACCTTAGATGGGAAAGTTGGATTATACCTTTAATCATAGAGTAAAATCATTTTAAATGTATTCCCTTCTGGTAGGTGTTGTAAAGTAATCCTAAAAAATACATGTAGAACATTTCAGCTTTGTTAAAAGACAATGTAAACAATAATATTAGCTTCTAGGGAATATTTTCTTATATAAAGAAAGTATTTATAAAGAATTAAATTCTTTGCATTCATTTATTTATCTATGTGCTTATGTGTGTAAATGTTGATTTGCACATGCCATGGCACACATATGGGGGTCAAAGGTAAATCCATGAGAGTCAGTTGTTCAACCCTAACATGTGGGCCTTGCCGCTCAAACTGAAGTCATCAAGCTGCTCCTATATCTTAGTAGGGTTACTATTGCTCTCATGAAACACCATGAACAAAAGCAAGTTGGGGAGGAAAGGGTTTATTTGGCTTACAGGTCCATCATTGAAGGAAGCCAGGACAGGTACTCAAACAGCGTGGGAACCTGGTGGTAGGAACTGATCAGAGGCAATGGAGGGGTACTGCTTACTGGCCTGCTCCCCCTAGCTTGCTCAGCCTGCCTTCTTACAGAACTCAGGACCACCAGCCCAGGGATGGCACCACCCACAGTGGGCTCAGTACTCCCCCATCAATCACTAATTAATAAAATGCCCGGCGGACATTTTCTTAAATGTTATGGAGATATTTTCTTAATGTACATTCTCTTCTTTCAGATAACCCTGTGTCAAGTTGACATAAAACTATACAGCACAGGGGTAAGCACTTTTACCCACACAGCCATCTCACCAGCCCCAGGAGGTTTGGTTTTAAAGGACCAAATTTTAATTTCATTCTTTTGTCTTTTATGTATTTTTTTTAATTTACTTTTTTATATTTTTCCTGAAAAAAATATATGTGAGTATGTTCATTTGGTGTTAGTTTACATTCACTGTGAAATATGATACTGAGTGAAATTTTTTACAGAAACAGAGTGTAATATCTTTCCTTTTGCCTTATTAGCTGCGTAAGAGCTTGAAAATAACCTTAAAGATTGATAACTGCTAATTTTTAAATTAAATTTTGTTGTGAAATGTAATTTCAGATACTTTATTTAATTTGCAATTTTTTGTTGTTCTTTTAGGTCTCATAATGTCTTAAAATTCATGTGTACTTCAAAATGTTTTATTATGTTGACTTGTTTAATTTTATATTATTTTTCTAAAGTTGGTACTAATAATGTTTTAGGGTTAAAATTTGTTTAAATGGGTGTGATTAGGGGTGTGTTGTGTGTGTGGTGTGTGTGTGTGTGTGTGTGTGTGATTACCAGGAATAGCCAGAAGAGGGAGATATAGTTACCCATTGTTATGAGGCATTCAACATGGATGAGGATGGGGGGAGAGCACACATCCTCTAAAAGAGCAGTATATTCTTGTAACTACTAATCCATCTCTCCAGCCCCAATAGTAATTTTATTTTTACAAAATATGAAATTCTTCACTCATCCATCTTTTAAACATACTCCTAATTTTATTTTCCTTGTAGGACTGTTTGGTATTTCTGTTTTCTTTCTCTGTAGTTGGTAGTCAAATCTTTTGCAATACTTACTTGATCAAGTAAAATCTATGATTTACCTGACTCACGTAACAGAGGCAGAAAATGCTTAAACTCCAAGTAATTGAAGTCTATTAATCATGGTGTAGTTGACAAGCAACATAATCTTATGTATCACCAGTCGTATATACTTAGAAGTTTTAGAATGGTGTAATTATTTTCCCTATCCTAATTATTAATTTAGTCTCTATAAGTCCATAAAATTTTAAGTATGTTTGAGAAAACCAGGTAGACTTCAAAGGATATGGAATTGGGTTTGCTTTGGGAAAATCTGTTGATTATATTTAATTTTAGTTTCATCATTTCTAAAATAAAATCACACATCCTGTCAATAAGGTCATTCTTTTAAGATACTGTCTTAGTTAGGGTTTTCATTGCTGTGAACAGACATCATGACCAAGGCAACTCTTATAAAGGACAACATTTAATTGGGGCTGACTTACAGGTTCAAAAGTTCAGTCCATTATCATCAAGGCAGGAAGCATGGCAGCATCCAGGCAGGCATGCTGCTGGAGATGGAGCTGAGAGTTCTCCATCTTGTTCTGAAGGCAAACAGGAGAGAGCTGACTGTCTCCCAGGCAGCTAGGAGGTTGGATCCCAAAACCACCCCTACACTTCCTCCAACAAGGACCACACCCACTCCAACAAGACCACACCCACTCCAACAAGGCCACACATATTCCAACAGGGCCACACTTCCTAACATGCCACTCCCTGAGCCAAGCATATTCAAATCACCATAGATACTCAATGTGATTCTTTTGTGCCAGAAAGCTGGCATTAATTTTCAGTTGTTGTTGTTGTTGATTGTTGTTACCTATTAATTCCATTAACTGGAAAAAATGAGGATTTTCAGATAAATTTGAAATGTGATTGGGCATCTTTTATACTGGAGTTAAATAAACAACAGTGAAGACACACTTGAATTGTTTGACAAAGAGAAGGTTATCCTAATACTGAGAGTGAGATGCAAACTCGGGGCTGGAAATACAGAGAAAGGAAGTTGAATTTCCAGCATGCCCCTCAGATCTGTTTGGGTAGCTGTCATGACCTCCATGCCAGCTGTTTTCAAGGCCCCTAGTCACAGAGCATCTAATGAGTTAAGCCTATTTTAACAAATTATACCATAATTTGTTTTCTTTTATTGATGTATGGATTATATATGTTTCTACTTTAATGTCCTCATTTACATAAGTTTAAATAGGCATGTGAATTACAGCTCTGAGGATGGTCTAACATAGTTAATGGGTTCCTACACTCCTGATGCCTGCTTAAAGTTACATGCAGCGGGAATTCAGTACTAGAAATGTTAGACTGTGAACTTAGCCTTGAGGTCAGCATATAGCACAAAAGAAAAAAATAGAAATATTTATGTGATTCAAAGACATTTTGTTTTCATTTGAATCTATTTTAATCTATGCAATCATCTATATTGTAAGATGTGTGTGTGTGTGTGTGTGTGTGTGTGTGTGTGTGTGTGTGTGTAAATCGTTATATGAGTGTCCTCATGATATATGCAAAGCTATAGAAAACTGAAAATTATTAACTGGTATACAGTAATGGAGAAGGATTGAGCGTCATGGAGAAAATGATTGGAACTGCACCTCGAAATATCACGAGTAATGTTTTGGGTGGGGTTGTATGTCAAAGACCAACTGTTGTGGTCTTAAAACTAGGAAGGTGATAGCAGAGATGTATTTGAGACAGATGGAAATGTAAGCCAAAGAGGTGAGAAGGCAGCTGTAGTTTACTGGCAGAGGGTAGCTTCTTCACCAGTAACAGGCTAATGCTTGCCTGTGAAGAAGCGCATGCGCAGATATTCTTAAACGGAGATTTCCTGATTCCTTGGCTGAGGCTGACTCAGGAAGTATGAGACATGCTGGCTCCAGGGGTGACTTTTAAGATCTATAGGACAATTGGGGTGTATGTTCATGGTTAGGAACCACACAGTAAAGAATCTGGCCTTCATAATAAAGACTTGAAATAGGTTGAAGTGAAAATGGGAACACGAAAGGAAAAATAAAAGTTGCAGTGAAATGAAATATTACCCTTGGAGCTGTGTTAACCTCTCTTGTTCCGTGACAATTTATGGTCATGTGAATGTATAGAAAGCTCTCATCCCAACTTCTGTCTCATTTCCTTACTACATTTATAATTGCATTTAATGCCTCTTTCCATCCTATTTTTCTTTCATATTGGAACAAGGACAACATACTTTTTCCTACCTAAACTTAAAATATTTCCTTCCTTCCTGTATATTCTGTCTACAGTTTTAAAACATCCTTTTCACAGCTCCGTTTACATTGGTTTACATTGACTTTGTTTGCTATCATAGTTATTTTTAGGCAGAACATTACTTATGAGAAAACGGTTTTGTCAGGGAGAACTTTAAAGGCTTTGTTCTCTGCTTGGAGTCTATATTAGCATCTTGGGCATCTCAAATTCTGTGTTTATTAAGATTCCCAAACGCACAAAGATAGAAAGCTGTGATCTATTTTTAAATGTTCATCTAAAGTATTGCTGTTTGCTGGTGCTGCATAGGAGGAGTGCGATTCTAGATGTTAATCAGATGTTTCTTTGCCTAAATGAAATCTAGTTGTTCTTTCATTTAATAACGCGACGGCTAGAAATGACAGGGAAGCTACAAAGTGATCGGACCCCAGCGGAGGACTTAGGTTTCCATGGTTGGTCTTGTAAAGTAAAGTAGTCAAGAGATCTTGTTAAGCCTTCCAGACTGTTTCTGAAGTCCTGGTTTAGGACCCATCTGCTCAATTATAATTTACTTTTGTTTAAATTAAATTTAATGAATTTATATTAACCTACTATATGGTTTTCTGTTTAATATATCAATACTTTAACAAAACCTGCAGCTCTTAGATAAGCAAGAACTTTAATATAACTTTAAGAAATTTAATATAAATTTAAAATTTTTCAATTTATATTTAAATATATCTTAATCTATTTTAAATTTATTTGATATAGATTTTCCTATAATAATTTTAAGTTTATTTTGAATATATAATTAAAATATTTAAACTTCAATTTACTTTAATATTTAAATGTATATATTTAATTTATAATTTTCATACAAGTCTATCCATATAGCAAAGATTCAGTAATTAAAACCAACACTCCTGCCTGTGATATATTTCTCACTCTTACCCCCAAAGTTCACCTTAGATAAATCCATTTATTTCTCCTCTGCCCTTCTCACCTATTGTCTGCCAACAAAATGTACTTTGCTTATTTACATATTTGTCCTTCTGTCCTCTTCAGTGACTTCCTTTGCATCATGCACACATGAAATATCTGAAGAGTTCTGTATCGTAGGGGCCTTAGTTGTAATTATAGAAACTATCACCACCCCACCCTGTCTTAACTCTTAGAAAACTATCTCTGTCGAGAACTGCATTTATTATATAATGCTGAAGCTCTCGTATTAAACACCTAAGTTCCTTTCATTTCTAAGAATTATTTTTGGAGCAGTCTTCACTTCCAAATCTTCACAACCAAATCTAGAAGTAGAGACTTGCAGCTCCCATATATACATTTCCGTTTTATATAAAATGTAAAATAAAAATTCAGTCCTGATATAAATGTTCAAAGCCTCTACTTGCCCTTTACTAGAAACATCTTATATTCAGTTGAACTGTTTTACAGTTTCCTTAAGTTTTTGTCTATAGCTCCATCCCCTGTGGCTATAAAGAGCAGACTCTATTCCACTCAACAACCCTTCAAATGTTTGAAGATAGCTAGATTCATCTTGTACATCTGCTTCAGGCAGTGTTCCATGAGTCATAACTTTGATTCCTTAGCATCCTGTCTTCTGAATGTATCCTAATTAGTCTCTGCACCCAAAGGTGACTCCAGAACCCTCAAGTTATTCTGAACATCACAGAATGAAGAAGGAATTCTTCTTGTAGAATCTCATTCTTCAGAATATTTAACAAAACACTGTGCCGCCATTCCTGTTGGATCACATTAGCTTATCATTAATAGATTATGATTCTTTCATAATCTTGGTTTATGTTAAATTTAAACATGATTAGAACTGGACACTGGAATAGAACTCAAGAATTTATTATAGAACAGAGAAGAAAAGAGGATTCACTTTTCAAAGGAACCTTTTAGGAATTTAAGAACCTATTGATAAAATATCTAGAAGTTTTGAACTGAGGTTTGTAAGTGCTTTCACATCTGTATATGTAAAATAATTACTTTAGAAATATACAAACAACAGTGACAAGGGTTTTAGTTTAAACGACACACTAGTCTTTATAACACACAGCATGTATTAAGTGGTGCTGAGATTCTTCTTTCAGGTTATTTTCTGTTATGCCCGCTAACAAGCTAAAGAAAAGATTGAACTCACTCAATGTCCATTGCGCATTGCGTTAATGCCTGATTTTTACAAGAATTTCACATGAAGGTGAGAAACAGCAGACATCCTTTTCTTATGACTGCGTGGGAAGACAGCTTTGCTATGAGCACATCTGTGCACTCTCGTGTTTGGATATGTTTGGTCCCTCTGGGAAAGCAGCGATGTGAGACCAGCCTTTCCTTTGCCATTCATTCCATCCCAGGCAGGTCATCTGCCAAAAGGCTCTTCCCTGTCGATCATCATGCCAGCATTACCTCTTGCAGCATGCATGTGTAATTTGCTTTGTTTTTTTTTTTTTTTTTCTGGAGATCCATATCAGGGCAGAGTTGACTGATTGAGGGAATTAAAAGATACAGACTCTAGGACAGGAGAGCTACCCTTCGGGCATTTGAGCTAGTTACCTATTGGTTCCTTTTCAGATCAGAAAGCTGCAGTTCTTGGTAGGCAGAGAAAGAGCTGAACTGGCTAATTTAAAAGCATTGCTGAACAGTACAAATGATCACTATAGGTGTGTTATTCATATGGGGCTCAGCAGAAACCTTCCTAGAATTATTTACTGTGGCTACAAAAATGCAACAGGCCAAATGGCAAACATTTTTATAGCATTACTTGTAGAAAAATTCATAGCAAGAAACATGAAGTATGCACTCATGTGGCAATGTTAAAAAATTAAATATCTTCACAAGAAATGCTTGTAAAAAATCAAGCATTAATGCCATGTACGTACCAGTATTTAATTTTTAAAATACATAAATGATGCTAGAGAGAAATTGAGATAGGACTGGGAGTGGAGGAACAGATGAAAATTACAAGCCAGACACCCAAAGGATATTTGGTTTATGATGGACTTGTTGGTGACCGCTGGTTGCTTTGTGACTTCAGCCTGTGCACAGGTTCTCTACAAACATCCCACAGATAACAGATCTACTTGAAAAGGTTTTACTTTTGAACAGTTTTAGACAGCAGTTAGGACAGGTAGGAAGGTATACTTTCTAGGATGCAAACCGCAAAGAGCACCTTTGGGGAACCAGATCCAGAAAAGGATGCATTAAGTGGCCATTCAAGAGCACTCAGATCTGAATGGCTTGATCATGTTTAGAAAGAAGTGAAGGAAAGACTAAGTTCTATGCAACCAGATTTATATTCCTATTTATGTGGGATACAGGAATCTGTCTTTTTGCTACTAGTAGACTGCAAAAAAAAAAAGAGGAAAACTAAGTTTAAATCATGCAAATGCAGAGTTAGATTAATAATGTAGTGATATCGTCTTCCAAAACAACACTGATTGAAAGCATAGCATTCACTTTCATGAGCTGGTTTGCTAGACCACAAAGGAATATGTAACTATTCATATTTGGTACTTTTCTTTTATGAACTCTTACCTATGCTAAAGAATGTCATGGTGGCTTTTGCATGTGGCATTTACCCTGGCAGCATTTAAGAAGCAAAACTATTTTAACTCATATATGGGATTTTATAAATGTTTATAACCAATATAGTTCCAAAAAGAAATTTTATTTAAAATATGTAAAACCACATTAAGGAATTTTTTTCATTAAGGAAGACGGAATAGTTCTTTAAATATTGTTATTACCTTAATCTAGGCCATTGAAGTCTCAGTTGGCAATTCAAAGACTTATTATGATCTATTCTGTTGAAATTAATTCCTTTCCATTTTCTTCATGTTTCCAGTGACTTGTGCCCTTACCTGCATCATTTGATTCAAGTCTGTATTATATGTTGCTGATAATAATGGATTTTTGATGATTAGCAGATCAAAGCTTAACTAGATTAGCTAATTTGTTCAAGGCCATTCACGTTATAAATAAAATTCTAAATTCCATCCTGAGCAGTCTGACTATATTTTTAATCACTATACCTAGAATATATTATATATTTTCTTCTCTGAATCATCATTTCATTTTGAGGTTGAGGCAACCATCTTAGTTGGTAGTATGAATTAGAAAATACTTTGGATCATAATAACATAAAATTACATGGAAATAAGCCAAAAGTTCACTCAATGGTACAGTGGGATTATAAATAATTAATCTCATCCATTATCTACCTTAATATACTCTCCTAATATTCCACAAATGAACAGATGTCCATATAGAGAAATAATTAAGGACAGAAACCCTAGTCCCATTGGCTTTTACTTGTATTTGGTCTAATAGTCTTTTAGATTTGATCTTATGTATTACACTAAATTGCAAAAATAATTTAAATTATTTAAAGGAGTGAAGAGTGAAGTTATTAATAAACAAGTTACTTAGTTCTGAGAAAGAAAATGCATTTATTTGAAAAATTACATATATATGTATGTACATATACATATATATACTCTGCTTAAGGATGTATATGCAAATTGATTTTATCAATTATGAATGTTAATTGTTTCAAAGTTGTTTCATGATTCCATTCATATTAGGAGATCATAGCATCTCTACTGAAGGTGATCTTCAGTGCATTTAGTTCAACCAAGTCTCTGATACTTTTCATCCAGAATAGAGATCTGAAGGATGCAAAAAAAAAAAAAAAAAAAAAAAAAAAGTTTAATTTCAAACATAAAGAATCAATACCTCAACCATCATTCTGCCTAAGATTTGCTCTGTGAGTCGTGAGGTGCCATCTTTCTAAATCCCTTTCCTAAAAGTCCTGTAATTAATTCCCTTGAAACCCCATAGTGATGATACCTACTTAACAGATGAGGAAATCTAAATGAAAACACTGTGAAGTTACTTGCTTGGAGACTATTCAGTTAGCTAGTAAATTATCCAGTCTCAACTTGAATCCAGACAATCTCAAGTTCGTTCTCATAACCAGCTCAATGATTGGTCCCTAGGAGAAGCAGAATAGAGGAAAACCTTAGCTTTGGGCATACAATTGTGGATAGAAGCAAAGGAGAATCTTTTCATTGTTATCCTAGTCTGGCATCTGAGCCAGCCAGGTCAAACAGACCTCATGCTCCCTATCTAAATGGTCTTTTGAGTACTTAATTGTTAGCCAGTGTGACAGAAGAACCAATGTTTAAGTTGTAATAACTTGTTCTAAAATGTTTTGGTTTGATATTATTGTTTTAACATCACTGTGAATGCCATATAATATTTTTTGATATCCATCCCTTCCCCAGTCCCCTGACCACTCATTAACTATGTTTCCCTTTTATTTGAACTTTGCTTTTTTGTTTTAAGTCATCATTTCCAGTTCATGCTGCCCATGTATTCATGAATATATGGCCATCCACTGGAACATGGTCAAACTAGCAGAGATCAAACCTGAAGGCTAGGGGTAAGATTCAGTGCCCACCTTCCCCTCTATGCAAATTTACATCTTAAAGACTGCTAGTATCTGTAATACACAAAGAACACAAACAACTAAGCCTGAAGAAATAAGCAATCCATTTTCTAAAATGAGGTAGGGAACTAAACATTGCACTTAAAAATGAAATACAAATGACAAAGAAACATTTAAAGAATTGCTTAGCCATCAGGGAAATTGAAATTAAAACTCACTACTACTTTAATATCTCAAAGGACACTATATCTCAATGAAGAATTTTAGTAAGTCAAATAGTGTGCAAGATTAATTCAATGCTTATAGATTCTAGGTGGGAAATCTTCATTTTTGTCTTTGTCAACATAAGTGTCACTAAAGAATGGCATAGACCCTTTCCTGATGATGGATCCACCAAGATACAAAAAGAAGTAAATGAGGATTTAGATGTTAAGCCAACTATACTCAAATCTTCTGTAGGTCTTGTAGTGTGTCTCCGTGCCTGGAGCTGACGTACCTTTAACTTTTGATCAGGGAATTATATCATAAAGCTTCCTTGTTAGACTTTTTATTTTGTTTTTGTTTGCTTGTTTTCTTTTGAGATACAGTCTTGCTGTGTAACCTTGCTAACCTGGAACTTGCAATATAGACCAAGTTGCCCTTTAATTCATTGAGAATGTTCACCACCACACCTGGCCGTGTCAAACTTTTAATCTTAAGATAATTTCGAGTGAAAAGAGTTGGGCAAAGAATACCTATGTATAGTTTATTCAGAATCCCCAAATATTAATAATTCTGTGGGGAATGTGACTATATGGGCGTGGTTCATTATTTTCCTGTATCATTTAAAAGTAGGTTGCAGATATGATTTTTCCCTTCCTCTACTACACACTTAGGTGTGTGTTTCCTAAAAATAAAGACATTATCTTATATAAATCAGAAATTCACATTGACTAGTCATAATACTATTATCTAATCCACAGATCTTATTAGATTTCATGAGTTGTCCCAATAATGTCTTTCACATCCTGAACAGGTACCACGCTACGCTCTGCCTTCTACCCTCATGTTGGAGATCCTTCTCTCTTCATCTTCTCTTATTTTCATAGCACCTTTCTGTGAAATATTAAAGCCTGCTTTCATTATCTATGAGACATCTATTTACTTGTCTCAAGGTAATTAGAAACTTCAAATCTCCCTCCCCTTTTCCCTCTCCCTCTCCCCATCCTCCCCCTCCTCCCTCTCCATCTCCTCCTCTCTCTCTCCTCTCTCTCTCTCTCTTCTTCTCTCTCTCTCTCTCTCTCTCTCTGTATGTGTGTGTTCTATCTCTGTGTGTGTGTGTAGAGGGGACAGAGAGGGAGAAGGAGAGGTAGGTAAAGAGGAAGAGAGGAAGAGAGGGAGGAGGGAGAGAGGAGGGAGAGAGAGGGGAGAGGCAGAGAGGTGAGAGACAGAGAGAAAGATGAATAGAAGAAAAAGACAGAGATAAGGGAAGTGTACACAAGCTCGGACACACTTATGGAAATCAGAGAATGTCTGGATATTGGTCTTGCCTTCAGTTCTGTGGGAAAAGCTGTGTCATCCACCACTGCTTCCTGGGATTCTCTTTCCTCTGTCTCCCTTCTCCCTGTAGGAGCATTGAGATTACAGATGTTGTGCTTTACATGAGATCTGGAGATCTGAATTTGGGTTCTCCACATTTATAGAGCAAGCAGTTTGCCCACTGAGCTTTTCCTCCTGTTTTGGTTTCAATTATTTTTAATCCAAGAATTCAAAAAAAGAAACCCTAATTGTTAGAATTAAATATTTACCAAGAGCACATTTAACTTCTGACTAAGGATTAGTCATGTATTCAAGAATTCCATAATACTAAATCTGCTCTGACATGGTGACTGAGTTACTCATTTGAATAACTTTGTCATGCTTTTATTTTAAATGTTTATGTTGAGCTCCCACCTCTTGTGTTTGACAATATTTTTTTCTTTAAGTGTATTGATATGTCAACATTTTCGTACTTAGTATTATACAGAAACTTACTGGGTGAATAGTCTTTTCCCTCCTTTATCTGGTGTTTCTTTAAAGAGTATGTGAGACTGTGAATACTTAGATGCATATTAAGCTCTTGAACATCCAGTTTATCTATTTATCTGGTAATATTGCTTTATCTTTCTTAAGATTCACAGCTGCTGAGTATTTCATGCCCGTTTTTCACTTCTGTGAAGCTGATCATAAGGTTAATATTGCAGAAACTCTCTTTACATATTGCTATCACTCTTATAAGGAGTAGAATATCTAAAACTTTCTCGCAATTGTTCACAAAATAATACTGTATTTGCTTTCCCAGGTTAGAGCCAGTGGCCAGTTTTATTCCATAAAGAAATGCAATTACATCTTACAGCCCAAGCATAATGTTATCGTGAGAATAATGTAGAAAACACACCAGGGTCAGGTCTCACTTCCATGCTGTTTTTCTACTTGAACAAAACAGCTATAATTCTGTAGGAAGGTTATAATTGTTCGATAGGAATGAAACAAAGACTCCTCAGGCATGTCTGAAAAGATGAGCAGATTACATGCTTAACAAATTCAAGAAGATAAGGCTCCTAGATTAAGTTATGCTCGCCCTGGAAACAAAAAGAAAGCATTGCAGCATGAGAATCGATTTTATTTTAATGCATTCCTCTAAATCAAAAGCTTTGTTTCTGGAACTATCTAATATTACCGTATTTTCCTCATGAAGTCTTTTGTGCATAGCAACTAGTGATTCTAATATGTGTGGTTCACTAGATATAATGATAAATGAATCAGAAAAGATCCCTTTCATGGTTTAAATGTTTGCAATAAAGTTTATGGATCAAAGTTGACATATTTCTTACATTGCATGAAAATATATATTCTTAATAAAGAATGTATTTTGCTTTTTTATGATCATACATTAAAGTTTTGGATTTCATAAAAATAAATTTAGGACACATTTAAGTTTTATTACAGTTTCGTAACTAAGAAGATAATTAAAAGGAAAAGTATGTTCATAGAGTACTCTGAAATAAGAGAAAGTAATTTTAAATCCTGCACATTCACAAAAAGCAAATTGACATGGTTGTGGATGAAGATAAGAAACTAGCTAAACACATTGTCACCAACATGACAAGAGATTGGATGATTCTTTTTTAGATGTACTTTTATATATTTTTATCATTCACTTTATTCATTTGTATTTAAAATGATATCCCCCTTCATGATAACCCTCTACAGACCCTTCCACCCCGTCTGCCCCTCCCCTCCCCTTTCCCTCTATGAGGGTCTCGCCACCCATTCTCCTACTTCCACCTCACTGCTCCAGCATTCCCTATGCTGGCACATCAAGCCTCCACAGGACCAAGGGCCTCCCCTCCCATTGAGCATTTAGAAACATATTCGTCTCCCAGATCTTATGCAAGCATAAATTAAATCAGCAGTTCATGTATATACAAACCTGTCTCTTAGAAAATGCTTACTCACACTTACGTAGATTTTTAAATATTATTAATTATAAAAGACTACTATTTAAGCCCTACATCTATGCCTATCGATAGTCCTTGCCCCAATTTTCATACTCCTAAGGTCTTCCTTTCCAAAACAGAGCAGCGAAGTAGAGCTTCTCTGGTCAATATCTCAGAATTGAAATATATCTTTGCATTTTAGCATTGCTTCATGTGTAAGCTGGACTCGTCACATTGTTTATCTTTAGTAGATATCAGGATAATTTATGGTCCCCAGTAATCTAGCTTTTCTCTCTTTTAATTTTTAAATTATCATGAAAAAATGAAAATGCTGTCATCCATCTTCAGCGGGATGCTTCTATTTGCATTTCTATGTAGTCTAAAGTTATTCATCGTAGATCCATTAAAATAAAATCAGTGGTTCACTACGTATCTTATTTTTTAGTCTTTTCTCATTTCATCTGCCTGGGGTAGAAAATACACCTTTGAATCTGAGTAAATTATTCTAATTGGTTCACAGTAAGAAACATATTCCATTGTAAGATGAGAAGTGGAAATATAGGAAAATGTAATTTGCAACAATAATAAAATTTTGGACATTTTTGCCTCTGAACTGATCTCCTTAGTTAACTATTACTCCATTTTACAGTATAAATATTTGGCTCATTTAGTTGAGAGAAATTTATGTAAGATATTATGTAATATTTTACTTTTGAACACAAAGCTTTGTGCATATTTAATATTTATAAAAGGTGGTATGGCGGCAGAGTATAGATTACTTTATATGTATTCCTAATATTCCCCTACCCCTAGAATAATTAAATAATTTAATATGCCCAACATTTCCTAATCTAATAAGATCATTACTCCATATCCCACTTATGTAAAGAAACTTCAAAAGATAATATTAAGACCTATACTTTCTGTAGAATTTAGAGTAAACTACTAATAATCATATTTTATCACATAAATGACTAATATCATTTTGGTTGTGTAATCTGAATATCAGAGCTTCAATATGACACCATTGTCTAGTCCATCTATGGAACGAACAGAGAAAGGACCATTTTATACCATGTATGTCATCGACACTCCTCTCTCTAAGGCTTTTGTACTCCAAGACTGGTTTCCTCTGCCTACAAGCTGCAAGGGAGTTTTAAGGTGAAGGTTAAGATTATTAGCTAAGAAATAAACCGAACAAAAGTTATGGAGAATTACATGTATCCTTCCTGAAATGATAATGATAACAAATTAGAAAAATTACGCAAATAAAAAATTTAACAGCAATAACTTTGTGAAATACGGATAAAAGTATTCATTGGTTTAATTTGTAATTAACTTGACAATTTATGTATTGTTTGGATGCTTCATAAATAGTTTTTAGCTATTTGATTTAGACAAAAACAGAGTGCAGCTATAGAAGAGCCTTGTGACATAAGGAAAGAAGTAGCAAGATACGCTTAGTACTAATATGGATACAATTTGTAGACTCCTAGATACTGTAGAGCACAAGTGAAAGCAAAGACCAATAAAAACCTCATGGTTCAGTGAGATGGGCAGGAAAAGATATGGATCCAAGAGAACACAATTTCCACAAGGTGATAGAAATGTTAATTAACTCGATTGAATCCTGCTATTTGTCTACTTCCACATAGAAGGGTCATGAACATGCAGAGCCTCTGGGAGGAGTTGGAGGAAGGTAAAAAAACATGACCAAAATATATTGCATGACAACAAAATTAAATAAAAAAATGCTTCCAAAAATTAAAACCAAATGCAGCTCTAAATACATAGTTATTATTTTCAATAAAAATTAATTGCCGTTAAAAAACTCACATTGAAAATTAGCGGTAAAAGCTGAGGAAAAGATATAATTAGAGTGTATGGGGGTACATGTTTAAACCACATAAAATGGGTTTCATTCTAGAGCTAGAGTGAAGACTAAGTAAAGAAAATTTAACATCATCAACAAAAGAGTTAAAATGTAGAGTATAAATAGAGCAAACGCCAGTGAGATCTTCTAGGAATAGCTGTAAAGCTCAAAAATAACAATTAGATTGGAAAAAGGCATGTCCAGGTCTAAGTCACATTTACATATTAATAATGGCAAAAAGTCGGTTGATAATATTGTCTGAGACTATCAATTTATTTTATACATATACTAGTCCTTATAATAGTAGCTGGAGGCTAAGGAACAACCAACAGTTAAATATAGTTCAATAATAGAGTGATAACTTAATCTATGCATGACCTGGTAGTACAGATCTCTACATTCTTACAATTTAACATGGCACACACTGCAGATTCCTGAATCTGAGTCTCTTCATGGCTGGCCTCTCAGTGCCTGGACAGCTACTTTCTACTCTTGAAAGTTGCCTGCCATTTTCATTCCCTACAGTTGATTTGATAAATATTTCCTTGCCAGTGGGATCATAATGAACTATAAATATTGTTTATCCTCAAAATTATATCTTACAAATAAAATCCATGTATCTAAATCTAGTTTTAAGCTTTTATCTATGTATGATATGTATGATGGATGTATGGATGGATGGATGTATCTATCTATCTATCTATCTATCTATCTATCTATCTATCTATCTCTATCCATCTATTTATCTTTTCCCAAGTATTTTCCAAGTAATCTGATACTTTTTTCAAGTATTGGCCAATTGATGATCTAGTAACCTATCAATTGTTCTGTATATCTATGTCTGTCTATCAATCAATTTATCTATCTATCTATCTATCATCTATCCTTATTATCATAAGGGCTTCAGTTAAGTCCTAGGTAAAATGTAAATGTTAAGGCCAAGGTAAAATATTATATCCTAAATAAAATATTAGGACCTAGGAAACACAATTAAATACCCCACCAATAAAATAAATAAATAAATAAATATACAACAAAAATATTTCTTAAGAATTCCCCTATCCCTGATTCCAAATTAGTAAAATAACTTAAATATTTATAAATTTTAAGCTTAAAAACCCTATAAAAATCTTAACTCAAATTCATGGTTCAGTTCCCAAATCTGAACCATGCCCCTTAATCAGCCAATCCTGGGGCATATGCTCAATAAACTATCTCTATCTAACAAATCAATATTTATATAATTTATAAGCGATTCCTAAACCCCAGCAGCTTCCCAATGAGAACTTAATTGTAATTCATAGGTAAATGTGGTCATAGTAACGAAGGGAGTACCTATGCCTACTTCCTTGGTCCTTTCAATGACTCTGTATCCTCATATATATTAATATGACATGTCAATATTTTTCATGTTTGATAGAATTATATTGAAGTCCAATTTTAAAATAAACTTTTGCAATGATAAATGATTCCATCATTTTTTTCTACCCTCCATACTCTGCCATGGCACCTTCACCTTGCTCCTTTTCAAAACCATGGCTGCTTTTCCTTTAATTATTGTTACATATGTGACTTGTGTTTTCCTAAATACATAAATACACCTTCTCTCAGTCTATATAATGTTACTTCTTTGTACTTCAGGGCTGACCATTTGGTATTGGGTAACTAATTGATAGGCTCTTCCTTGGGGAAGGCTATTTGTCCCACTCTTAATGTTCCTTAGTTACCTGTAGTTCTGTGTGTAGCACTGAAACCTCCTGAACTTTCAACTATCCATGTTACCTATTGGTCTATTGCTACCATCCTTCTTCAGGTTGTATTTAGGCTGTCAGGTTGGTGAGACTTCTCACCTTGGTGATTATCAACAGCTCTCTAATTAGACTAACTTTTCACTCAACAAGAAGAAAATTATGCTTGGTACTGGAAGCCTAGCCACCTACCAAGGGCTCGTGCTTCTTGTAAAATATTTTAAAGGTTGTGCACGATGACACATCTATTTAATGACAGCAACTTAGGACCTTGACACATGAGGATCAAAGGTCAAGGCCAACCTGAACAATTTAGACCTAGCATCAAAAGGTTTTTTTCCAAAGATTGGAGATACAGCTCAGTGGTAGAGTGCTTACACGGTGTGTATAAACCTTTCAACTCAGTCATCAGAAGTGGAAGAAAGTATAATTATATTGCCACTCTATAACTATCTATTTTATTAATTAATAAATAATTTTAAATTATCCTGTTGTAATATGCCATCCGGTTTTAGTATCTATATCTAACTGAATTTTATTGAAAGAAAGCAAAACCACCTAAAAATAAATTTCCTCTATGAAATTTTTGCAATTTCTTGTGCATGTATATGTGTGTGAGTATGGAAGTGATGGATGGGGAATGGAGAGGAAGAGACTTGGGAATTGAACTTACAGCTCTAAGCAAGCACTCTACCACTTGGCTATGTCTCTAGCCATTTGCATATTTTATTTTGACCACAGGGTTTCACCAAACTGCCCTGTCTTATACTCCCATGAAGAGGATCATGAGGAAAATCTGGAAGTGACCATTCAGATAGGGAAAGAAATTAAGTCTATAAGATTTTGGAAATTAAAGAAAGTTAATAAAATTTTGTGTATTATTATGCTAATGATTCTAATATGTGTTGTATATTACATTCTAATTATCTAATGATGCATACATATGTTGTAATAATAGAATAAATAAAAACAGACTATCAAGCTTAGAGTTGGGGTTTCATGGGAGTGGGTGACAAGGTTACCTGAGAGGGCTGGAAGGATGAAAAGGAAGAGGGGGAGTGAGGGGGAGTGTGTTGTTATCCATCTTAATTTAAAATGTATTAAAATTTTTATATAAAAGTGCTCTTTTATACCCTAGGAGTTTATTTCCAGTACCATGGCAGGAGCTCAATGTGGCCTTTAACTCTATCTCAAGGGCATCAAACCTCTGTGGAACACAACAACACAACACACACACACACACACACACCAAACAGAGAGAGACAGAGAGACAGAAAAGACAGAGACACAGAGACAGAGACACAGAGACACACACACACACATGAGAAAGACAGAGACAGAGAGACAGAGAAAGAGATAAAGAGACAGAAAGATAAGAGAAGACAGAAAATAATGTACAATAAATAAAATAAATATTAAAATGAAGAACAATAATGGGGCTGGAGAGATAGTTCAACATCTAAGAGCACTGATTGTTCTTATAGATGACCCAGGTTCAATTTTCCTCACCCATATGGTAGCTCACAACTCTTCCTAACCCAAGTCCTAGGGGACAGTCACCATCTGTTGCATATATGATGAACTAGGCATGTGCATGGCACAGAAATTCACTCAGACAAGACAAAAATTACACATGTAAAAACAGCATATTCTGGACTGGGGCAGTTGATTATGTCTCTGAACAAAGAGCAGATGGACAGCAGGTGCCTCCCATGGTAGCCTGAGGAAATCCACTTTCCTGGATGCATGGTTAGCTCCTCAGGAGGGATGCTCGGAAGTCCAAAGCTGAAGTTCTAAGAGACTGGCTCTGGGTCTCATTGACTTGCTGAATTACTCACTCAGTTAATTAATTTTTGAGCTCCCGCTATGGTTAAAGCTAGATACTCAGCCCTGGCGCAGCAGTGTAGGCCTGGTTCATGTTTTCTGCAACCTAAATTATATTGCTTTGGTAAAATTAATGTCATTAATCAAAGTGACGCTAAAGACTAAATTATAAAGTAGAATAGAAAGAGGGCCCCTCCTAACGTGGAAATAAAATGCTTAAGAGTGGGAATTAGAATGTAGCTTTAGCTTGGGTCCATAAAACTGGAGGAGGAATTAGTCTCTTCTTTCTACTGACAACAACAAAAGCCAACCTTCATATTCATCCCCCCACCCCAGACCTGAGCCTTTATAAATTGATCAATCAAAACTGCCATTCACCTGTATAAGGTGTTTAACTAGAAATTATAGAAACTAAAGTTTATAGGAAAGTTGTCTTCCCTCTGACCAGTGATTAGGGTAAGGAATATGTACAAATGAGTAACTTTGCTTTAAAACTGTTTGAGACAGAGACATCTCTGTGGTTACCTTAGTGCACACAACCTATGGGTTGTGACCCACACAGGGTTCACATAGCAAATATCCTCCGTATCAGATATTTACATTACGATTCACAACAGTAGCAAGATTATAGTTAGGAAGCAAGGAAATAAATTTATGGTTGGGGTTCACCACAACATGAAGAGCTGTATTAAAAGGTCACAACATTAGGAAGGTTGAGGACCACTGCCTTCGTAATCACAACCTGATAAGGGACTAAAAGATCCAATCCTGCGTTGCCCTATTTACTTGATAAAGACATAGTTTATGGCCCGCCCTTCATCTGTAGTACTTGGTGGTTAAGTTAGGCTTACCTGTTTCCTACTCACATGAACGGTGACTGTGTGAACCCTGGAGAGTCAGAAGTTCACGGATGACTGCTATACTTACTACTATATACTCAACAAAGGAAACCAATTATTTTAGGCTTTTTAAACCATTCTGAGATAGAACAACTGTTGAATAGCTCCTGATATTACTCACATGTTGGCTTTGAATACATCAATGCTAATCGTTTTCTGGATCGATTAGGAATAGTGTTCGATGTGTTTAGCTCTAATCTGTCCTTAAGAAGCAGCCAGTTCTGATGCTGACTAAATGATTTAAAGCATATTCTTTATATGATTTCTTATAGATCCCGTTTTCTCTGAATTTAACCCACTTTGACAACCTCGTGTAAATAATACAGCTCAGTCAAGTCTCTTGCATTAGAAGAGAGTGGCTGAAACTGTGGTCCAGGTCTCTTCCACTGCAACAATAGGAGTCTCTTAGAGGCACGACTGGAAGACTGTTCTTGGTTTATTAATTGGACTCCTGAAAGAAAACGTTAGAAAGACACTTTTCTCGTCTTTTAAAGGCAGCACATAGTTTTACAACTTGGAGCAAAGAAGGATAGAAATCAGATTCTGACCTCCCCTGGAGATTTCAAGACAGGCATGCCACCTTCCTCTATGGTGACAATTCAAAGGGATGTTCTTAGCCACCAGCTCCCACCTTTTTAAAAAAAAAAAAAAAAAAGACATTTCTGGTTTATGAAACTGGAAGAAGCTTTTGAGAAGATTTACATTTCAAAGGAAGAATGATTTTGCAATTACAAATGTTCTATAGCAATCACTTTTAGAAACGAGATCAAGGGCTGAGGAGCAGGACGCAGTCTGTCTGAAGTCTAGAGAGCACTGAGGTCACCTTGGTCACTAGTATGCTCTGATTATGTTGTAATTTGTTTCCCAAGGCCCCTTCACTGTGGACTTTCGGGTGCCATATTTGCCATTGAGAAAGAGATCGGACTACAGATGCATTCTCTCTCTCTCTTCTCTCTTCTCACACATCTACCACTCTCACACACACACACACACACACACACACACACACATCTGTCTGTCTGCCTGTCTGTCCGTCTATCTATCTACCCATCCATCCATCATCTATCTTTCTCTGCCACTCATTATTTATTTCTACAGAAGGCACTCTGATGGCTTTTCAATTTCACCGAGTAGATATTTAATATTTATCAGAGTAACAACAATGACCACATACCTTCAGTGGTGGAAATTGGGCAGAAAGCTATCATTGAAAGGAATTAATGATCGTATTTTTTTAGTGCTTCTGTGTGACAAAACCATGGTGGTAACTGGGAAAGGAATGTGGATACATTACAAAGCTATTAAAGGTGAGTGAAGATGCAGGGTGACTCTGGTGGAATATTCACATTCTGATGTGACCAGCTACTTACCTTCAAACTAGAATTCAAAAGCAAACGATGTTTATGGTCTGTTTTGCTAAGAACCTGTGGTAATTATAAAGTCTTCTTTGGGGAATTTTTTTTTTCTGAATCAAGATCTTCTTATGTTTCTCTGGCTAGTCTGGAACTCACATTTGTAAACCGGGCTGCCTGAAAATAATAGAGACCTTCCTGCCTCTACCTTCCTGGTGCTGGAATTAAAACTTAGGGAATTGCCATAGCTTTATTAAAACTCAATATTTCTACAATGCCAAAAACTACTAGAAAAACATTTTTTTAAGTTGTCAGTAAGAAGAACAAACCAAATAATTCTCTGAGAGTTACATATTTATTGTTGTTGTTGTTGTTATTATTATTATTATTAATTTCTTTAGGAGCTATTTGGGGTAGTTAATGTGCTTTTCCAGTTATTTAAGCAAGAACAGCTGAGGTCATGATTTTATCTCACTAATGTGATATGGATACAATGGAATTTGATGGTGGGATCATTAACTATTTCTGTAAAGTTTAGGGGACAAGGCTGAAGATGCTAGTACACTCCCGTTCTGCCTTTTCTTTCTTTAGTCTCTTTCTTCTTTCCCATAATTGTTAAATTCTTGAGATTTAAATTCTTTTCCTCCCTTTTCCAACTTTTTCTTCCACTTTTTTTTTCCTTTAGCAGTGCTAAAAGACACGAAAAGAGCATGTGGTTTCCAGCAGCCATTAGGGAGTAACTCCTAATCGTGCCCACACTCAGCAAGCCGTGTCTGAAGACTCACCCTTCAGTCTAGCTTTAATAGGATAAAGTTGTAGAGGAATAGAATTGAGAAATCTGGCTGTTCTGATAAGGAAACCTTCCAATAAGGTGTGAATTAGCAGCAGTTCAGCAGATTGCCTTCTGGAGGGTTCCCTTGCTTCTGTCATTCCCCTTTTATCCTTGGGCTTCTATGGACATATGATCTGACATAATGGCCCTCCATCTATTTACACAGGTGCAAGGGAAACGGAAGGAAGAGGGACTAAACCGTGCACTCGTGTTCACACATAGGTAGGCGTACCAAGTGCACAGGATTATGGGAAGGAATAAATTCATCGATAAAGTAAACATTTCGAGCCCTGTGACTGTCATTCGTGACTTACTCATTACATAAATTTAAAATATGAATTTGAAGTTGACAGCAGAGAGCTAAGCTGTCCAGGAAGTGGCGTTCGGCACAGTAGCACGGTGGTAACATCTGCTGTTTTGTGTGGCTCACAAGCAGCTGCTTTTGTAGACTAATGAGGACAAAACCGATTAGCAGATTAGAAATTGCCAGAAATCAGAGATGCTCTGCTTAAGAATTGTTTTAAAAAATGAATATTTTTCTGGCTAGTGTTACTCTTTGTTCCTCTGTGGGTTTATTGCACGAGGGTGTTACCTGTGGACACCTGTTCCTGAGGGGAAGCGTCTATTACACAGTTACCAAACACCAGAGACAGAGGAGCAGCTTGTCCATCTGGAAAGCCTTAAAAGTCACCTCTTTTGAATTGCTTGCCCCAGTGTAAAACTTTTAATGTTTCCTTAAAATGAAACGAACCGAGTTCATAAAATGAGCTGTTGAATTGTTTTTTTTTTATAAAAAGCATTTCAAAAGATATTTCATTTAAATGCAAATGTGGACTATGAGTTATTAAAGACAATGTGGCTTCTCATATTCTTGTTTTCCAGACATCTGGGATCAAAGTCACCTTCTGAACTTGCCGAGCTCCTACACTTAAATCTTACTGCCAGGATTTAGGTTCTGTAGTGTCAGTGTGAAAAGGCAAGCGTTTCCTAAAGCTTTATCAGAAGCATTAATTTTCTATAAAGACAAGGGAACTGAATTAATAGGGTAAAAGGTAGGACTCTAGAACATTAAGGTCATGGCTTTGGAAAAGGACCCCAGTAGTTTCATGCAGTGTGAATAATTAAAATCAATACAGGATAATTACACAGCTCCAGGGAGATCTAGATACTTAATCCAGTCCTCCCTCTCCAGGAGAAACTAACTCTAGTCTAAGCTAACACCCATCTGCAGTTGCGTTGTATGAAGTGACAAGGATCCTATGTTCATTTGCTGCTCTGTCCAGGTTATTGCAAAGGTGGTGATTCTGAGAAAGGTCATCACTTTTGTATGGATATCGTCAATATCACCCAGCAGTCTACAGTTATGAAATACTAATAGATGGTAGTGATCAAAGCCAAAGTCATTCTCAGAGTTTAGCTTTTCCCACAGGTCAAACAAGTTTGTTGTGTCTGGATATACAAATTGTCCAGATCAACTTACACACTCCCAACCTCCATACTCTCTTTGTGTAGTAAGGCTTTGGGATATACTCATAGCTCTGTAAAATAGATAGGCACAACTGCATTACATAACATTTGATAGTTCAATATAAAAAGAAGAACATCTTACGTTATAGTTTGAATTATAGAAAAAAAAACACACTTTAGTTTAGCCAATACCCATCAAATACTGACTAATGATACCTACTTCTAAGTCTGATTGAAACCAGTTCCTTTTTGCTGCTTTCTGACCAGAAGAAAGGTTGGCTTCTCTGACTGATTTTAATTCTCTAATCCAATATTAGGATTTTCCTTTTTTTTTTTTTTAGGCTTCCCTTTTTATTATATGAGATCAAATGTCATGAGAACAAATTAAAGCAAATATTTTCCATTTCCTTCAGTTGTTTTACTTTATCTACCTAAAATGTAGTGTGACAAAATTACCTTACAACTGGAAATCATACATGATCCCTTGCAGTTCAATTTTATTTTGGGGTGTTTTTTCTTAAAGAGAGAGACAGAGAGAGTCATGGTCCTGGCAGCCTTTTTATAAGTCAGTAAAATGCAAACTCTCTAAAGTAATATGTCAGATTAGATTGGTGAACTGGTCCAACAATACTTCTCCTTTCAGAAAGGTCAACATTCAAACCTTATGTGCATCTGTCTTACTAAATTTAACTGGTGATGTTGAATGTTTAATTGTTCATTCTGTCAGAATAATTCAACCAGATTCATACCATCTAGAATGTTCCTTAATAGAACACACACACAAACACACACACACACACACACTACCACCACACCAACAACAACAACACACCATTTAATACCTTACAAAAATGTATTTATTTATCATAAAAGAAACTCTTAGAAAAATTTCCTGTGCTCCATCCATGACATTCTTTGGAAAGACAGAAGAAAACTCTTGGTCACTCTCCAACTGCAACCTGAAAGGGAACTAGACTGTCCAATATTTCTGTAAGACTGCTGTTCTTTACTACTCTACAAAATGGAAGGTTTTCTTAGAAGGATCAACCGATCATTATTTCTGTAATTAAATGCCAACATGGTTGCTTTGTCCATTCTCCAACCTACATTCTTCATTTCTGTCTAAAATGTTTCTTCCTTCTTGAGTAGATAGAAATTGGACTGGTTTACCTTCAGTCAAACCGAGACAACCCAAGTGAAGGCTGATAATTCCTTCCATGCGGGGAGGGGTGGAGTTCCCTTTTTCCCATTGCCACTCAAGTACCAGCAACTGTACCTCCTGTAGTCTTAAGATCATTAAGAATAGTTGAATCTAGTGTAATGTCTTCCTTTTGGCCCCAAACCCAAGAGTAATGTGGATTTGTGGTGAAATTATCAATTTATCCCAACAGTTTCCACTGGCATTCTGTTTAGCAAACAGAACTAAGTCAGGTAGAAGGAAAACAACCCACCTTCTTTAGGGTTTTTCGTTAGAATCAACCCCTAGTTAGCTATATTCTCTCTTTAAGTATATATATACAACACACACACATACTTGTATGTCTACAAGATTATCCATTAATTGTCCAAATTGACCTAACATTCCAGTCTGAGTCTTCTTATAACATGTTTGTATCTTTTTGAGACATTGGTACAGGAAGACAGATTCTCTTCTAATACAAAACACAGTGCTAAGTTTAAATTTACATCTGGCATTTTAGTAAGTCTTTAGTGTCAGTAATCCCTGTCCATAGTCCCTACTTTACCTCTCAGCTAATAAAATGCATCCATAGTCAAGTAGCATTGTAGAATATGAGCTATGATTTTTGTGTGAATTTTTTTTCAGAGATCTTGAAGAATACTGGGCATATTACATGTAAAATGATAGATGAAAGATAACAAGACAGAGAAAAAGATGTAAATTTTCTGTATGGAATAGCCTGCAAACCTTTTAACCATTTAGATGGATATAGAATACATTTCTCAGATAACTTTTAAATCAGATTTACTGTAACTCATCATATTAAAGTCTCTCAAACTGAAAAGCTTAGTCATACAATAACACTTTCTGTAATTAATGACATATTTAATTTTCTTTTTTAGTCAGGTTGCTATCTTTACTCCTAATCACAATATAATTTAGAGAATGTATTATTTCATCCATAAATTAACAGCTGGCTTGTAAGAAACACTTAAGTCAGGTTAATTGCTGCCTTTAAATTTTTATAATACACTGCAACCGAGAATTAATGATGCTTGCTGTGTTTAGTAGAGTTCATAACCTGCATTTTAATGAAAATATACTATTAATCATACATATTCTATAGATATATGCCCATTGCTGGTCATTTTATATACTTGTCATATAATACAACAAATGTAGACAGATTTATTCTGCTTATTGACTTAGAGTTCATAGAATAAAATCCACATTCATCATATGTATGTGTGTGTAAAATTATATGGACTTAATTAGTATATGTCCAAATCTTGACAAGCAGTGTTGACTGGCAACTTCTCAGTATTGTAATCTATCAAGAATGCTTTTCCTTTCATCTTATCATAGTCTATGAGCATTGAAAATGAGACTGAACATGATAGTATTCAAGTAGTAGCTTGCAGTTCGTGTGCATCTCACAAAACCTGAGCTAAGTATCTGCATAATATCCTGCGAAATGCTTCTACAACACATTCTAAGATCAAATGTCTACTGTCTCCAGTACTGCTTTTTTAAGTTAAAGTTCCTTACAGAAGCCTGAGTCAAACCTCATTGTGTGAGAGGGGGTGAGAGAAAGAGAAAGAGAGAGAGAGAGAGAGAGAGAGAGAGAGAGAAGAAGAAGAATGACAGACAGAGTGAGATAGAACAATGAAGGAAGAGGGTGGAGGGAGAAGCAAGAAAAGAAAGAGGGAAGGAAGAAGAGGGGAGAGAGAAAGACAGAGAGAGAAAGAGATTAGAGAGAGAGAGAGGAGAGAGAGAGGGGGAGGGGGAGGTAAGCAGACCAAACCCTTAGGTTATATCACAACAAATTTAAATTTAGATGTTTCTCAAATAGGGTACCCTTAGTCCACTGGAATTCAGTGGCTAACAATTGGCTGCAGACATTTTCTAACCAAACAAACATGACAATTATGGAAAACACCCATCTTGAGGTTAGTATAGGAATTTATTTTTGTAACTGAGAATATAAATGTTCTACATAGCAATTACAAGTTTTATTGTAAATGGTAATTTTGAGGAGTTATAGAATTTTTATGGAATGCTTATGGAAAAGTTCATTAACTTATTGTGTTAATCACAATTTCTATATTAATGAGTATGAAATAAGATTTTCACTCTATTTGTAAAGTAATATCAATGTGTAAGGATGTGGTAATTAGAGTCTGTTTACTGGTTTAAAGAGTCTTCCAAGTGAGAACAGAAGATGTGCGTTCTCGCAAAGTTGTATAGTTCAGCTTTTAAAATTGAGCAATAGTCACTTCATGAAACCTCAACCAAACACCATGTCATTTGAAGCTCATTCCCAAATGTCTTACTCTAAAGGCTAATGGACAGTGAGTCTCTGAGTCACTGCTGGAGAAAATACCTAAGATGATTTCCACAGAAATGAGACATGAGTACTGCATGAGTTCCTGAAATTTTGTTTTCTGTAGACAGGTAGATTTCAAATTTCTTCTGCAAGAGATCTTCATTTGTAACATTATGACTGAAGATGTCCTAAATTTCTTATCAGCTTGAGTTATTGTTGAAACAAGTTCTTATTTCAATAGTGTTGCTGAGAAATTCATTTTTGAAAGATGAAATGAGAAAGACATTTAACTCTGTCTGTCTGTCTGCCTGCCTGCCTACCTGCCTGTCTGTCTGTCTTACTCCACACCTCGAGAAAGAAACTAATGACAAAAACAGAATCCAGAGAGGCAAATAACATGGTGCCTGTTTGCTAGCCTGAAAGGACAACATAGACACAAGAAGATGGACAAACCTACATAATGTGATTATCTGAGGTATAATCTTGAGATGTGTATTTGCTTCTTATTTAATGGAAAGATGAGGATCCGGAAACGTAGCTCCATGACCAAATGCTTGCTGTTTTGACCACCATACTTTGCCCCTCTCCCCAGAAAAAGGAAGACTAGATGAACTATTATCATCACTTTCTTCGTGAAAGGAATAACCTTTCCCTCAAAAAGTTATACATGGTTTATATTTTATATGTTTACCATTAAACATACACACACAATCAAAAGCCTCATTGGAATTATGTCACCCAAAATAACTGTCATGATCAGTTTGGTGTAAAACTATCCAGGCTCGTGATACTTTATAAATACACAATTTTACACTGATGACAGTTTTCTATGGTACTCTGTCCGCTGAAGACCACATTTTTACATTCAGTAATTTAAGGCATGAGCACACCATGTCATCATGTTAACCTCCAATATTGCTTTTTCATTATAAAGTTTCTTTGAGTGTATGCATCGCAATTCATTTAACACAGCCAAATGTCTTTCTGGAATAGATCTTCATATGCAAATGTAATAGTCAGGTGATGAGGCAGTACATATATTTCTAGGGCAATTTGTACTTTGACAGAGTCTCCAATAAGCCTAAGTGACTACCTAAGTTTGGTAGAGGGCATAAAATGTTTGTGGTACTTTTTCATGAATTATTTACTGGAGGCCCAGTAACATTTTTTTGTAGGAATTGTTAGCATATTTTTTATAGCAATAGACAACGTGTTTCAGAGAAGTTAAAGATGTCCTTTAAAAGCCACCAGCTAAAACAAGTGACAAATCTAATACATAAGACTAGTCGTATTCAAATGCTTCTTTGCTTATCCCAAGCACACAAATCACAAGAAAGGCACTTCAAATATGTAACATCACTTGATTAGATTGTACCTTCTTTATAAGGTGGTTTGACTCAAATTAGTTTTCTTACCCACAATCCTTTGGTGAACTTTTTTGTTTGTTTGTTTGTGTTTGTTTTTTTGTTTTGTTTTGTTTTTTGTTTTTTCAAGACAAGGTTTCTCTGTGTAGCCCTGGCTGTCCTGGAACTCACTCTGTAGACCAGGCTGGCCTCGAACTCAGAAATCCGCCTGCCTCTGCCTCCCAAGTGCTGGGATTAAAGGCATGCGCCACCACCACCCGTTCTTTGGTGAACATTTTTATTGGCACAATAATTATGTTTTTCTTCTAAAGTCCTTAAAAGAAGATCTGGATTTTCACATTAAATGGAATAACCATTACATCAAGGTGCGAAAAGATAAAACTGTCAGATACTTTAAGGAGGAATAATAGGCTTTTGGTTTCTATAGTTTTAAAACTGAAGCACAAAATAGAATTACCCATGGACATCAAAGCATATATTTTTATAGTAGAATGAAACTAGATGGCTTGGTTAGGAAAATAGGTGATCCCATTGTAATCTGCTGATTTAGGGGGTCTCATTGTAATCGATGATTTAGGGTCCATGTAATCTGATGATTTAGAGATCCCATTGTAATCTCATGATTGATTTCTCTTGGATACTTAAACCTAGACTCTTATGTGAGTTGACTTTTTGCTTGATTCATTAATCAAATTATTTCATGATAAAGCCTTAAGATAAGCTTTTACAATGTATAATTTGTTGCTTTATGCTATAAAGTTATCATCACCTCCTAATTATTTAAACATCACGCTGTTATGGGACCCACCGCTTCATTCACATAATTTTTAACCAAAATATATGAGATATTTATTACATAATGAACTCTGGGAAACAAAGGTGAGACACAAGCCGATATGTTCATGTAGTAGATGCCAGTTTAGGAAGCAAGAAACATACAGGATCAAGTAGCTGATACAAAACCTGATGTCAATGGAAATGATATTATTACTGGGCATTCTAACATAAAAATCAGTGAGTGGATGTGTGGTGGCTCAGACAGTATACCCATTGGCTACACAATGATAAGGACCTGAAATTGAATCCCCAGTGATGTGGAGAAGAGGGTTGTTGGGCATTGCTGGCTGCCAGTCTAGTTCCAGATACGTTTAGAGAACCTGTCTCAAATAAGGCAGTGGGGGATAAAGCAGGACACCCTGTAGTCTGTGACCTTCTCATGCCTATGTGTGGGTGTGCACACTCACCTACACCCAAGTCAAATGACAAGTATTTACATTTTCAGAACAATGACTTGAGATATCGTAATGTAAAAGTTCCAGAGGGGATCTACTAGTGCAAAGTGTATCATTTTCTGTGTGATGTCCGTCTGTCACTGTGTAAAGAATGCCTGCGTCACATAAAATTAGGAGGGCTAATAACCACTATGTGTTAGGGCAGAGACCTTGATTTTCGGCCCACCATTGAGCACTGTAGTAAGTAAAAGAAAGATGAATGACCTGATATTTGTGTTCACCTGAGCGAATGTTTTGCTGTTGCGTGGCTGCAGCTGCCACACTGCACCCGTGACTTGGCTAAAGGATGGCTTGCTGGAGCACGTGTGTCATCTCAGATGTCTCTGGTGTCCTCCCTTCTGCCTGCTCTAATGACCACACTCAGCAAGCACTGGCTTTGGAAGGAGACTCCACTAATTAGCTTAGTCGAAAGAGCATCTGGTAACTGGTTGGTGGATAAACAGAAAGACTCCCGAAGTGAAGGGTAGGAAAATGAATTATCCATGCTATAAAAAAACAAAATAAAATCACCAGCATACAACCCAAAGCCATGAGTTCCATCGTTGAATTAGCTGCCTCTTACCCATGCTCGAAATCCTAGGCCTAAACGCAGATGATGAAACTTACCCAGTCCTTGGGATTTCAGTTAGACATCAGCTTTGTAATGTAATAAAACTTATCATTCATGAGTCTGTCTGCTTTTTTTTGACAAACAAAACAAAATAAAACCGAGAACAATTTGATCCGTCCTGTTCCTACAGACACCGATGCAGGTGGTTTGAAAACAAAGCATTTAATCAGGCAGGGTTTTTCTCAAACTACTTGATGATTCATCATCCAGCCCTGCTCAATGTCAGTCGGGCGTCTCCCAGCTATTATTTATAGAATATTTAAAGAGCCTGGACCGCATGTGCCTCTGTCATGGGTTCTATTGTACTATAAATTATAGCTCCAGTTTGTTTCAAATTCAGCACGCGTTGTCAGGGTGCGGTGACTCATCTGCTGTTCAGATGAACACTGTAGAGTGGGCTACACCAAAGCCCACAGTTGTCACTGTTAACTTATTGGCCATTCTAGAATGTTCCTAGACAGCCTTTTTTGTCATGTTTCAACCCAATAAAGTCACTCTATTTCTACAGCTCAGATATTTTCTTCCTTTTCTCTCACCACAGAGCAAAGATAAATCAATAGCTTAATGTACGCTGTAGTTTCTGGTCTCCTGAAATATGGCTATTGCTAAACAAAGATGTTCCAGATGTCCTTCTCTTTCTCTGATTTTTGAGTTTGGTGGTATTTCCTCGGTGTGTGGAGCAGGAGCTTGGTGTGCGAATGGACCTGTGTGCCTATGGATGTAGACACCCACATTTAAAGTCAAGAATCATCTTCCTTTCAGGATTTCATCCCTCTCTTCTGATGTTGGAGATACTGAGAAGTTGCCACGCTTACCTAGTACTTATGTAGATACTGGGGTTCCAAACCCTGGTTCTTATGCCTAAGATGAGCTCAGGAGATGGCTCATTGGTTAAAGCACTTTAATCAATGAGCCATTTCCATGCCCATCTTAAACTGTTTAAGGCAAGTAAGACTGAGATTACAGAAAGAAATAAAAAGGACCTTTAAGATTCACAAATAGAAATTTCACTTCTATGTTCAGCATCTAATATATATATATATATATATATATATATATATATATGAATATATATAATATGATCGATCTATGGCTATATCATGGTGAGGCTAGGCTAGACAAAGGTTATGAAGATGAAATCTAAGAATAGGAGCACGTGATACAGACAGCAGCTGGGGAGTTTGGCATCCTGACCCTGTCTGATCATGACTGGTCCTCTTCAGCACCACATGGTGAGTACGCTCTGTTACCCTTGTTTTCCTTGCTTATAGCTTAAAGGTACACTTAGATTTTCTCTCTTTATTTCCATAACACTATATATTTCTAAGCCCTGGGAGTGTGTGTATGGAGATCCTGACCTATGTTCCAGGACAGCACCATCATCATCAAATCCTAAAATTGTAGCTAATGTGAACAGAGTTGTCATCATTTTGTCTGAATGCAGTATAAGCCAGAATACATCAGAAGCACGCTTTGAAGGAATTCTCGCCTCCTGTACGCACAAAGCTTAATACAGCTTGAAAACTGAAAGCAAAGAGTGAAGTTGACAAACACAAATACTACTTTGCAGGTAGAAATATTTCTATTTTTTAATAGGAAATTCAAGAAATAAAGAAGAAGGAACACATAAAGAGAATAACAAAGAATGTAGGGAAGCGGGGAAACAGTAGGTCAGAGTTTTCTTCAATGCTACTCTGGGTTGCTGAGTTTCTTCCTCAGTTCTAAATTTTAAATATACTCACACATCAAAAGCAATCCTCAGTGATATCTCTATATATGTTAACATTTTAGGCAAATTTGTAGATTTTCATGGAAGGCACAGGCACTTAGTGCATTTCTTGGAAGACTTGAAGAACAATAGATATATTTCTCCTAGCTATTTCATTTGTGGGCCCAGAGAAGGAATGCATTAATCCTCAGTAAACCATGTCTGTTCCAGGATGTGTAGCTGAGATGAGACGTGTAATTAGACGTTTTAAATTGCATGTCCCTTCTACCCACAGGGTTGACACATGTTGTTTTCTCTGTGGTGCCGTTCTGTGTGAAGATTCACGCAGTATGTCCAGAAATCACCTTGACAAGGGATGCAAGGTCGCTGCAGATTATAACTGCAGAATTAACTCCAAGCGTCCCATGTTACTGCGTTCTCCAGCTTAAATGAACAGATAGTTGATTTAAAAAAAAAAAAAATCTTTGTGCTTACATTTCTACTTATTACTTTAACATACATTTTGCAACTGAGGATGTAATAATTAGTGATCAGGATGATTAGTAATGGACGTCAGATATTGGAAAGTAAAGGGAGACTATAAATGTATTTCAGTATATTAATAGTGAACTAATATATTAAGATATGAATAGTGAATAATATTATAATGAATAATAATGAATTAAGTTTATTAGTGCTTACATATGGTGATTATGGAGGAAAATTTTTTGAGTGACGGGATGTTTGTTAAAGTTAATAGTATAAATTTATCTGCTTAATTATTTTGATTTTCTGGGGAAGGGGAGGTCTCTTGCAACCCAGGCTGGCTCTCAGATCTCACTGTAGCAAGGATTGAATTGAACTCCTGACCATTTTTCCCCTCCCAACTGCTGGAAATTACTGCAGGTACTACCATCTCAGATAGTATTTTAAGTATCTTTAAGTATATATTTTTCATTTAAGATTTTTTTAAGTATAGTAGATGAGACAAAAGCATAAATGTCATACACACATACACACACACATATGTGTATATATATATATATATATATATGTATATATATATATATATATATATTATATAGAGAGAGAGAGAGAGAGAGAGAGAATCAAATATTGTTGGTAATGTACTAAAATGCAGTATCAGTAATATTACAATTCTCTATCCTTTCATTGCAATACGAATCTAGAATTTAATTTCTATTTTGGGCATAGGATCATCCCTGAGGACTATGTGAAAAGGAAGTGATGATGGAATTTTTATTTGAGTGTTAACAACAGTTTGGAAGGGAGCTAATTAAAATCTTTATCTGCACCTTGAAGATGGGGAAGCTGCGAACGCAGGCGCTCAGTTCCTGTGCCCTTAGAGAGTCTTCTCTTCAGTCTTATAATTTCATAATTCGAGGGCTTTTATTTCATTCTTCTTCAGCATCCGTTTGGCTTCATTTTTCATGTGACAGTTAGACAGAGCCTCTAAGATAATTTTGAAATAGTTCAAAGGCTAACTTCTTTTTTCCAAATACATAACAATGCTTTAGGAGTTTTTGAATAGCTTCAGCCAGCTGCTGTACAGCACAACATATTGAGGCGGCATCTGGAAAAGCAGAAGGGTCAGGATTCAGGAGGTGAGAAAAGCATTACTTGATCTGTGTTCAAACACTCCATTCAAGCTTTGATGGTAGATCTTGAGTAGAATCAGAATACTGGACTTCAAGAAGGAACAGGTGGTTTCTTTCTCATGCAGGTTTCTAGTTACGATTTAGTTGCATTCAAAATGCTGTAACAAAATGCTTTTAAGGATGAGCCATTCATAAACAACCGGATTGCATCATTTATGGCTTTAGTCTGAAAAGTCCAAGATACAGACACTGCCTTGCTGACTGAGTCTTTTTCCTAAAACATGGCTTCGTGTGTGTGTCTTCCCATCGTGAAAGGATTGATAGACAAATTCCCCAGGCCTGTTCTGGCGAAGCATTAAACCAATGCATGATAATAACTTCCCAAAAGCCCTCACCTCTAATCAGATCATTTGAGGGTATGGATTCCAATATTTTAAAATTTGAAAGGTTTATATTTAATTATATATCTATGTGGGGGAAAAGGCATATGTGCACATGGTAGATATGGGTGCCTGGAGTGACCAAGAAAGGAAAGCGGATTCCTAGAGCTGGAGTCATAGACAGTTGCCAGCCTCTAGATGCCAGCTCTCCAAGAGCAATATATGCTCTCAACTGCTGAGCCCCTCAGTAGGTGAGTTTTGAGGACCATTTGCATCAAAACCATTTGGTGAAGTTGATAGCCTTTGTGTCATTGACCAGGAAGAAAGTAGCCTTTTCTTGCCCTGTGTCTAGCAAATAAACTCTAGGAGGGGTGGGGAAAGAATTACAGAATGGGAAAACATGGAAGATGACATGCACATACATTGTTCTTCTGCCCTGTAACTATCTTGCAAACTGCATCTTCTCACATCCTCTGAAATTTCAAGGTCAAATTCATAGTTTCAGGCCAATAATGTTGTTTGGCTAAAAACAATTTATGTAAGAGGTCAGGGCGCATGGACAAGAGCAGAAGAAACATTCAGGATAAGAGGAAAACATTGTAAAACTAAGGTGCTCTATGCTGTTTTGAACTAGATATATTCTTTCTCTGAACAGAAATGAGTTGTGTTGGGAGAGAAGGGAGAATTCCTTAGTACTGACGGCAGAACTGTAGCATGTGTGAATTTAGGCATATTTCACATAAAGTAAATAATATTGAGAAGTATCTGTAACGTACGTTTTATACAAAATAGATACTTTTCATATAATATATTCTGATTACAGTTTCCTTCCCCCAACTCCTCTCATTTCCTCTCCACTTCCCCACCCACTCAAATGAATAACCTTTCTTCCTCTCTCATTAGAAAACAAACAGGTATCTAAATGATTAACAAAAATAAAATAAAGACAGAATAGGACTAAACAAGCAACACACAGAAGATGAAAAGAACCGAACACTTATAAAACAGGGACACACATTTGTACACACACAAATTCCATAAAAACACAAAACCAGCAAACTAAAATATATAAGCAAAAGATCTGTAAAAAAAAAAATTTTTTAAAGCCTACACAATGCATCAAGCATTATAAGACAAAAACTTCAAAAAAATATCTTTGAGTTCATTTCGTGTTGGTTAGCCACTACTGCGCCTAGGACCTGATCCCTTAAGTGTGGTTTGTATACTCTGTTGTTTCCCTTTGAGAGCTGTTATCAATTAGAGATAGGTTCTGTTTTAGGGTTTGTGTTCACTTCTTTTCTCAATATTGACATCCCTTCAAGCTTAGATCTCTGCAGGCCTTGCACATGATGCCGCAGTCTGAGTTTATATGTGCATCAGTCCTGCCGTATCTAGAAGGACTTGTTTCCCTGGTGTCTTTCATTACCACTGGCTCTTCCAGACCATCTACCTTCTCTTCTGCAGAGTTCCCTGAGGGGAGGGATTTTGATGGAGACATCCCATTTAATACTGAGTGTTCCAAGGTCTCTTACTCTCTGCACATTTTTCCAGTATTGGGTCTGTATTTGTTTCCATCTACTACAGGGGGAAGTGTCTCTGATGATGGCTGAGCAAGACCCTGATCTATGAGTATGGCAGAGTGTTGTTAAGAATCATTTTATTCCTACATTCCTTTAACAGAACATACTATTTGGTTTTTTCTCCTGTTCATAGTCTATCCAATCCCAGGCCCTTGGCCACCCAAGCAGTGCCAGACCTGGGTACCATCTCAATGACTGCACCATAATCCCAATCAGATAGTGGATGCTTACTCCCCCAACTTTTGTGCCCACATATCTTGCAGGCAGGTGATCATTGTAGATGAGTGTTTCTACCTAGGTTGGTGTTTACTTTCCTATTCTCATAGCTTACAGAATTTCTTCCAGTTCTATGAACACTATTCAGTTGGAGCAAAGGCTCTAGGTAGCCAACAGCCCGACCCTGTGTTCAATGAGTTATATGGGTTTTGTTTCAGCAATATACCTTACCATCAGTTTGTAGAAAGGAATGAATAGCCTTGGAAATAGCTTTGGTTGTTTGGCCAAGAATTTGATTATATTGAACCAAATCCCCAGTACTGGATGTTTCATTTGATAATAAGTGATATCTAGTTGGGGGCTTTGTCTCCCATGGTAATTGGTGATTCCAATATGGGTTTTTAATACATTTCATATAGTTAAGAAGCCTCTGCTTTCCTTCCCTCCCTCTGTTTCCTCCTCCTATTCCAGTTATATAGACAGAAAGCAGGCAGTCAAGGAATCTGGAGACTCATTGCTTACATTTATAGCCTGGTTCCCTATTTGTCATTCCCTTTCTTTTTTAACTTCTAAATTCACTTTTATTATTTAAAAACTTGGGCAAGACATTATATACCCAGATTATGTATTATATTTTGTATATTCTTACTATATATTATATAATATCATATATAATGTTATTAGCAAAATTAACCAGATCCAAAGTCTATACATCTCAAGGAACCTCTGTATAGTTGGAACAGGCATCATGAAGGTGTGGAGGTTCACGGTAGATTTTACACTTCCGCCATCAAGTATGTATGTGTGAACATAATATATATATATATATGTATATTATACATATATATAGTATATATGTGTGTGTTTGTGTATATACACATATACATATACTACATATATATCATATGCATATACATCATATACATATGCATCATATACACACATATATATACATACATATACACATATACATGTATATGCTGTCCAAGTGTACATCCTGGCTTCCATCAGGCATCTTACTGGTTGGCAAAAGCTACTGGATAAATGTACTTAGTTTCCATCTGCTAGATATTATTTATATATGTCTCGATTATTCAGAACACATCAGCAGCATTTATGTTTCTTTTCCTTTTATTTAAATGAAAATGCTTTTTTCTCTATCTTAGGAAAACTCACCATTTTCACTTCTGCCACCTGCTGAAGCACTTAAGCACCTACCTGGTCCTCACATTGTATCGGCTAATGTAAAACTCTCTGGGATAAAAAATTGTTACTTTATTTTTTCACAGCTTTCCACTGGGCACAGAAAGATTAAGTAACTTACCTGTGGTCACACAGCCAGTAGGTGGGTTGAGCCAGAATTATTTTTTTATTTCTTTCAAGAAGAAAAGCCTTTGTTCCCTGAATTTCTTTGAGAGTCAGAATTCTCTAAGCTGGCCCAAATGTACTACATGTTTTCTTTTACTTTGCAAGGCAGTATACCACACACACACACAGAGAGAGAGAGAGAGAGAGAGAGAGAGAGAGAGAGAGAGAGAGAGAGAGAGAGAAGAGAGAGAGAGAGAGAGAGAGAGAGGAGAGAGAGAGAAGAGAGAGAGGGGGAGAGAGAGAGGCAGAGACAGAGAGAGACAAAGCTGGGGGGATGGGGAAAAGGATGGGCAAAGAGATCTTAATTTTAAAGGTATTTCCAAATACTCAGCAAGTTAGCACTGGACCCTATAAAACAGAGTATATCTTTAACAGTATATGAAACTACATGGCTAAGAAGCCATTTTTAAACTCCATATCTGAATCGTAGTTTATTCCAAATATTTTGACATTTCCAGAATTTGTTATTTTTTAAACCATTACAGAGCTTCATTTGCTATCAACAGCTTTGGTGATTCTGTGCACATTATAATGTTTAAGAGTAAAATACAGTCACTAGGGGACATACTTGACATCTTACCTTGTGATGAAGGTTATAGTCTGAGATAAAGGTCCCATCCCTCCTTTTCTAGACACCCTTTAGTCAAAGGATTGCATTTTGCAGACACAAGTGGCAGCAAGCAAAAGAAACCCTGTTCATGGCACCAACCACCTAACAACCAAGGAACCCGTGATCCCCAAGGAATCGTTAGTCATGTCAGCTTTCTCTTTGACTTCTCAAACACAGAACTGAGGTTGTCCACCATGTCCACATCGTAGTTTGTTGTCCTTGTCCTGGTTAGGTGATGCCTTCCTCGCCCAAAGTTACACTCAGGTGCTTTCCAAAGTTCAGTAGGCATAGAATGCATTCTAGCCAATGCTCAACGAGTTTGACTGCTTCCCTTCTACATGTAGGTATAATTTTAAATGAAGAGGAGAGTAATATGCTTACATATAGCTTGTTTCATTGACACCAGTGTGGAACATGTTCAAGGTCATTTTAATTAAAATTCAGAAGAGTATTCACAGGACCCAAGGATGTTATATTCTTATCATCTATGTGAATTTACACACACACACACATACACACGCACACGTGCACACACACACATATACATACATAATATAGTATACTGACTTTAAAATTCATTCTTATCATTTTTCCACAAATTATTCAGTCACTTAGTCTTTTTTCCAGAATATAAAATGCTATATCCAAAAGTATACCTAAGTATTGAATGACTCAACTAGAGCGAAGATTTTTCTTATTAAATATATGCCTGTATATTTGTTAGTATAAAAATTACATGTTATGGCAAATTTACTCCTTGAAGCTGTCTGATTAGAGCTGCTGAAATTACATTTTATTAATATTTGTAATTTAAAATTCTGTCTTACATTAAGAAGCAGGCTTGACTGAGCTTCCAATAGTCTTTAATCCTTCCCTGTACATCTGATATCTCAAAGACATTGTTTAGGAATCGATGCTGGAACTTTAAAGTGTAAATGAGGGTATTTTCCACTGGAGAGACTTTCCTACAGACTCTGAAAGAGAGACGATCATAAGCATAGTTGTTTTAAGTTATATAATTCTAGCAAGACGTACCTAAAAGGAAACAATCAGTCAAACATACAGAGTTTAGTTCACAGTACAAAAGTATAATAGATGCAAAGCTTTTAAATATATGTGTCCCTATCACAGAGTGCTCCTGATATCTACCCATTTCAAGCCAATAAAGACTCAGTTGTGCTTGCTACATACAATAGGAAGGGACTCAGTGGAAAAGAGAGATAACAGTTGAAGATGCCTTGATGTCCTCTGGAAGTACATTCGAATGTGAAGAGGTAATCAGAGAGGCCCCAGAAGCAGTCTTCAGAGAGATGATTTTCTAAGGATCTGAGAAACACAGGAAAGCACCAGGGACTCTGAGAGCAAGTCACAGCCTCAGGAAGGTCCAGCCTATAGAACCAATTGCTTTCACGTTTCATTGGCATTCAAAGTAATGTATGGAGATCTGAAAATCTTACACTTGTCTGATGGCCTACAATAGCCACGTGCTGGCAAAGAAATTTAACAAAATGGCAACTTATCTGCACATGTGCTGGGGGTTTCACTTGTTATGAAGGAAAATAAAAGGTGGACATAAAAGAGACATAAATTCTTCTAGATTTTGGTTCATTTCTTTATAAATCTTTTTAGACATCCTTAATTTCCCTAGGTGACTATTTTACATAGCAGCATGAATTCCAGAATTTTTTTGTCATGTGATATTTCTTTTGCTCTAACTTAAATATATAATGCAATCTTCAAAGCCAAGACTAAATTCTTATTTTTTTAAAATCAAAGACACAGTTCCTCTTATTTATTCTCTAAATTTCTACAATTTTCTTTCAATTTCTTTTTTTTAATTTTTTTATTGGATATTTTATTTACATTTCAGATGTTATCCCCTTACCCCACTCCTCCCCGCCCAGGAACCCCCTATCCCATCCCCCCTCCTCCTGCTTCTATGAGGATGTGCCCCCACCTATCCCCCCACTCCCACCTCCCCACCCTCAAACTCCCCCACACTCAGCATCCAGCCTTCATGGGACCAAGGATCTCCTCTCCCACCTATGCCCAACAAGGCCATCCTCCCCTACATATACAGCTGGAGCTATGGGTCCCTCCCTATGTGCTCCCAGGCTGGTGGTTTAGACCCTGGGAGCTCTGTTTGGTTGTTATTGTTGCTCTCCTCATGGGGCCGCAAACCCTTTCAGCTCCTTCAGTCTTCTCTCTAACTTCTCTATTGGGAACCCCTTGATCAGTTCAATGGTTAGCTGTGAGCATCTGCCTCTGAATATGTTGGACTCTGGTAAACCTCTAAGGAGACAGCTATACCAGGCACATCTACATCAGCATCTACATTTGTTGACTGCACATGGGATGGATACCCAGGTGGAATGGTCTCCAGACGGCCCCTCCTTCAGTTTCTGTCCCACACTTTGTCTCCATATTTGCTTCCTTGAGTATTTTGTTACTCCTTCTAAGAAGGACCAAAGCACCCATACTTGGTCTTCCTTCTTCATGAGCTTCATGTGGTCTATGAGTTGAATCTTGGGTATTTCAAGCTTCTGGGCTAATATCCAGTTATCAGTGAGTGAATACCATGTGTGTTCTTTTGTGATTGGGTTATCTCACTCAGGATGATATTTTCTAGTTCCATCCATTTACCTAAGAATTTCTCGATTCATTGTTTTTAATAGCTGAGTAATACTCCACTGTGTAAATGTGCCACATTTTTTGTATCCATTCCTCTGCTGAAGGACATCTAGGTTCTTTCCAGCTTCTGGCTATTATAAATAAGGCTGCTATGAGCATAGTTGGAGCATCTTCTGGGTATATGCCCAGGAGTGGTATAGCTGGGTCCTTAGGTAATGCTATGTCCAATTTTCTGAGGAACTGCCAGACTGATTTCCAGAGTGGTTGCACCATCTTGCAATCCCACCAACAATGGAGGAGTGTTCCTCTTTCTCCACATCCTCACCAACATCTACCTATCACCTGAGTTTTTGATCTTAGCCATTTTGACTGGTGTGAGGTGGAATCTCAGGGTTGTTTTGATTTGCATTTCCCTGATGACCAAGGATGCTGAACATTTCTTTAGGTGCTTCTCGGCCATTTGAGTTTCCTCAGTTGAGAATTCTTTGTTTAGCTCTGTCCCCCATTTTTAATAGGGTTATTTGGTTGTCTGGAGCAAGACTAAATTCTTAAGTAAATAAATGTATATAAAACTTAAATAGAAACATCTTTCAGACATGGGCATTCACACTTTCCCATTTAGTGTCCTTCACCCAGAGCGAGAGAAGAGGAATAGCAAAGCAGAATAGGAGGGAGGAGGAAGAGGAGGAGGAGGAGCAGGAGGAAGAAGGAGGAAAGTGCTCTAACAACTAATGAAACCATTTGGTGAGCTAGCTGTAAGGGACAGATCGACTTTCTCACTGCCTCAAGAACATCGCTTTTTCCTAAATAGGACCCTAGATAAAGAAGCCAATACAGAGTGAAACCATTAGTGTCTTGTTAAAACCAGGTCATGGCACATGATGACGTTTCCAGGAAGACTCTTCTCCATCCGTTCAGCTAAATATGGCATCTGGGAGATATGCACTGCAATGATAGATGTCTTTGAAATTTTTCAAAGAACCAATGGGCTAGCTAAAAATTGAAAGGAAAGACCTGCCATGTTTTCCCTGGAGAACTAAATAATATTAGCTTATGCTGTAATGATAAAAGTTTTATTAAGCCTAATGGTCTGTGTCTACATATTGGCCCCAAGGAACATGTGGAAGAGGCAGAAAACAATATAAAACTATTAGAATCCTTTCTTTTATAGCCCAATATGACTTCTTCACCCATTAATTAGCTAAAACTTTCTTTAGCGACACATCTATCTTCATTCTTCCTCTCTAAAATAGGCTGAGCCTGCGCCTGTGTCCAAGTGCTCATTGTTTGGAAAAATTTAGTATTTCTTACATTGCGATAGTCTTAACTCTGCTACCTCAGGTCTAAGCAGGTCTTCCTTTTAATTGTAGTGAAAGAGATTACTGTGGTGGAGTTCGTGTTGTACCAATCAGTTGCTTTTAGCTTTTTTTTTTTTAAGGTAGTTAAAAATAGTCCTCTTGTCTTTACAGACACTGATGTCTCCTCTGTATTTCCTTGGTACTCAAGCAATGTGGCAAATACACCCAAGAAGGAGGTTGTAGGTTACCTCACTTCATAGTGAGGACTTACTGAAGGTTTACTAATACCTTGAAAACCGTTAAGGCCAAAGAGCTCTTTATACCAGATTAAATGATATCCTTCCTAGATATAATCTACCTGATAAAACTGAATGATTGCTTTGTCTGTGTGTTTCTGCTTAACATGTCAGTCTCAGGTAAGTGTGCTTTGCCTTTGATTCTGTACCTGGACCTATTCTTTCCTGACTTCACAGTAAAATCTGCTCCATTCATTTTACTCATAATCACTCAAAAAAAATGAAAGGGGAGATTAAAAACACCCCTAAAATTTTGTAATTATTAAATATTTCCTATGAAAAGCATATGGAGATGGACATATCAGATTGTGAGCTTAGTGTTCTAAACCTTCACTTTTCTGTTGCTATTGTTGTTTGATATGTTTATTTGCTTTGATTTGGAAATAATGTTATCTGGTTTGTTTTAGTTTGATGTTAATTTGCTTTCTTCCGTGTTTAGGACTGTGCTTACATGCATAGATAATTGTGAACTTTGAGTCACTTTTCTGACTTAGGTTAATTATTTCATGAGGCTATATAATAGATCATATATACACAGAAATTATTGCCAAATATTCCTCCAAAAAGTAGATTACTTAATTCTAGTTAAGGCACTGACAGCACTGTCTGCAACACAGAAATCACTCTGGAGATTTATTTTTTTTCTAGAATTTTAAAATTAATATACTACCCCTAGAGATCAAGTATTCTCATATGTTCCTGTTTATAATTATTACATGTGACCTACAAAGGTTCAGTAGACGTCAAACATCAGTATTTACAAAACACCTCAAGGCTGCATCAACCAACTTGAACCAAATAAGTCAACATTGTAATGAACGTACATACATGACACAGACATTTGCGTGTGGATGTGTACACACATATCCATAAACATATACGTTAGAGTATGCATGTGCATCTTATGTGGATAAGAGTAATAAAGTCTAGCCTCTTTATCTCCATGGAATAAGGTATGATTATAGCTGTCAGAAAAATCTTGAATACTAAGTCATATAGGAACAAGGAAGTTAATCAAAACTGTAAGGAAATAACTCACTTTTCCCCACCATCATTGTGGTCCCTGAATTCTACTTACCATGCCATACCTTGTTCCAAGAAAAGAAGATATTTTTAAAATTCAGCATCTATCAAGTTGAATATGCTACTTGAAAAGTCTTCATTGACTTTCTTTTTATTGTATTGTTGCAAAAACACTTGATACTGATATATTGTCTTAGGAATAATTTGATGGGAAGATTGTTAATCAAACATTCTAAGTATGAATTTTACTCCTGAATCATGCCCCTGACTTTCCCTCAAATAATTTTTAAGGATTTTAAAAAATATAGTTGCCCTTAGTGACGAGATCACTAGTTCTCATTTACCCTACATGAACTTGGGGAAATTCCTCATTTCCTTCCTTGGAGCCTGTGTTAACCACCATTCCAGTTTGTTTCCTGTGAGCTCGACATTGATGTTTCCTATAAGTGTAATTGTATTGAGTTTTGTCCTTCTCTGACGAGTTTTTCTCACTTAGCAGTTTTCATGCATTTATCTGTGTAGTGTATACTTTGGAGTTTCCATGTTTATAAAAGATGGATAATATTTCATTCCATTCATGCACCATATTTTTAAAATCTGTTCATCTGTATGCTGAGAGGAAACAAGGAGACATATGTCGCTGGGCCCTTGAATGGTTTTATGAATACAAAATCAATACAGAAACAGTAAATGCAAAAACAGATTGAAATCAATCTAAGTTCTCTGTATACCACCCAGGAAACAATAAATAATAGAAGAAAATATATGCAAGCTATATAAAGTAATTTTCTGAGCAAGATAAAGAACTCCTGAAAATCTATAGCAAAACAAGTATTAGCCAGATTTTAAAATGCCCTAAAATCATGAACAGATATTTCTCTAAACATTATATGTAAACAGCCAAGCATGTAATAAATTATCCACCATTCCCAATCACCAGGGAAAGGCAGGCCAAAACTCCAGTTAACTATCCTGTCATTCCACAAAGAATGGCTGTTTCAAAAAGACCAATGACAGCAAGTGATGGTGATCATGTGGAAAATCAGAAAATCTGCATAATATTGGTGACAATGGGAAATAGAGCACCTATACTTAAAAGCAATATAGAATTGCTTCAGAAATTATGATGATCAAGTCATCCAGAAATGTCACTTCTGCGTTTCTTATAGACAATGGCTGAAACCAAGATCTTGAAAAGTTACTAGCTGCTGGCCATGGCAATACTACTAAAGATATCTTAAATGGGGAAATAACCTGACAGATGAATGGGTGGAAATTATGTGTGTACAGTGGGGTACTATTTAGCTTTTAATAACTTTCTAAAGCGTAGGGAGACTCCTTCTGTGACATGCAGTGCTCTGAGATAAATCCTTCATCATCACTGCTTTATGAGTCAATGCTCCTAATGGTTCTCTGTGCTTAGCTCCTCTGGTCACATGGCCACTGTCTTTGGAACCTCTGCTCACACTGAGTGTTCCTGGAAACATTTTTTCTACAAGTTCCACACACCTAAGGTTTCAATTATAACCTAGATTTCAAAGAGAGCTTTTAAAATAAAGCAGATGCTATCATAGCATATAAATAATTGAGTGCACGTTTTATAAGAAATTATCAGAAAGAATAAGCATTTTCCTCACTTATAGCCATGATATATTCATCTACCTTAAGTTTGAAATATTTAGAGTTAACAAAGAAAAGTTCCTTACTTATTTTATCTTTAGCTTTAGGGTGAATATATTGGCTATAGGATGGAATATATGATGTTTTTAAAGTTTTACCATATTTTGTATAAGATTTGAAGATTACATAAGGTATCTAAGAACATGCAGTTTCTAATCCTCTAATTTATTTTACTAATAGATCAGGTATATAGTAAAGGACTAGGGAAGAATTTGAACACCCTAGGAAGGAAAAATAGAATAGATAGATAAGGATGGGTGGGGTGGTACAGAAACGAGGGGATCAAACATGGAGTGTGAGAGAGTAGGAGAGAGGTGGAGGGCCAGATAAAGCCAGCAACCATTTGAGGGATTACAAAATAAAAAAGACCATAGCTGATTCTTGAAGCAATATTATTTCTATGTCTCTTAATCACGTGTTAGAGCATAATAAAAATTTCACACTGCCTATAACCAACTAAGTAAGCATAAATTATTCCTAAGTAAATGAAGTAAGAATGCTACCCTAAAGAATTCACAGCTTTTAACTATGTCTGTTGTCGGCCTTGTTGGCAGAACAGTTACACACCTGAGTCATTCATCATACCTGGTGTCATTTTGTCCTTGTAACTGTAAACCTGGCACCTATACTACTATTTCAATGATACAAGAGTTATAGGTTAGCAATATTCTCAATACATCTGATCCAGTAGTAAAGTTGCTGTCAAAACTAAGTTTCTCTAAATCTCAGTTTTCATGATCTCTTTGCATAATAATTAGTTTTCTTTTTCTTCAAATTTTCAACTATCACAAGGTATATGTTGCATGTATCTATAGTATCACTTATGTGAAATCACTAAAAATGAAAGCTTACTGGCAGGGTAAGTCATGTAGATATTTATAGAGCTTTAGCCTGAGATCAGAATTCCCAAACTTATAAAAGTGGATTAGTCCCTCACTACGGTATCTGATATGATATTTAAGAAAGTACTTACTTCCTGTGTGTTCTTCACCCAAATGTAAAGAACAAGTTAATATTCATGAAGAGAAAACTTAAATGCAATTGGCATTAATATTTGACTATGTATGAAATCAGTATTTTCTTTCAAATTCTCTTGTTATTGAAAATAAGTAAAGGGACAATAAATAAGGTCTTGGCGGATATTTGTATGTAAAACATTAAAATCTGCAATGTTCTTTTATCTTCTTATTTTAGAGCAGAGAATGGTATCTCACCCAGCCTACTGCAGCATGACACCTTTGCTGATTTGTCTTTGCTCACACATCTCATACTCAATTTAAGAAATATTTATTGAGTTCATACTGTGGCCATGGTAACGGTATGGGAGCCATGAGAAAGACTGAGATATCATTTGTGCCCTTAAGGAATTAATAACCTGATGGCGAAAGTGGACATGTATACAATCCAGTATAGCAGTTTCAAGGATAAAGTGAGTGCTTTAATCGTGATAGAAAAGACTGTTAGTATAAAGAGTGTGAGGCTACAGGGCAGAGCAATGCAGAGCTGGCTCTGAAGTGACAGGATATTAAAGGCAAGACATCAGTCAGAAAGCTGAAACACATACGTTCCTGAATTAGTTACGGAGCTGATAGCATAGGGGAAAAAAATATCAGAGTCATTTCATTGCAAACATCAATAATACATGACAAATCAGATTTACCAGTGAAAATTAGGAAAAGTCAAAGGTTGGCTCTCAGTTCGTATCAGACACAGAGCTAGGACACACGAAATTAGAAAATGCTCTTGGGCAAGCATGCAACTTTTCATTTGAGCAACAAATCTATGAGTAGATCACCATCACTTGTAGATTTGGGTCAAAGGTGCAGTACAAACAGCAGCCATAAATATGTAGTGTCAAGATTCTTGGTGTACAGTACTATCTGAAATTGTTAGAGGGATAGAAGGGAAGGGAAATAGAGCAACACTAAAGATCAAGAACTAAAGAACCAAATACAGATGTAATATTAGAAAAGGAAAAGAACAAAGCACATTATAGGAAACCTCCAAAGTACGTAAGCAAAGACACATAAGCAAAGATTTTAAATGGAACGGAAAGGAAAGGCATGTGACAGATTTACCTTGTGGAAATGTTCAGAACTGAAAATGGGTTACCCCCCATTTGATTATCAGGAGATTGATGCCAACATAATGGAATGGGATGGGGAAGCAACATTGTTGGAGATTTTATAGATCCAAGTAATTAATTTATAAAATACATGACTTAGAAGATTCATTTTAAGGAAGCGAAAACGAATATGTGGTTGGATGCGGAGCCAAAGTGAAAATAATATTTTGGCTTAATTTTGAAGAAACTGAGTATACTTGTCTACTCAAAGGGAAGAAAAATTAGGAAAAAAGAAAGACTCTTAACCCAGTGTCCAGAGAGCCCACTCCTGTTCTGGCTTTAGATTATTTGTCTCCTTGGAATATAAATAATGTGTAGCACATGTATAGTTTTTACTGAAATACCAGTTTATATTTTCAAAATGACCTCTATGCTATATAACCTTATAATTCCCTCAAAAAATAAAGAGGGAGAGAGGGAATTAGGTAGGGAAGGAAGGATGAAGAGAAGGAAGGAAGGAAGGAAGGAAGGAAGGAAGGAAGGAAGGAAGGAAGGAAGGAAGGAAGGAAGGAAGGAAGGAAAAATGTCAAAATGGACAGGCCATCTTGTGAGCAATAGTCAAGTGTCGCATTCGCCTTGACCAGCAATTAAGACACGACATGGTTGGATCCTTCTCAGTCAGCTTTATTCCAGGAACGACTCTTGACTTATGGACAGGGACGGGGACCCTCAGCAGCAGAAATGCGCTGCTTATATATCTTCCCAAGGCAGGCTGGGTGACGTGTTCTCTCACGTCAGGTTAGACTGCCAATACCTCATTAGCATAAGCCCACTCTGGATGGGCCGACACATGCACAAAGGACTTGTTTACCAGTTTAGCTGAGCTGGCCACGCTGGAAGCCAGCTGCCTACATAGTCAGGTGCTAGTCATACGACTTTGCAACCGTCCCAAGTGCTATCTTAAACACGGCTGCCTACAGTCAAGGAAACAGAAAATAAGCAAAGTGTCTGTTCTACAAGACTTCATTTAAAACTCATCTGTAAAACAAAATGTTCCAAGAGCATTTACAAAAGATTTTTAGAATGACTTTATTTTTAAGTGTGTGTGTATGTGTGTGTGTGTGTGTATGTATGTCTATGTGTATACATATGCACACATGTGTGCATGTACAGTGTCCATCGTGGTCAGAAGAGAGTACCAAGTCACATGGAGCTCGAGTTAGAGGTTGTAAAGCCCAGACACGGAGGTTGAGAACCAAACACTAGTTTTCTGCAAGATTGGTGAGCACTCTTAACAATTGAGCCAACTCGTAATTTCACAATCCTCCCAACCCGATTTATAACAGATTTGGAAAAAATGAGCCTCTTCATTCCCTCTGAATTCTGTGAAGAAACTAGGTCTGAAAGGTCTAGTGGTAAGTGAACTTCTTTCAATGTATGTTTTTTACACACTTGCCCTGTGTCAGGCATAGAACAGGGAGTCCTTTACCGACATGACAGAATACTTAAACATGTCTTCAAGGGGCTTCTTGCCAGTATCATACTTAATATTGTGTTTTAGCAGACATAGTAGTTAAGCTGAGGTGTGAAAATCTGTCAACACGCATTTATTTATATAGAACTTACCTGAGTTAGGGTCTAAGTTGTGGTATTAGGTGAGTGAATAAGACAAACTTTTCTACTTTCATGTACTGCATTCAGGGGAGAAAACAAATTAACAAGTGAACATCATCTGTACTGTCACATGTGGCTATTATACAGAAAATATACACAAGTAAGAGTACTGGGGTTATAGAGAAAATCCCTATAACCTCCCCCTAAAAAAAAATTACTATTGAAGAGAGACTGGGACAAACTAAGATAATATATTGAAAATATCCAAGGAAAGACCATGAGGGAATTGAAAGTGTAAAGAATGTGGAGATGGACAAAGTATGTTGAGCTGAAGGAATGATCCATACGGCTAAAGGATGTTTGAATGACAGAGAATGGTATGAAAACTGTATAGTGCCAGGCATGGGATAGAAATGGCAAGTTAGGCTAGAACAAATACATTGACTTATTCTACGTGTTGATCTTACTATAGTGTACAAAGTGATGATTTGAAACTGGAGAAGTCAATAGTGCCCAGGAAATAGAAGTCCTTGTCATTGAATGGGTCCAGGTGGCCTCATCAAAGCTTGAACATTATAAGTGAGCAAGTGAGACAGTTTATCAGTTTTACATTTTTAGCTTTGTGTTTGTAGCTCGTGCCTTGTGGGAAATGCCTCGACAGAGGATCAAGATTGTCTTCAGGGAGAATATGTCTTAATTACAGGCCAGGAATCAATGTCTATTGCTCTTTGTATCATCACTCTTTCCCAATAATGGGAATGGCTATCCAATCAGGTATCTTAGGGAAATTAACTTTATATTGGTGGTACGAATGGACCAAAGATAGCAAGTTATTCCAGATTTGTTTCCATCTCTAATATAAAGGGATAACGATTTGAGTCAGTGGCCTTAATATTAAGAGTGGAAATGGAGAGAAAACTTATCTTCTATAGACATAGAAGAGATTATTTACAGAACTGTGACTGCTTCCAGAAAACAAGAAAGAAACAGGAATGAGTCAATCTGGTGTTTATACTAAATTGTCTGTCCTCTGGATTTGTGTTACTTGCTCATTGTAAAATAGCCAGAAAACTATTTAAAATGATATATGGATACCCTAGTAAGGAAGAAAAGACAGAAGTTTGAGGGAGTTGTCTCAGGCATTTTGAGTCTAACCTGTGTGTGTGTGTGTGTGTGTGTGTGTGTGTGTGTGTTGTGTACTTTGTTCATTCTAATTTTTATGTTAACTTAGCAAAGAACAATTGTCTTTCATTTATATGATAAACATGACAGATATGTCAAGATCCTGAGCTTGAAAGCAGTCAGAAATCAAGTCTCAACTCAACTTCCACCCAATAGTGTGACCAGTGTGAGGAAGTTACATAGTTACTTTATTCCCAAGCTTTCTTAATTGTCCCATGGAAATTATGTTATCTTCCTTGTAGGAAAAGCAACAACTTGTACATTAACTTCTCTCAACCTGTGGGTAGTAAACCCTTTAGAGGGGTTGGAGATCCTTCCTACAGGGGTTGCTTAAGACCCTAGGAAAACATATTACAATTCTTCACAGTACTACAATTGCAGTTATGAAGTACCAGCTAAAATAATTTTATGGTTGGGGGTCACCACAACATGAGGAACTGTATTAAGGGGTCGCAGCGTTCGGAAGGTTGAGAACCATTGTTGTACATAATCAATGTTAATAAATTTAGCAATGTCCCAGAAATCTGAAGTTTTCAGTGCAAAGACATCCCTAGATAATTAAACAGGCTAGATTCTCAAAGAAGGTGCTGATTATTAATGTACCTCTTTTTACAAAAAGTTTATTAGATATAATGCTTTTTTTACTAAGTAGGTACATGCTTATATAGTAGTAGTTTAATATAATTTGCCCTACTTCATATGCCTAAAGAATAAAAGGTCTCAAAGAAAACACTGCATTTGTTTATCAGTACATGGTCTAAAAAATGGCAATAATGAAAGCCAGTTAGCATTTGTTAGTTTTATATAATGTTCTAAAATTTTATCTGTCTGTCATTAATTAAACTTAATTATGAGCACTATAAAATGCTAGCTTCATCAGCATGTCTCTTTGGGTAATGGTTCTGCATTACCTAGGATTTGGGCTGCCTTGGCTTCATGCCCAGCACTACAAAGGTGGGAAGACTTTTTTGATAATGCCCTCAGAAGTATGAGGTAACTTTAGAGGGTAGAAACGAATTTCTTAGTTTTCCTTTTATCCAGTATAATAAATTAATTAGAAAAATCTCATGGACCTGGGAGAAATCCTAGTTATTAGAATAAACTATGATGTTTTACATTTGATGCAGGAATCACATAAACATACAGTTGCTCCATTAAGAGTGAGGCTAGTCCTTTTACTTACACTGTTATTACCTAAGGAATATGTGAATTCCAAAAGAAAATGGGTAATTTATGAAGCCAAGAGTGAGAAGGCTATTGCCATACCATTTGGAACCTTTTTGAATTTCGGCTAATATTTTATAGGCTTTTTTTTTTCAGTGAATGTTTGTGTTGAATTGGATTAATTCAACCAATCTCCAGAACAATGGTATTGGAGAAAGTGGTTTAATATATGTTTTTATATGAATTATTATAAAATCAGAGGTTGGAATGAATTCAAGTTTTTACGTTGTTCTCAACCTGCATAAACAGGAGCTTTCCTGATCCTTTGGGTAGTGCTTGCTGTCTCCAGGTTTCTTGCTCAGCTTCACAGGGTTACCATGGAAAGTAAAAGCTTAGCCTGAGCAAAATATTTCATACACAATAAACAATTATATGATAGTACACTTTTAAAAGGACTGTAATTTTTCATTTGTTTCCATTAACATGATTTTTTTTTCCTTTTTAGATTAAAGCCCCTTGTGTAAATTGCAAAACTATTTTTGGTCTCCTAAACACCACTCTCTTCAACGTGGTTCCTTTACAACTTACGTATTTACACAAAAAGCTTAAGTTACTTATTTTAAAACAATACTTAGCTATTCCACCAGTATAAACACACGCCGCCTTTTTGTATTTTGGCTAATATTTTATAGGCTTTTTTCTCCTTTTTCAGTGAATGTTTGTGTTGAATTGGATTAATTCATCCAATTTCCAGAACAACGGTGTTGAAGAAAGTGGATTAATATATGTTGTTATATGAGTTATAAAAATAGAGGTTGGACCGAATTCAAGTTTTCACATTGTACTTAAAGGGAAAGAAAGAATTCCATGGCAACCCAAGACTAACACCATTAAGGAATCGATCGGTGAAGATGAACACAGCTCTCAAAAGATCTGAATATCACTCACACATTCGGAGTTTCACCCATTGTTCCTTAACTTCAGTCTGTAGTAAAATAAATAGTCATATGTATTTTAGTATACAATAAATCACACTATTTAAAAGCTGACACATATTAAATAACATCCATGATGTGTCATCTTACTGTAATATTCAGAGGCATCCTCTGAAATCATTTGGATCTGAGATGAGTGCCATGGCAACGTGCTGCAGGTTTGTGCTTTGATTCCATCAAATTCTTGCTTCTGTGAGCTGCTGTTCGCTCTGTTTCCCTTTTCCATTCACCATTGCCCCTCAGTCTGCAGCAGTTCTGAGCTTACAAGATTGATTGCTGTCATGAGGGGACATTTCATTTCTTAGCCTATTCAAATGAGACTGTGCCGGCTTTATGGTTATTGGCATGAAACTAACAACTAGGACTTTAGCTCCTGAGGGGAGGAGGAGGGTTACAGAGAGAGAATCAACTTGCATGCCTGTGTGCTTTTCCTTGCTCTGTTGCATATAGTTTGGCTCAGTTTACCTAAATCCTTACAGTGATCACTATTACCCATAGTTACCTGGGAGGAACGTGCCACCATGACTCAACAGAGCAGCAATTTAGCATGTGAAACTACCGCACAATGCAGATGGTGTTTAGCAAAAAGCTAGATGATTCTTTGGCAAATAAATATATTCACTGATGAGGTCTAAGCCTGTTTTGAAAACTATGAAATTGTAGCCAGGCGGTGGTGGCGCATGCCTTTAATCCCAGCACTTGGGAGGCAAAAGCAGGTGGATTTCTGAGTTCAAGGCCAGCCTGGTCTACAGAGTAAGTTCCAGGACAGCCAGGGCTACACAGAGAAACCCTGTCTTGAAGAAAAAAAAAAAAAAAAGAAATGAAAACTATGAAATCAAACTTTTAAATGAAAAAAAAAACAACCATATTCATTATTCTTTGCTAACAAAAGTAGCTTCTCAAGCAAACAAACCCAACTTCTAACAAGCTCCAGAATAGAGATAAAGATTTTAGAATTCAAGAAAAAAAAAATACAAAAGCAAATCAATTTTTTTTTTCCATGAACTCAGTTGGGCAAGAGAGACAAGCTTTTTAAATTCACTTTTTTCTTATAACTACACAATGAAAAAATTATACTAAATACCCTTGTACCTTTCATCTCACAAAGAAAACTATTATAAAAGATTTTTCCCAAACATTATTATTAAAAGGACAAAACACCATAGTTGTAACAAAGCAAAACTTTCTATGTATTTTTATGTTACTTTTAAGAACTCTGAATTTTCAGACAGAGGCAATATGCTATACTGGCCTGTCGCAGCCTGTGTGTACAATCAGTAGGGGTAATGTATAATCTCTATGGTATGGGTGCCTGTCACAAGACTGAGGTCTAGTAAATGGGGCTGGGACTTCATTTATGCCACCAACCTACTGTACATTTGAGCATCAGAGTTTCTGTTTATGATCATCTTTCAAGGAGTAAACTCAGGAACCCTTATTGCAAGTCTTTAAATAAGTATATAAATGCAAGCAATTTTGCATGCTGTATTTTGGAATGTATCTTCTTGGTATTATAGTTCATAAGGAGGTAGTAGCAAGAATAAAAAAAAAGGGGGGGGGGATAATTCCTGATGGGTTTTTTTGTTATTTGGCTGTGAATTTTACATTTTGTTCATTTGCTTTTTCTTTCTAGGTTTCTAATAAAATTAGAAATTTTATTATCTCTAAAGTATTTCTTCAGCTAGGAAAAAGAAATGAAAAGTTTAGTCTGCCACTTTCTCGCCTCCATTTTTTTTCCTTTGCCTGTTGTACACAAGACTCCTCTCATGCAAATATAGAACATTTTGGGGAAAGAAAAAAAAACCCATCAACTGTAATTATGTTTAAATGTTCACGTCTTGGGTAATTGACTAATCTATTGTCTGTGATTTGCTTATCCATGAGGTCAGATGTGTGAGGTCATACATCCTAAACTAATCATTTCTATTTGCATTGTGAAGATTCGCTGAATCCTTTACCCTGCGTTGGCTTCTAGAAAGTTAATTTTCCATATTAAAGTACTATTCCAATTAGCCTTTTAAAAAATGACACTAAACAGCCAACCTTCGGCAAGTGAGACCCCGTGAAATTATAAGTCTCTTGAACAACAAAGGGACCAGTTAAGTGAGTGAAGAGACAGTCAACCAAATGAGAGAGAAATCTCTGTCGGCTATATATCAAGAGGACACAAAGAACAGGAACAAAAACAGACAAAAAAACAAACAACCCAGGCTAACTGTTTTCAAAAGAAGAATGCTATCTGGCAATAAATATTTTTAAACCATTCCACATCTTTAACTATGAGGCTGATGCAAATGACATCTACGTTGAGATTCTATTCCACCTCTGCCATCGTGGCTATCCTCAAGGAAACAAAGGAGGGACAATGCTAGTGAGGAATGAAGAGCCCTCATTCAATCCTGTGAGAGATTGAATGGGTATAGCCATTATGGAAAACAGTGTAGCACTTTTCCAAATATTAATGATAGAACTTTCATGTTATTGAGCTGGACTCTTGGGGATATCCCCAGAGGTCTGTGTATACTACTAAAGAAATATTTGTTCACTGTCGCTCAGCTGGCAATAGCTAGGAAGTGGAATCATTCTAGTTGTCCATCAGCAACGAGATAATGATAGATAATGAAAATGTGCTCCATGATACAATGCTATTCAGCCATAAGGAAAGATGAAATTATGAAATTTGCAAGAAAATGCATAGAAATGCATAGAAATGTATAACATGAGATGATCCAGGCTCTGACAAGCAAATAGTGCATGTTACCCTACATATGCAAACCTTAGCTTCTGATATTTTCATATGTGTATTCGTGTGAGTAAGTGTAGATGCTGGGAAACTGGAAAGGTGCCCCCAAGACAGGGGGATAAAAAGAGCTCTAAAAGGAACATTGTAGGAAAAGCATAGATGTGCTGTCAAAGAGAAAGGGGGGACACTAGAAATACAGGAAGGGATTTATGCCAGGATGAGGGAGGGTAAGGAGATGGGGAAGGGAACGCACATTGAGGGGAAAACCAATCAAAATGAAGAAAATGAAAACTGCCATAAGGAAGTCTGTTATTTGTAAACCAAAATAAACTAGCTACTAAAAGCAAATTCAAAATGAGGCAGAAATAAACACATTTCAAAATTAGGTGTTTTCTGAAGAAGTCGTTTGGGCAGTTTTTCTTGGAAGGAAGATGTATCTTAAGTCCAGGTTATTTCAGATGCTTAGAATATTACGGTAATCTGTGTCAACCCAGTAAAATTTATAGTACATCTGTGAAATAGGTGAAAACAATTGATAAATTAAAGACATCTCACTCCAAGGATCGTCTGGCAATCACCCTAGAGCGGCATTGAGATCAAGTCAGTACTTCCTATCTTCTTTATTCCTTGGACGCTGCCTAGCATAGAACGGTTTCTAAGAAAATAAAAAAAAAAATGGATTTCTATAAAAAATGTCTGCAGATGATAATGTATAGTTTTATGCAGCTCAGGACAAAGCAGTTTCTGACTGGGGCTGGGACTTTTTTTTCTTATTCACTTTACATCTTGCTTATACCCCCTTCTTGTCACCCCTTTCACAGTCCTTTCCCTACTTCCCCCTCCCCTTCTCCACTAAGCAGGTGTGGCTGCCCTGGGTATCCCCCTCCCACCCTGGCACATCAAGACTCTGCTGGGCTATGCCCATCCTCTCCCACTGAGTGCACACGAGGCAGCCTAGCTAGAACATACCTCACAGACAGGCAACAGCTTTTATAATAGCCCCCTACTCCAGTAGTTCAGAACCTTCATGAACCAAACTGCACATCTGCTACATATGTGCAGGAGTGTGTGGGGGGGTGTTCTTTGGTTTCTGGTTCAGTCTCTGAGAGCCCCAAGGGGCCAGGTTAGTTGACTCTGTTTGTCTTCTGTGGCATTCCTATCCCCTTTGGGGTCTGCAATCCTTCCCCCTATTCTTCCATAAGAGTCCCCAAGCTCCATCCACTGTTTGTCTGTGAGTGTCTGTTTCTGTCTGAGTCAGCTACTGGGTGGAGCCTCTAGAAGGACAGACATGCTAGACTCCTGTCTAACAGGACAACAGAATATAATTAGCAGTGTCAGAGATTGGTGCTTGCCCATGGGATGGGTCTCAAATTGAGCCTGTTATTGGCTGGCTCTTCCCTCAGACACTACTCCATCCTCTGTGCCTGCATTTTTTGTAGGCAGGATAAATTTTAAGTCGAAAGGCTTGTGGATGGGTTGGTGTCCCTGTTACTCTACTGAGGTTCCTGCCTAGCTACAGGAAGTAGCCTCTTCAGGTTCCATATCCCCAATGCTGTGAGTCACAGCTAAGATTACCCCCATTGATTCTTGGGCACCTCCCTTATCCCAGATCTCTCTCATGTCCACTACCTCCTTACCACTGTCAGTTACAGATTTCCATTCATTTTCCTGGATATCTGTCCATCTTTCCTGTCCCTCCTAACACCTGATCCTGAATCCCCCCATTCTTCTTCCCATCCAGTTACCTCCTTCCATCTGCCTCCTATGACTGTTTTATTCCTCCTCCTAAGTGAGATTCAAGCATCCTCGCTTGTGCCTTCCTTCTTGTTTAGTTTCCTTGGGCCTATGGAGCAGCGTATCATGGGTATCCTGTATTTTATGTCTAATATCCACTCATCAGTGAGTACATACCATGTATCTCCTTTTGGGACTAGATTAACTCACTCAGGATGATATTCTCAAGTTCCATCCATTTGCCTGCAAAATTCCTGATGTCTTTGTTTTTAATACCATATACTCAAAAGATGCTCCACCATGGCACAAAGACACTTCTTCAACTATGCTCATGGCAGCTTTATTTTCTTTAACTGTAGGACTATGTAAATCAGTCTTCTAGTCTAGTCTGTGTATGGAAGTCTGTGCTATCACTGTCTGCAGCAACAGCTGGAAGTCCATGGCTTGCAAGTAAGCCCACATTCCCAATGACAGATGGCTTTTAATCTCTAGTGTTTGGCTTCTAGAATTCGTATGCTTTGCTTACTCATATATATTTCTCTGTCATGGAGAATTTGATGCTAGTAGCCCTCTTCTCTGGGAAAGTAATATTTTTGAGATACAAAGTCATGAAAGAAACCTTACAGATGTTTGCTGGTGGGAAAGGTTACTTGGTGCTGAAAACCATGGTGGAAAATAATACAGTTGTAAATGGATACAATTGTGTAAACTATTAAATAATCCCAGGTGGTAATAGCTCAGAAATGTACAGTTTGGTTACCTTGTGCCCTTTAATATGATGAAGGACACACACACACACACACACACATACACACACCTCTACCTATGTCAGTGATAATCACCTTTACTTCATTCTTAGTGAGCAGCTAGAATTATTCTTGAGGGTGAAAAAAAAATGTCATGTGTGCTTGGTATAGCCTCAATATACATTGTGACACTTGGCAATTTATCTTTATTTTTATGTCCGATTTATCTTAAGACGGAAGCACCTATCTTTTTTACATTTTATCTCTAAGAACTTCCAGCCCCCCCCAAAAAATTCAAGGCTGAAGTATTCAACTTTCACTGAATAAATTACAGTTTTAAACAAATAGATAGAGATAACCTGCCTGGAGCCACCTCACCTTGTCCTGTTATACCAGGAAACTGACTCAAAAGCCACTCAACAAATAAACTCGCATGTATCATCAGTTATTTAAAATCAAGGACTGTGATTTTTCTCAAACACAGAAAACCATTATCTGGTGGGTTTATGCTAGCGTGATCCTGATCCATTAGTTGGTAAAAGGGATTGCTGAACAATGGCAGATGAATTATTAAATCATATTCTGATTATGATGAAGAGCTGCAGGGAATTACATATTTACTTATGATATAGTAGGAAAATTTGAATCCACAAATAACAGGATGTTACCATGTAAGCTTCCTCCAGAGAGTTGAAAACCAAACTATAAAGAGAATAGATTTGTCTGGTTGCTATCGGCACCTCAATTCATTTTTTTAAATTAACTTAACTTTTTAATTGACCAGTGACAAGCTACATACATTTATGGTGTCAACATGATGCTTATGCAAAGCCTTATGTCAAACTTCAGATAAAGTCCCTTGAGTTCTCCAGACCTGATATTCTACATCTTAAAATATAAGAGCATAGGGTTGATGTGCAGAAGTAGGAGGCAAAGTTATTTTTATCCTTATGCCAAAGAGTAGGTGTGTGCAACAGGGTGTAGATGAATGAGAGCAGAAACTAAGGCTGAAAAAAGAAGAGAGAAAATCCATGAGGAAAAGAGATGAGGGAGACGTTGGCTAAGGAAGGGAGCCGCTAGGATTCTTGACACAGCATCGTTACCAATCAGACGCTTGTGTACAACATGCAGCATTTCAACATCTTCCCTGGGTAAATAGCAATGTCTTCCCTTTTGATGAGCCCTGCTGCAGCTGCTGTGGCTCACAAAGAGATGTCCAAATCAGAATAGACTCGGTTAGCTTTTCAATGATTCTGAAAAGGTGGGGGAACATTGCCAGGAAAATATAGCTCTCCAGTCTCCTAACATGGAGTCTTGTTAGCAAAACAAAATCTGAAGGAAGATAATTCCCTGCTGCTGCTAAGTCCACTGGGGACCTTTCGTGGCAGCGCAGGCTGTTTCTCCTCTGAGGACTTGTGCCGTTGAACAGGGTAGCTCAGAAGGAGTATGAAAGGTTCCTCTTAAAAAACTAAGTTGCTCTTCGGAGATGTTTTATTATTCCAGGTTTTTGTTTGCATGCTTGATTGTTGGTTGGAGATTTTTCAATGGTCACATGATTCATACCTATTGGTTCTGAGCCTGGAGTGCCCATCCCGACAAGGAGTCAAGGAAACTGAAGCAGGGTATGAATAATGAATACAGCTGTGAAGGCTGTGTACGCAGAAGTCTATATCCAGTCAGTAGTAAAAGCATGTGCAGAACTGCAAGGCAGCAGCGTGCTCATGGATTCTTTCCATGCTTTCTCTCTCAAGGAAAAGAAGACTTGAGAGCGCTTGAACAACCATCCTCTGCAGTTGGATCAGAAGACTCTGCCTCTGCCGTTCCAAGAGCTCCACTGGAACATCTCACTAAGGTCCTCAGAAAAGCAAGATGTTTTTTTTTTTTTTTTAGGTTTTGCTGATGACCTATACCCTTCCCAGTCCTTACCAGGATGTGGTGGAAACATTTGTGGAGACAGTGAGGATGTCTTAGTTACTTTTCTTACTGTGTTTACAGAATCACTTGTATAAGCAACTTATGGTAGGAAATAGTTCTATTTTGCACAACAGTTTTTTACACTATTCAGTCGGTAGTGGTAGGCAGGGCAGAGCAGCAAAGTTCATTTCACAGCATGTTGGCCAGGAAGCAGATAAAAGGGCGGCTGGTACTCAGATAACATTCTCCTAATCCCACTCCCCCTTTTATTCTATCCTGGTCCATATCAATAGTGTTATCACATCCATGGAGGGTCTTCCTCTGCTCAGTGATTCACCACAAATACACCAATCTCTAAAGTGATTCTAAATCCAATCAAATAGACAAGGAAGATTATCTCAAACTGTGTCTTTAATTTTTGTTTCATTATTACTCAGGAGACATTCGTATTTGACATATATTCTGGAATTGGGACCTTTTTTAGTGTGTTTGAAGAGCTAGTGTTAGTTCGTGGGCTCCTTGGGTAGCACTTGGGATGTTTCCCCCAGTTAGTTTGCACTTCGTCTGTTCCAAAGTTGTCTTGGTTCATTATCTGCAGATGACCGTGAGCAGCCTGGCATCCTGAAAAAATATGCCACGGCATATGCCTCTGTGCTTTGGGGGCCTGCCACACAGATGACATTATAGCAAGAGTACTGGGTCGGGGGAGGAGGGTGGGGAGACAGGAGGTATAAACAAAATTTGTTTCCGAGGAGTGCTTTCTAGGGCGGTGGCAGGTCTCATTCTTTGGTATGGTACAGCGGGATAAAGGTATCACTTGTAACAGTTACATGTGTTAGAGTTTGTAATGAGGATGTAAAGTATCTGCTGGAATGTCTTATCTAATGAATGCCATCAAATTCAATTATCACTCTTAGACTCTTCATTAACCAATCAAATTATTCGTACTAATTGTTTCTAAGATATTTCAAGCACGCTTTTCCTGGGCATAAACACAGTCTTTTGTAGTATATTGGTGACTCAAGATTTTTATTTGGACTTCAGCGTTCCTGACTTGTGGGATTCTCCAACCATCACATCTGACATGACTGTCACTTCATGTATGAGAAATATTTTTATTAGAAAAAGTTTCATCTTTGTGTCTATTTTATTACTTATATCTATACTAGAAGTTATATAAAACCAGCATAAAGGTTCATCCCTCTAATCCTAGCACTCAGGAATCTGAGTCAATGGGATAGCTGTAGAGTTCAAGGCTGACTCAGGTCACAGAGTGAGACTGTTTATCCAAACAAAAACAAAAAAAACTTTTAAAGTTAAAAAAAAAATGAGTATACAGAAAGTATGTTGGTTTGTTCAGTGGGATCGTGTCATAACAAAGGGTTTTTCTTTTAGGGATAAATTATTTCAGAGCTAAAAACTGTCTGTCTTCCTTAGAGGAAGACATGACTGTAGAGGGTCACAGCTGTTATTGTTGAAGTGTGCTTTTACAAATTACCATAATTTCATCACACGGGTTATTAAAAGAGTGGTCGGTTCTAAAACCGCTCAGACCTGGTGTCAAGAGCACTTTAATTTTCTGTGAAATAATTATGGCAGCACTGATGTATAATGAAAACTCCAAACATTCCATAATGAAAGACAGATGCCCGCCCTCGTGATGGTGATTCTTACCACATAGAGCTTAAAATAGTTCTGTTTGATTCTCTTCTACTTTGATGCTGTCTTCTAGTATACAAATATGTTGGAAACATCTCAACATGTAGCCTAAAATCAGGCCATAGAAATAATGTGTTCTGAGATTCCATTCCAGGCATGAATCAGAATTTTTGGGATGGGGAACTAGATTTACCATTCAAATTATACATATAAGCTTATTGCTATAAACGACACAGTTTAATGAAAATCAATAAAACAGCTGATAGAAAATATCAGTTGCATATTCCATTGACATAGAAAACAGAAATATTCAAATTAAATTTGGATTTAAATTTTTTTCATATATGTACATATATATTATATATTTTTCCCTGCCCTGGGACTATACTTAGCAATATAGGTGGCTTACCTTATCTCTCTCTCTTTTACTTAAAGCTTAATATTGTGAAATTAAAAATTCCATATTTATTGTGAATGAAACCAAGGGTACACACATTGATTTGAAACCTTCTAGTTAAAGATCTTTACCATAGTAAAACAAACAAACAAAAAAAAACCAAAAACATTCCATTTGTAACCTGTACAATTATTGATTTTTGACTCCAAAACTTTACTAAGCTCTCTAAAGAAATAACTTATATTTTAACACATTATAAATCTAATAGGCACTGTTTCTTAAAAAATTACAACTTGTCCTTTATATTGATCCCACTAAGACAACTACTGTGGGTGTCTAAAAGGATATACTACTGACAAAATTATGACAAATCTTTGAAACTGAAGTTCAAAATTTCCTCGTGAGTAGTCATTTCTGTCTGGAGAATTTTCTCATTCTTTTAGTTTTAGTACGAACAAGTTAGATACTATTTTCCAGCTCAGTATGCCCAACTCTAAGGTAAATGAACACTTAAATGAGAGTTAGGGGACAGGGCACTGTCTTCTGAACTATAAAAATACAAAATGTTGTGATTACTTCAGGCAATGGAAGAAAGCAAAAATTGCCATCAGCGCTAGGGGGAAAACAACAGGGAACATCTGACCCATAAAATTAATTCCTGCTTCCTACATGGTGAGCCCACTGAGGCAAGGCTTGGAAAAGAAAAATAAATAGACACAAATTTACATCTGCAGGTCAACCGGCATTGTGAAATAAACAGATCTTGAGAAGATAGGAATGGGTTAGGTGGTTTTCCAAATCCAGGAGCATCCTTGATAAGTCAGAAAAGAAGAAACAGAGTAGGGGGAGGGGAGGTCAGGGGAGTGAAGGAAAGGTGATTTGGATTTGTTTCCAAGGTTGCCTTGGAGAAAAAAAAAATGGTACTGAGAGTGATTGTTTTCTAAGTTTCACTCATAAATTCAATATTTGGGATCTAAAATGCATCTCACATAAAAACAATGCTATAAATGACATTTGATTCATTTTTAATTGACAAAACTATACTAAAATCTTAACAATTTGTAGCACTATGGTTTGTAACACTTGAGACTTGAAGTGATACACAGTATAGAACAATGTTTTCTGGTTCCTAAAATTATTCAATTAGACAAAATGCTTTCAGGATTTGCTCTAGATATCCATACCAAAGGAAAGCAGGTTTGATTGTAACTAAACTAAAGATTGAAAAAGAATATAAGAAATTTTTAATATATAAAATGCAGTAACATGGGAAACAGCATGAACTGTGTTCTCCTGAGCAGAGAAAAAGATGCTGGGGAGCTGAGATCCTTGTAGAGCTACAGGCTAAGAGAAAAACATGGCCCAGCAGTGCATGGTGGTATTAATATCAAGCTATTAAATATAAAAGATGAAGCTGGGACTTATGGCTCTTCCCTGTAATTCCAACTCTCAAGCTATTGCAAGGAATTCAAGACCAGCGAGGATACTGAGTGAGTCCTAGCCAGATAATATAAGACTGTGTCAAAAACAAAACAAATAAGACAAAAACAAAACAAAAAAAAACCAAAAAAACAAAAAAAAATCCAAAAAACAGAAATAATGTTCACTAATGGTTATGCCTATAACTTAGGAGAATTGAAATAAGGTCTTTTAAAATGAGAAACAGGCTCGACAGATGACTCATTGTTTAAAGCACTGGCTGTTACCCTTCCAGACGCCCTGGGTTCAATTCTCAGTAACCACATGGCAGCTCACGACCACCTGTAACTTCAGTTCTAGGAGATGTTACACACACACACACACACACACACACACCACCACACCCTCCCCAAACCCACAGGCATATATGCAGGCCAAACGCTAATGCTCATAATATAAAAAATAATAAAGTAAAATCTATCTATAGCAGTACCACATCCATTTAGAACTCAGATAAAGATACACAGTGAGCACTAACCCTGATCTAGTGGGCCACAGTGGACCCAATGAAGAGAGAACACCCAGTGCTTGAGTTTCTACTGATCCTGGTCCTCAGAATTACTCAGCATCAAGTCCAGGCAGTAGAATCTCCATTTTTAAAAGGGATCTGATCCTTTTAATCTTTCAAGAGATAAACAAAAGTAACCAGTTGCTGCCTTTATGTTCTTAGCTGCTCAGCTGACTTATGAAATATTTACTGAATGTGTACTTTGTATTAGGAACTATACAAATTTTATTATTTTTCATTAACATATTAGGGAAGAAATAGTATTTGTGCTATTGTTTTAATTTCTATATTTTGTTTTACTATTTGTTTTTTATCTGTGTTTAATAAATCTAAATACTTGGAGAAAATAGGTGGGGTTTGTATTTGTATTTGGGGATGAAGGGCCAGGGGTTTGATTACTTCAAGGAATAAGTTTCACTTCACATATTTTATTTCTTTTATATTCAGACTTTAAGGAGGTCGTGGTAATTCTATAAAGGACCTTTATCACTTCCATATAACCTAAAGAACAGTTCTGTGATACTCAGGGCAATAAAACAAAAAAACAAGAAACAAAAAAAAAAGAAAAGAAAGAAAAAGAAAGGAGATATGGTCACATTTAATCTTTCAGCTTTCTTTAAGGGCAGATGAGCCAGTTCCTTCCTGAAGTGGAAGGCGTATTAAATGCCGAATGATTTAGGAGGCTCCATGATAACTTTCTAGAATAGCAGCTGCTAGGAACACAGATTCTTCTAGTCTTATTTAACTAAAATTTAAAGATGATTAAAAATTGTATGCTGTTATTTTCTTAGTATATCTCTTGAGATTTTTTCTGTTTCATTTCATAGACTACAGAGGCAGTGAGGCATAGGCCACATTAAGACATGCTGTGGAAAATAGTTTGAATTAATTAATTTTTTTTTTACTTTGAACAGAGAGTTTTAGTTATGAATAAATAATTGTGTTAAAGTTATCAGAACCTTGGTCTTCTGAAAAAAGCTTGCAAGTACTGGAAGAAGTGAGTCAGGCTTTAAGCAGAAGCAAGAGGGTAGTGGGCTTGATGATTGCTGATATAACAGCTTTAATTACATTAATTTCTAGCACCATTGCTTCTGCAATTGCTTTGACATAAGAAGTTATGACAGCTACTTTTGTTAATCATTGAGCAAAAAATGTTACTAATGTGTTTAATATACAAGAGGATTTAGATAGGCATTTGGAACAATGGATTGATTCTCTTTATCCTATTCTAATTATTGGAAGGAAGTTCAGAGTTTCAGAGTAAGGAGCCATCTCAAGTGCAATGCCAAATACCATTAGATTTATGTTAGTTCTAAAATTTATAGTGTTAATCACTATAATTAGGAAAAAGTTTAAAGAGACTTGCAGTGTATTTGGCATAATTCTAACACCTCTCTGAATGTTTTAACTTTTCATAGTGAGCTTATGTATTTAAAGAATGCTGCTCTGCTGAGCGTTGATTCAGCAAATATTACTGATAAAATTACCCATGGCCTGAAGTCAGTATTTCTATTTTGGTCAAGCTTCAAGAATGACATATATAGCTTGATCAGGCTAGCCCTTCTTGTCCTGGGAATACTTTTATTCCTGCCCATCATGTTAAAGCTTTTCTTTAACAACATCAACATGTTGGCAACCAAAGTACATGACTTGAACCTGAAAATGAACCCTGAGACAGAGTTATTAAATTAACAGCCTGGCAAGCCAAGGACGGGTACGATTCTGCACAGAGCCTTACCAACCTAAGACAGAAGGGCATTACTTTTGATAATGCATATTCCATGATGGGTAAGGAAGACATTCTTGTCAGAACGTCCTAAGACAGGCTCAGTCTTGTTTATGAAATAAAAAAGGGGGAGAGTCAGAGAGCTTTTGGGGGCTGTTTGGCAAGAATCTGACATGGGCCAAGGACAAGGAAATGGGCTGCTTGGCAGGAATATGACATTGGCAAGGACAAGGAAGTAAGCTTCAGCCAGGAATCTGACATTAGGCATATCTCCTTTCTATGTGTTGTCAAGAACTATAAGTAAAATATAGAATGCAACATTGTAAATATCTGAGGAGTTTTAGGACCAAAAGGAGCAAGGTTGTGGCTTTAAATTCAATCTTGATTTGGCTGCTTTCAGAAACTGCTGTGCAAACATAGACTTAATCAGATTACAATAATATTACTTTCTAGTCATGTATAAATTTCTGAGGTAACTTTATTAGTCCAGTCTTTGGAAATGATGTTTCAAAATTTCATGAGTAACAGTATAATGTCAAATATTGTCAGTATCACATAGGAAATTCCTTGATAACATTCTTGTATTTAGTTTTCCAATCAGTTTGTCTTTGTTTTATTTTTCCCTGGCCCAACAAATATTGCCCATGGTGAAGCCTGAGATCATCATGCTTGAGCCTGCAACAATAATATTGCTAAAGTCTTAAAATAACCAACCGACAACCTCTTTAACAGGTCCCAGCAAAGAGATTTCATTTTGTCAGAGGCATAGATGATTAATAAAGGACAAGTAAACAAATGTTCAGAGCCACCAAATATGATCAGTGCACTCATTCCAATCCTGTTTATTCTTTGCCCTTTTCTTCTTATCCTCACTAGTGCTTCCTGTGTTCCACCGTGAGCAAAAATCAACTGTTCCACTTGTTTCAAGTCTTGTAAGTCTTTGGCCTCCCTAAATGAGAGGGAGACAAAAAAAAAAAAAAATTTGTATAATTGATAAGTTCATTGCTGGAGAAATCCATAGGGCTTGGCCTAAAAATGGCAGAGTGCATACAGTGTTTCATTGTAGAATCATAACCCCACAGTCCAGGCCAGAAAGGCCTTTCATCTAATCTCGAGCCTTTTCTTAATCACATTTTGCAGTGACTAAGTGTCCTGCTCTGACACATCAAAACAAATATTCTGTTCTCTGCTGCTTGTCCAGAAGAGTGACTTTGGCATGTATTAAGTTGGGCTGGCCAATTCCAAGTTCAATAAGGATTATGTGTGACTACTCAGTATACAAAGAGCAGTCTGGATTTCTGAAATTTTATTCTGGTAATAAGAAGGAAAATGATTGAATTGGGATAATGATGACAAATCAGGAAACTGCTAAGACAGGAACATACATCTACTTTTGAGAATATTCATGTCCATTCACAATGCTTCATCATTTCATCTAAACTAGTGATTGATTGAAGTAGCATCAGCTAAAATGATCTAGTTAGGGTTGAATACATATTTATTTAAGCACTACTTTAATAACAATATTTTTTTCATTTTATTGTGCTGATGTTTATTTAAGCCAAATAAAACTGTTTAGAAAAGTTTGCTATTGTAAAGTAATACAATGCTTTTATTTTAGCATATTTGGTGTTAATTTGTATTATTTGGATGTAGTTTGGCAAGTATTTGACATTTAAAAGAAGTATTATTTGGCCATACATGTAATCTCATCAAAGACTGTGCCACTAACATAATTTTAACACTCCAGAAGTTTCACATGGACATGGAAGTTTCACATGGATAACTTCACATTGTCCCACAGAAAAGCAGAAAGGAAGGAAGAAATAGCACAATCACATGCATGGAAGACTATTTTTTAACTCAACAGGGACACAAGAAATCAATGGGAATCCTTGAAACATAAATTTGCTTGGGTCTCTATAGTTATGAATGTTAGGAAGCTGTCTGTACTACTCCCTGGGCCCTCTCTCACATAAGACCATTAGGCAGCACAGTTTATGAACTACAAAAATGAATTTCCCACAGTTCTGTGGGCTGGGGAGTCAAAGGTCAGGGTGCTGGCAGATTAAGTATCTCTTGATGGCCTATTTCCTTCAGGACTGCCTTCTGCAGCAGAAAGGGCAAGGGGGTGTCTCTTAGGCCTTTAGTGTAAGAGCATTAATCCATAAACATAAAACAGTTTGTGAACTCATCACCCTCCAGAGGCTGAGAGGTTAGATTTTAACATATGAATGTGGAGAGGCATAAACATTCAAGTCCTAGTACTTTCTTCTAACACTGGCAGAGTGCAACATTGTCTGATTTAACCATTTCCATCTAGAATCCAGAATAGTCATTGGCCACTAACTTGCTTCCTATCGGCAAGTTTTGGTATTCTGCAATAATTATTACCTTGATAAGGGACACATACATATGTCATTACTTACTCATTACAATACTTACTCAGAATGTAAATATTACTAAAGTCATAAATCAACCAGAAATAAAAACAAAACAAACAAACAAAGAGATCACCATGAGGGCTAGAAAAGAAGTAATTGCAGGAAGAGCCAGAAGACTAGGAGCTGATGTCACAACCACCAGGGGAGAGTAGATCTCTTTTTGGGAAGTCTCTCATGGCAAAAAGCTTAGTGCTCAACCAGGAGCCCAAATAACCCCTCTTTAAAAGTAAATTGATAGCTGGGCAGTGGTGGCGCACGCCTTTAATCCCAGCACTTGGGAGGCAGAGGCAGGCGGATTTCTGAGTTCGAGGCCAGCCTGGTCTATAGAGTGAGTTTCAGGACAGCCAGGGCTACACAGAATAAACCCTGTCTTGGGAAAAAAAAAAAAAAAAAAAAGGAAACTCAAGTTCATTATCAAGGATGATAAACAAATTCATGTTTTGAAAAAAATGCCTAAAGAGGTCCTCCACTCACAAATAATTTTGATTTTATTTGTGGCTGTTTGCTTGTTACCAGTTTTGAGACACCCTCTCCACTCCATGGTGATGGGATCTTTCTCCTTTGCCTGTCTAGAGCTGAGATTGCAACAGTGAGCCACCAAACTGGCTGTCACTCAAAAATAGTTTGGGGCCATAAACTAGGTATTCCCTAAGATTTGGGTAAAACCCTAGATATAATATTTAGGCAAGAAAACCCTTTTTGTTCTAGTCACTAAATTAAAAGCATTTATTAATGAAATAATGTGAAAACCAGCTTTACTGTTTGATATATCTATCCAAATGTTTGAGGTCACAGGAATATCAGAAAGGTGTCCCCTGAGAGCCAGCCAACTGCCCTAAAACAGACTGTACCACACACTGACCATTTCATGATTTGGTCATTAAATCTTTATATTGGCATTGTCAGAAAACACATTTCAAATGTGAAATCTTTGCTCCCCTGAGATTTTCTTTCTAGTTTTTGAAGCATCCTTAGATGTGACCCACTGTGGTTTTGAATCCTTGCATCCTGATATTTACACTTTTACACGTGCAAATGCCTACTCTGTTCTGGTATACTAAGATAGTGTAAAAATCTACAAGTTAGTTAGTTAGTTAGTTAGTTAGTTAGCTAGTGGCTATACTTGCATGCCATCCTTGTCCAATCACATGTAGTCAGCATAGAATGGTTGAGCTAGAGAACCCAGAATGTGTTGTAAGGATATTGGAAGGTGTTTTCAACGTCTAGTATATAGTCATAGACAGCCTCTTTACACTGGCAAGTGACTTCTTTGAAAATGACTAAGGCATTGTAACTCTTCTTGAGTAATAGAGTATCACAATATTCCATCTAATTAGGCAGAAAGGCATGCAATTACTGAATGCTTCATTAAAAGTTCATCTTGACCATGGACAGAGGAACAATGCCTAGAGACAAACCAACTACTAAGGCAAATTAATTAGAAAACTAGTAAGAAATACTCAAAAAGAGGGCTAAAGATAAGGCTCAATGGTTTAGAGATCTTCCTGAGATCTTCAGTGCGATTCCCTGCACCTACACAGCAACCAGCAGTTATCTGTAACCCCACTCAGAAGCATTCAGTGACATATTGTGGTCTTTATGGGAAGCAGCCATAAAAGTTGTGCACAGACATAAATGCTGACAAAAATATCTGCTTGAATGAGATAAATATGAAAATGAAATATTAGTAAATAACTTTACTAGCTTTTGGATGAAAAATTAACAAAAAAAATTACAACTCTTTACATACCTATGGTATGGTGTCTTATGTCTTTGACAGAACTTACCAAGATTATTATAAATTAAGAGACCTTAGCAATGTAGCAGCATTTACCATTTCAATATATCCACTTTATAATAATCTTGAACATAAAGTATACTTTGAAGTTGTTATCAAGAAGCAACAATAAACAATGAAATTTGAAAGACTATCATAGGATAAACTCATTATATGACACAAAAATATCAGGTACACAGAACATGAGAAGTGTGTTCATGATCTCTGAGAATTTCACAATGTAAACTGCTAAAAATAAACATTATTTTAAGGTGTTCAAATAGGATTGTTATAAGAATAATCCTAGGCATGTCCTCTTTATCAGAGACCTGGTTAATATTAAGTCTCATAAGTGAAAAGGGAATTAAAATATAGAAAGAGCAATATGGCCACACTTATTTTCAGTTTGTAACAGCATCACAAGAAAAAAATAAAGAACTTTCAAGATACTAAAATAAGAAATAAATATACATTAAATGTGAACTCATTCCATCACATGTACACACACATACATACACAGGGAGAGAAAGAGAGAGTCAAAATAGCTTAAACAATACAAAAGAATAATGAAATATGAAGGCAAATGTACTTCAGACAAGAATTTTGAAGCCTGTTTTTACCATTTTTTTAATGTGAATTATTTAGCTTTTTGTGAAAAAGCTCAGTATGATTCTACCTGACAGTGGGGAAATACATTTTTCAATACTTTATTTCCCAGAGCTTTATAGATAAGAATGGAAACTAAACAGTACAGTAAGCCTGGGAATTTCCTGAAGTATTAACTTAGTATGATAAACCTGGAGTTTCTGAAATATGAGCACAATATCACAATTTTCTAGCTGATAGGAATTTGTTACTTCGCTCTGAATGAGGACCGGTTGTGAGCAGACAGAAATAGAAAGAAAGGACTGTCTAAATCTGTTCCCTGTTGTGATGGCAGCTGAACCCAAGGGATAATCAGATTAACCCTTCTGGATGTTGTAATTGTTTTGATGTTAGGTAAGAGGAAGATTGGCTGGTCTGCAAGACATCTCATCAGCTCTTCTAAAACAGACGAGAGTCTAACTGCTGACTCTTCCTTGCAGCCTCCTCCTGCTAAATAGGCAATTACAAGAAAGAAGGATGCGATGCTGCAGTGGTTCTCACCCTGTGGGTCGTGACCCCTTTGGGGACCGAATAACCCTTTCACAGGTATCATCTAAGACCATAGGAAAGCATGGATATTTGCATTACAATACATAATGGTAGCAAAATTACAGTTATGAGGTAAATAATTTTTGGGATGGGGGGGTCACCTAAACATGAGGAACTGTTTTAAGGGGTCCCAACATTAGGAAGGTTGAAAACTACTCTGTGATAGGTTATTTCTCCATCAGTGAAATGAGCCAGTTCAAGCCAGATTATGGGGGGTGGAGGTGAGGAAAAAGAGAGAAGAAAAAGAAGAAGAGAGCCAGAGAGGGGAGAGGGAGGAGAGAGGGAAGAGAAGAGAGGGGAGGAGAGAGAAGGCAGAGGGGAGAAGAAAGAGAGGGGGAAGGGGAGAAATTGAGGAGAGGAGAGAGAGTAAAATGTCTGGATTATACGGAGGAGCTTCTGGGGGAAGGGGAACGTAGCCCCTGGGCTGGAAAGTTCACGGTTGGGGCCCGGGTATGCCAGGTAGGGACTGAGGGATGCTGGGAGAACCTGGAGGCCAGGTCTGCTTTGATATGGAAAATATCCAACCTCAGTCCCTTGTCCCAGTCTAAAACCAAATACTCTGGTAATAATGTCTTTATGGCATTCAAGAACTTTAACAAAATTGGAGGGTTTACCTGCCAGGTAACTTCAGAGTTAATTTAAGAAAATTGTAACTATAATTGAATTTATAATTTAGTCTGTGGCATAATATTCTATCAAGTGATTCATAGTCAGTATAGCTTAAATTTATTTGCACTGCCTAATGTTCTCCATATAGAATCTACTGTAAGCAACCCAAAATATCATCTCAAACCATATTCATCCAATGAAAATATCTGTAGTTAACAATTTTTTATCTATTTTGTTTTTTAAAAAAATCTATTCCTTATTTTAAAAAATGCCACGTTTGAGGACAGGAAATTATTTTTTAAACTAGGAACGGCACATTGTATACAACTTTGGAAATGATATGTTCTTAGCCTGTGTTCTGCTTGGCCAGCACTCAGATTTACATGGTCTTTTCTGATTCCATTCTGTTGTAAACACAGGGGATATTTTCCCAATAGTTCCTTCTAACAAGGTGAAAAGTTGAGAACAAAAAGCTAACATTGTTTTCTTACAGGGCCCGAAGTACTTTGAGGTAGTATTGGCATATGCTTGACTTTATAAAAATAATCTCTGTGTTTTCCATAAAGTTGAGTCCTATTACCATCAAATATTTCTTCATTTTTTTGTTAGATTTAATATTCTATTTAGTTTGTGAATCTCTAGTGCACAAGAGCATATTTCATTTTAAAGAAATTGGGTAACCCCAGAATTCTTTTTGTCAGTTCCTTTTAATGAAGTAACAGTGATTTCTTTCATAGTTACTCAAATTTTTGCAATGTTTTAGCCAACATTTTGTGCTGACTGAAAATTACCATAATTTCTATTCATTGTTCAGAACTATAATATGAAATATACTGAATAACTGATGATTATATTTAGGAATTACCGTGTAGGTTATTTGGGACACTGTACCAGTAGTTCTTATTTATTTATTACCAAATTCACATTTTTTTTTTTTTTTTTGCTGCTGGGAGAAAATATTACTCTTTTGCATTAACAAAATGTTTCCATTCAAGTCCTGAAACTGCATTTTTTAGCTCATGGAATATAAATGATCCATTTATTTGATACGGATGCTGAAATTTATTTCATGAAAAAGAATGTCTATGTCTATGTCTCACTGTAATAGGATTCTGGATGGTGGAGAGAGATTTTCCATATATGCATGAAGGAATAGATACATATCTATCTCCCTTCCCAAACTGCCAACAGCATTGTTAGTGTCACAAAGTGAGACTGTGCTTCTGAAATTTCGTATTAAAAATAACCATAGTGAAGACTTGAGGAATATTAAAATGTTAAGCAGCATAACAATGAAATAATCATTTTTTAAATGAAAGCCCATTCTTGATGCTGATATGTAAATGAGTATTGACTTTTTCTGTGATCATCTTGATTTTTTTTTTCCAAATATTTTCATATCACATTTTGGGAAGCTCTCCAGACCTACTTTATGCACCAGGAAGAAGTCTTTGCCACGAGCTAGAAGGTATTATTGTGATACTTAGAATGTGGTCCTGTGGACGCTCAATGACCCAGCTTGGGGTATGCTAGGGAGCTGAGGTGGGAGGAGTGGGTGGGTGGGGGAGCACCCTCATAGAAGCAGGGCGGGGACAGAAAAGCATTAACTGGGAAGGAAGATAACATTTGAAATGTAAATAAATAAAATAACCAATAAATAGAAAGAATCTGTACCATGTGGAGGGTATTTCAGGGTGTAGTAAACATTTTTTAGTGAGTCTGTCCTCTTTAAATATGTTTTATTTATGTTTCATTATGTGAAATTTTTTATGTTTTCATTATGTGCAGTTTTCTTTAAATGATGCCTGTTGTTCTGGATCATAAAATCCATTTATCATATAGCAAGTGGAATCTGAGGCATATGGGCTCTGAACGGCCCACTTTGGATACTCAATCTTGTAAATTCATGAGGTTGAGGTTCCATTGGGGGTTCAAGACCTCATAGTCTACATCCAGATGTTGGATTTTTTTTTTTTTAATTTAAGATGTAAGACAAAGAAGCAAAGAAAGATGAATCTCGGGCTAATCAGTGACAGCATAGGCCCCTGTTTCATTCACCTCTTCTTAGAGCATTTTTCTGCTTTATGTCAGAGAGCATGCGTGGCCCTCACTAGAGCCCATTGCTTTCCCTTATTGTACTGTACAGCCTTGCATCATTCTGTGCAAGTGAAGATTTCAGTTGATACAAACTTTAGATTGTGAGGATTACGTAAAACTGATTATAGGAAGCAGCTGTAACCAGATTTAGATGTATTCATTGGTAATCTTTGCCAAACATTTAAGGAAACAATCATGCTAATTTTCAATAGAATCTCCAGAAGAGATATGCCTAAGGAATTCTTAACCCATTGTATGAGGCAAAAATCACAACATTGCAAGAAAAGTTGACGACAGATGAGCATTTCTCATGAACATAGACTCAGACGTCCTCTTCAAAGCCTACAAGGTTTCGTACCAGGTAAAACGGGTAATGAAACTAGACAGAGCCAGACATGACAAGCATCCCTGTAATCCTAGCACTTTGGTGGGGGAGGCAGGAAGATTTAGAGTTCCAAGGCCAACCTTGGCTACATACTGAGTTCAAAGCCAGCCTAGGTACATAAGATCCTGCACCAAAAAAAAAAGTGAAGGGATAGCCTGCCTTCTAATATATAACCTTCAGAATACCTTTCTTCACGTTGTCAAATTATCAGAATTGACACTATCATTCATTGTTCCTCTACTGACTAGTTCACTATTGTAATAAATATTCTTAGCATGCAGCATGCTAGAGACATTACTAGGAAATTCAAGAATGAGAAAAATTGGCATATTCCTGCCATCATGGAGCTGACATGTTCTTGGGAGAAAAGACAAAACATCCTTGTAGAATGCCAAGTATGTCCCTGATATATGCACTGGGAAAACTGGGGACATGTCTTGGTATAGACTTGAAACTTATAGTAAGAAAGTGATTGAATCTGAAAGGCATTAAGGAGAAAATCTTGACAGCATCTACTAAAAGAGGGGCTAACAAAGAAACATCATGCAGGCAAAATAGTATATCTTTGGAGACATGAAGTCAGAGTCCTGTGTGAAAATCAGATTTCATGAAGTTTTGTGGCAAAGAGTTTGAATTTTTCAACAAGGGTTATGGAAAATACTGGGGAAATTTTAACACAACCACCACCATCATAAAATGAATGGCTGTTGTAAAAATAACTTCTTGGATGGGAAGAAAATTTGGGGTCAAGACAGTAGATAGAAAGCAGCAGACATACTCAGACATGCTCTACACGACATGGCTGCCAGGGGTTTCACTAGACTAGTAGTTGCGTGATAGCGAGAAGTTAATAGAATTGAGAAAACTTAAAGTAGAAGCGACATGATTTGTAAGGTAAATGTGGGGACTACAACAGTAGGCAAATCAAGGTCATGATCCCAGGTAAAGAAGAGCTGAAGCCTGTTGGCACCATTTACTGTGATACAGAAGATGGTAGCAAGAGCAGATAAGGAAGAGCAAATTAGTCCTTTGGTCCCCACACATTATGTTTGAGGTCTTATGTTTGAGACTTCTAAGAGATGCGAGACAGATGAGCACAGAAAATGACACGTCAGAGGAAGGTCAGCAGTGGAGATATCGGGTGAAATTTTTTACTAATAATACGTTCTTAGCAACATAGTAGAGATCATTTCAGTAAAAGCTGCTTAAATGTTTATTTGTTATCAGTTTATCATAGATGCATTAAGTTGACCAAGCAGATGATTAATATCAAAATTCCAGATGAGCCTCAGGGAGTTTTGCTCTGGTCCCCATAGTTTTGGTGATTGTTTGGCTTCTTAAGAAGCAGGTTCTCACTTAGCCACAGAGAGAGTGGGGTAGATGACAGAGGAGTATACAGCAGAATATTATTGTATTATTATTATTATGAAAATAATCAGTTGCTTAACAGATAAATTTATATGTGTTTACTATGGACCTCATGATACCTGGATACATATTATGGAACCATTAAATGTGGGTCATTAACCTCTCTTATTTCATATAGTTATCATTTTCATGTGAGAACCCTTTATATGCACTCCATTGGTATTCTTCAAGAATACCGGGTATTATTAATTACAGTCATTGTTTATTTAAAAGCTCTCCTGAGCTTAGCCTTTCTAGCCACTTAAATATTTTAGCGTATGTCCAATATTACCCCATCTTTCAAACATCCTCAGACGCCAATAACCACTATTCAGCTTTCTATTTCTGTTCCATGAAATTGTACCTTCCTCACATAAATGACATCATGGGACACTTGTCTTTTTTCTGCCTAGCTTATTTCATTTACTGTCTCCAAGTGCTTCCTGGTTGTTCCAAACATGAGGATTTTACATTTGTGGCAGAATACTCTTCCATTCTACATGTGTGCCCGTTCTCTATCAAATCAGTCACTTACAGATACTCCTCTTTCTCAGCAATTGGCAAGTACTGTTTCATAATCATGAAAGTGCAAATATTTACTTGACTTATTGGTTTATTGTTATTTCGATATATACTAAGTAACAGGATTTCTTATCCATCTGGTAGACCCATTTTTAAAATTTTTTCAGAGGCAACCATATTGTTGTAAAAGTTTTTACAGGTTATCTTTGGACACCACTCCAGATGAGGTGGGACCTGAGAGAATGGAACAGATAGGGAAACTAGAGTCTCATACAATAGCCAACTTTATTCAGAACCTCAGAAAATTTATACTCTTAGGGCAAAGAAAAGTCACATGAATAAAATTCTCATGAGTTCAAGCTCTATTCTATCACAAGGACAAGTTACTCATGGCAAAAACATGTCTTCCATAGAGGCATATAAAGGAGAGTTAAAACATTCAGTTCAATAACAGTAGCAAGCAGTAATGAGTAATCCGAAGTAAAAGCACTCCTATCTGCACCTGGAAGAAGCACAATACCACGTTCTGGGAACAATTCCTTGTTTTGAAGAAACTGAGGGCTGAGGGCACAAGACTCTTGTCTTGTTTACTAGGAGAGTTCTCACCAGTGCTCAGCATTCTCCTCAGACAACTCTATTCTTGGATCATGTTCCAAAACATGTTTGTCTGAGAAAAAAAATAATCTTTCAGAAAACTATCAGGGAATCTTTTAATGTCTTCTCATCCAGGGCTCCATAAAAAGCCCTTCCATGTTCTATTCCTCATGAAAGAGGAGAGGAAGAAAGGAAGACAAGCATGGCCTGTTTCTTGTAACCGAGGGTTATCATCCACAAAAACACAGGATGAAAAGGCACTTAGTCTGCTACAGGATCCATGGCCTATAGATGGCTTTTGAAATGTTGCCATCCTAAAAAAAATAAAACCACTTGATGCTAATAATAGCTTCATCATCTCAATAGACAATTAAAAAAAAAAAAAACCTGTAAAATTTTCAAAATAAAAATTCCCTAAACCCTACAATTTTAAAATATCTACAGGACCTTAACTTTGATCCAAGGACTTTTGATTAAATAGTTATCTGATCATCTTAATCAGTTGCTAATTGATAGGCACTGAATTGGATATTATAATGACCCAAGCAAGGTCAGGATTTTTGGGTGTTCAACAACCCTTGATAGGCTATGGATAGGATGTGAGGTGAGAGGAGTTGAAATTGAAGCATAAAGTATCCAGAGAGAATAAAGCACAGAGAGGAAACATTCTTAAGGAGGGAAAAAAAAAGCAGTTTAGCTATAAATATAATTGATCTGAAACTATACTGGAGCGATAATGAAATCAAGACATGTACAGGGAGGGATCTATGGCTCCAGATACATAGGTAGCAGAGGATTGCCTTCTCTGACATCAATGGGAGGGGAGGTCCTTGGTCCTGTGAAGGTCCGATGCTCCAGCATAGGGCGATGCTGTGGCAGTGGGGCGGGAGATGGTGAATGGGTGGGGGAGCACCCTCATAGAGGCAGAGGGAAGAGGGGAGAGAGCAGATATGGGATGGGAGGGTTGTGGAGGGGTAACCGGGAAGGGGGATATCATTCGAGATAGAAACAAATAGAATGATTAATAAATAAATAAAATCATCAAGGAACCAAGAATATATCTACCTGAACTAGGACAGAGGAATCCCAAATAGGATACAGCAGGAGGACTAGAGGAGCTTAGAAAGTTCACAGGACAGAGAATTAGGCTTCCAAGCTTGATCAGCAGCAGCAACTGGATTTCTGGATGCCAGGCGAACTCAGTCAGGCTCCTGATCTGATAGCAATGGGCTGGTGGTCTAGCACTGAGTGGACTAAGATAGGCATTAATTGTTCGAGTATTTATTGGTAAAGGCCAACATACCAGGGATTGAGCCAGAAATAAGTCAAAAGACAGAAGTCCTTCTCTCAAAAAGGTCAGAGTCCCCGATGAGGAAATGGGTCAATTAATACTGTCAGAAGGCTTGGAGTGCGACAGTTTATCACTGCATCCCCCCCACCCCTGAGTTTTAAACGCTGTCACACAAGCCATCCATTGTCATGCTTACACCCCACTTCCTTTCAACCACTTGTTCTGTCCCAGAGCAGGCAATGTGACTTGCTATCTGCATGTATTTTCAAGTACAAATTTTTATCTGCGTCTGTCATATCGCCCTGTGTTATGAGAAGCCCAAAATTTAGATTCTTCCCTAAATTTAATTATCTGGTACTTCTCTACAACAGTCTGTCTCCCATCAGCCTCTCGGATTTCATTTTATCCACACATCCTTTCCATGTGTCTCCTTCATATTGATAACAACGGCTGATGTAAGTGCTTATCTCCCTTTGATACTGAAAATACAGTCAAGAGGGGAAGAATACAAAGTAACAGTCACATGTACCAATTATCCAAGCATCCATCCACTTTCTTTATCAAATTAATATTGGAGGGAGGAGTGGGAATATGACATGCGTGGTGCAGCGTCAGCTCAGTGGGATCAAAGACAAAAGCCTGTGTCAAGGGATTGCAATGCAAAACTAGGAAGAAATGAATACAGAACAGGAGTCAGAAAGGATACATGGGTCTAATGAGAGACTTTGTCCTACTGGGTAGCACTGTATGTGGCTCGTTCATCCTATTACTCTCTGTAAGCTTCAGAACAACAGTACTTTCATTCTTTCCTTAAACACGGAGTACACATAGCAAGACATTGAGATAATTGGGAGATATTTTAATTCTTTACTTTGATTTCACTCTATTAATGTTTTTCAATTTAATGTTATCATAACCAATCATCAAAATTAAAGGAATGTTTAAGAAAATACATCCCCTTTGAGAAAAGAATGTTAGATCTTGTGGAAGCTCAACCTTACAGCAAACTCAAATCTTTTATATTCAGATTGATGGTGTTCTTCCTTCCTCTCTCCTCTCTCTCCTCTCTCCCTCTCTCTCTCTCTCTCTCTCTCTCTCTCTCTCTCTCTCTCCTCTCCTCTCCCTCTCCCTCTCCCTCTCCCTCTCCCTCTCCCTCTCCCTCTCCCTCTCCCTCTCCCTCTCCCTTCCCTCTCCCTCTCCCTCTCCTCTCCCTCTCCCTCTCTCCCTCTCTCTCTCTCTCCTCCCTCTCTCCCTCTCTCCCTCTCTCCCTCTCTCCCTCTCCCCTCTCTCCCTCTCTCCCTCTCTCCCTCTCTCCCTCTCTCCCTCTCTCTCTCTCTCTCTCTCTATCTCTCTCTTTCTCTCTCTTTCTTTCCAGATATATGGTAACAAAGAATCACGAGTCTTTGGCCCATGGCCAATGCCAAAAGCATTATAATTGATTTAAAACTTTAAAATTCTGGCCCACCTTGGTAACTAATTTTGTTTTCTTTGGATTTTACAGATGACAATAAAATTTTATTCATATGCAAGGGAAGAAAAGGATTAGTCATGTGTAATAATTTTTAAGTAAAAGAAGAAAAGAAAGATGTAACACCATTCACTTAATATCAGAAATCATACATCTTTACTCAAGAAAATTCCACAGAAATAATTTTTTATATAAAGACTTTTGAAATGCAAACATTCACCCATGTCCTTTCCCCTGAACCCTTACTTCAGCTAGCAAAGATTTTCAAGTGGGTAATTTTGATGATTCTTATAAAACTCATACACTTAAAGATTTTGTAAAATATGCACAATATGTATAATTATAAAATTATACACATAAAAAATTTTTATGTGTATAATTCCTGTTTATGGCAAATTGATTCATCTGTGTTTTGATTGCCATTGGGGGAAATTATTATTGAAATAGCATTTATTTTCTGGAATAACTAAATTGAAGAAGGGGACAAATAAATATGCCACCCATGGCAAGGTAAAAATCTAAGCTTTAATAAACGTGAAGGTTTTTGTCAATTTCATAACCATGGCCCCCTCTTCAGCTCTATGTGAACCAGGAAGGTGCAGTTGCAGAGAAACAAATGAAACAATTGTTTGTTTTTTTTATGTCTTAGGGAACACAAAAAGTGACTTTACCTAGCAGTACTGTGTAGGATCATAGTGTTAGCTGTGGTTATGCCTGTGTGTAAGTTCTAGTTCCACCAATGTCTCCCTGGCAAAATGATTGAAGTCTCCTACATACTGGTTTGTTTGGTTGGTTTTTTTTGACCTAGAACCTTAAAATATGCTCAAAACATGATCTCAATAGAAGCCATAGAAGTAGATAGGATTTTCCCAAATTTTGACTTCTAGTTACTAATGACCTGAGGTGAGATTGAGGCATGTTAAAATAATGCTGGTCAGACAGAAGTGGTTGATCTGTTTGTGGGTCATGGAATGAAATATGTGGTTTTCGAAGAACATTCCAATGAAACAAAACAGAAAAATGTCAGAACTATAATTGACATCAATTACAGTAGCCCTGTTGCTTGTGTGAGTTGTATGGCTGCCCCGGCGTGCATTAAATTTTTATCCCTCACCATTTTCCTTAAATGTTTACATTTTCTCTCTCTCTCTCTAAGAAACCAAAGTAGCAACACAAGTTAAAAAGGGACCCAACACACAAGGCACATACAGATCACAGACCAGCACCCTGGACAACAGGGACAAAGAAAATTGGTTGTCTTCCTATCTGTGACGGCCTGAGAAGGTCTCTGCCACCTTGTCCCATCATACAGGGTCACTGAGCTGTCCTGTTGTTGCACATGTGTGAAGCATGGACACTCACGTCTGGATGATTTGTGCATGTAGAAAACCACTTTGTAGACTTCCCTCAAAACTTGTGATACTGGTGACTACTGAGAAAATTCCTTTTGTCTCCTCCGTGAACTTATACATTCATTCTTTGACTTTTTCTCTTTATTTCTTTTCATCTTTCATTCTTTCTTTCTCTCTCTCTCTCCCTCTTTCTTTCTTTTTTTTCTTTTTCTTGAGAAAAATGATGGCTACTTCGGGCTAATAAAATCCTGGTGGACTTGCCCTAGCATCCATCCTAGAAGCTCAATAGCTAAAGATTTAAAGTCTATATTTAATATCTCTATATCCTGAAATCGAATGTAAAACTGTCAGCCCTAAATTATCCTGGACCCCAATCTGCAAAAGGACAATAATGACCAGGGACATATATTCCCTTATCAGAACAGCAGCTGTTCTCAAATATTGACTGAGCTGCTAATCATTTGGACCTTGCATATCTTCCAAGGAGTGACAATACTGTGCCAATATCTATATTTTTTCCTGTGAGTTTTGTGTTTTCCTTTGAGAATAAGCATTTTCCAATTTCTGGATGTAGTCAGGTTGATACATTAAATTGGCTGCATTTGAGTATCTTAAAGCTTCAGCATGAGATCATGAAATGTTATTTGAATATTCTTTTGAACACTAATGCCAGTCAGAAAATCAGTTGTTATACTAGAACTCTTTGTGTGTGTGTGTGGGGGGGGGGGTTAAGAAGACTAGCACAACTAAAACATTTGTTTTTTCTCGAAAAAAAAACAGATATTTTGCATTTAATTATTCTCAATCCTTTTAATAGAAAAATGGCACACACACATATCTATATCATTTTATCATATATAATGTATGTATATAATGAGCCATATGACTTTGCTGATATTTGACACTTTTGTCCTGTAAGTCGGTGATTTCATGTCATTGATTGCAATGTCACCTTCCAAGAGTAAGGCAGTATTACATATCCAATTTCAAGATTTTAAAAAAGATTCTAGGTTCTCTGAGATCAGTCAGGATTATACGTGGCCCAATCCTTTCTTCACTCCCATATTTAACAGACTTTCCTACGTTACTGTTCAGCTTGGAGCACCAGGGAAAGAGAAAGCAAATGTAGAACTGCCCAGAAACAAACAAAAGAAGTTCTGTGTCTTGTGTTTTCCCTTACAAGGTGACACAAATGCATACATTTTTCTTACACATTTTTCTGATGTGCATTACCACTATTAACTGTTTTTCCTTTCTTATCCCTGTATTTATTTGTCCTGGAACAAATTCACCTGACAGTCAGCCTGCCAGGATAATTTAATCTATCTCAGGTTTTGTTCCTCAATCTTTAATATTGATGGGTTTTCTGCAAAGATTTAACCACCTCAGGTCTCTCTGTACCTTGAAGCATTAACAAGGCACTCACGCAAGTCTTTTTACATTTGAGCTGCACCAGTTTTGATCGATAAAATAGGAGATGTTCAGCTATTATTTTTTTTTCTTCATTGGCAAAGCTAGAATAACATGCGGTCGTCCGTACACTCTCCTTTTTGTAAGATGTTCACTGAAAAGAATGACTGTGGGTCTATACAGCTTGATCACATTAACCTTGGAAGTCGCTTCACATGCTGTTTCCTTTTCTGGTTCTAAGATTATCACTGCCCAATGCTGTATAGCTTTAGTCCCCCCTGAGGTATACTCATTGTGTTCCCTCATGACTTTCCTGCCGGTGCCTACCATGCTGAAACTCTCGAACACTGGCCCAGTACAGCAGGATGGTTCGTGGAAGCCAGAAATACTCAACCTTCTCAACATGATTGAAGCACCCAGGAGCTTCAAAATACGTATCTGGCTTCACACCCAAGGTTCGAGGTCAGACCTGGCCATTAGGAATTTAAGCAACCTCCCCCCCGACACGGGTATCTTAATGCACAAAAAAAGTCTGAGAACCACTAATTTATGTTTTTCTAAGAGTCCCCCAGCATAGGTAGATACCTGTAGCCTCTTTAAAGTCAAGGCCAAATGTAGGAGTAGACAGAAATCTAATATTTGTGTTCAGGTTCACTAACCATTTTAGAATGATGCTGGTTACCATCAGAAAGTTTTCCTCATCCACCATCTGTGCCCACCCCTTCAAAATGAGGCTCAGATTTCAAATGGGTGAGAAACACTACCCATAAATGGCCTTCAGGACACTCTTCCTATCCAAGCTGGATCACTTGGTTCACCTGACAATTTGGGCAGCTTTCTCCTGAGAGTAATTAGCATCTGTGTAAAGATGTAATCACCTGAAGCAGCTATGTAAGCAAGGGCGCTCTCAAGAGCTTTTGTTTCCAACGGCGGAGAAATTGTATTACAGCAGCATTTGCCAGCATATCTTAGACAATCACTGTAATCAGTATTAGAATGAAGCATTGTGGGACCAAATAACAGAAAGAAATTAATTTCCATTGAACATCTACAGTGGGTTGGTTCTCTTAGGCTAAGGGAGACTAATCCAAGGATTTTACCCAAGCTCCTTTGAGTCTCTGCTCAGTTCCTGTGGCTGCTACTACAGTTCACCAGACAGGAAAAGAGAGGCAAGAAGTAGCCCAGACACGTAAGTGATCCCGAGTTAACGATTGTTCATCAGAGCTGTGGTATTATTTGGAATGTGTCTTCATTTACATTGATCATAACACTCAGTGATTTATCAACAAAGATGGTTTTCTGTGTAACACTATTAATTCTTGAATAATCTCAACTTCCCTAATCCAGGTCTAGCTCTGTTTATGTTTGTCAGCCAGAGAAGGAGTGATGTAATCATGGGTGTAATTCAACTCTTGCTACCTTTGTGTCGTGTATATGAGAAAGTTGCAAGGTTTTAGTGAGATTCTACAGTGAGCTTCCAATGCTTGCATGCATCTGGTGGCATTATAGAATACTGTAGTGAATATATTTATTTTTTCCATATCCAAGTCCATCTATCCTCACAGGAACTCCCGGCCCCTCTGTAACTATGAAACGGGTTTTTTAAAGAATTGCTAAACACTGACTTCTACCTAAGGAAATTTTATTTGAGGGGAGTCATAGGGAACTCTTCCAAAGACCATTTGATATTGATATCCATTATCAGAGGAAAGCATAAAACGGCAGTTCTGCTTTGCTAGAAGTTCAGTAAAACTCTTGGTAAAGGCTGTCGATACTCTTGGCAGTTGTTGTTGATAGTTGGTTTTCTTCATGGAGAGTAAAGTTTAATTGGCATGTCAAGGGAAGGATTGCGATAAAGGCAACACCATAGTCATACTCCTCACCAAGAGCATCTTACAGGTAGCAGCTCAGATGGCCTGGGGTGGGCAGGTTGTTGTAGTGGGGCCTCCAGCAGTCTGTGGTAGGTGGCAATCTCCTGCTCCAAAAGTGACTTCATGTCCATGAACTGTTCAAAATTCTGGTACTGCCTCTTTAAGTGAGCATGCACGTCACATGGCTCAGCTGGACTTCGGGGATGCTGATCACAACCTAGATAGATCTGCTCCAGCTGGTGTCCATTGTTGGCCTCTGGTGGTTATTTAGCTGCTAATAGTAGAGGGAGCTCTTAAAGGAAACTCCATGCTCATTTTACTGATTAAGAGTTAAGTTTCCAGGTTCCTCAAAAATGAAGTGTGTGAGGAGAGGAAGGGCTGATATTGGGTTATAACATGAGTAAGTAAGGCTAAAAAGAATGAAGTTTCTATATCAGCACCTGTGTGTAGTGAGCCTTAGATGTCTCTGTGTTGAAGATTCTGGAATGCCCTATGGCATTCCATCCAGCTCCATCTAGTTGCTTTGTCTACTCCAGTTTAGCAAAACCCAAGAAAAATAGGTCAGTAAATCAGAAAGGCCAAGAACAAATAAATCAGAAATCTACCCTTGGAAACCCAGTGTTCAAAAAGAAAAAGAAACAGGCTATACACGAGAATGGTCACAATACTCAGGAACCCCTTGTTGACTTGGCATAATGATTGGCCTTGCATAAATCTCTACGATTTTATCAGAAGAAAATAGGAAATCTACACACTCAAGACAGCACAAAACTCAGTATGTCACAGATGTGATCCAAAGTAACCTCAGCAACTTCAGGATGTCCTCCTAAGACTCAGCAGTAGATGACTATATCTCAGGTCAAATTTCAGGTAGAAGGAAATATGTTTGATTTTTTTCATTGAGAATGAAGGGCTCATCTCATAATGTTTAGCATCAGTCAAGAAAACTATACTCAGAGCAAAAAGTTAGCTATTGAGAGTCACTCCTAAAGTCATACCATTTCTCTCCCAGGAGGACCTAGGTAGCTAACCTTAGTAGGATTCTATAATCAATTCAGAGAGATTCAACTGAGACAGAGAGACAGATAGACAAAGAACCAACATTCGTGTTACTTCCAATCCTCAGTTATTTTTGTTTTACCTGTATTTAAATTTGTCATTGACCAGGGAATTGCTGTGAACTAAGAAGGCAATAATATCCCAGTCTCTTAAAATGGAGTTAACTTAGCTCATGAACAGTGCACAGAACATAGTTGTTTCATTTCCCTTGAGTTTCTTAGGACTGGAGGAGAAAGAAGAGTAGGCTCCAAGGCTTTGCCTGGCTAGTCAAGTCTCCCTCTGCTTGTTTCTCTTCTCTATTTTAGAAACATAAATAGAGGAGGAAGCCATCTTGTGAGGGTAACAGATGCATGGCAAGAAAGACAAAGAGAATGCTGAAGAGAAGAGTTTCTTTCAGAGGCCTTATGATCCAACAGGCATTCCCTCACCCTGTAGCCCAGTGCTTCTCAACCTTCCTAATGCTAAGACCCTTTAGTACAGATCCTCATGTTGCAGTGACCCCTCTAACCATAAAATTATTTCATTGCTACTTCATAACTGTAGTTTTGCCACTGTCATGACTCATAGATATCTGATTTGCAGGATCTCTATTATACAACTCCTGTGAAAGGGTTGTTTGAGTGCCAAAAGGATCATGACCCACAGGTTAGAATGCAGTTGCTGTAGCCTAATAGAAGATGAGAAGGATGCTGCTTACAGAAGCAATGCTACGTGGCTGGAACTGGCCTAGTCACAAGTGTCCATTCTCATTACACAGATGTTTACAGTAACATCAGAACCTGTAATCCAAGCTTACCAAAGAATGACCAAGTGTCATTAAAATGAAAGTCTTACAGATAGTTTCACATCAAATCTTTGTCCAAATCAGGATTTTTGTAGCCCCAAAAGGATTAAACCAATAGTACCCACCTCTTCCTGAGGCACACGGGAAGAGAGGGCACAGAATCTCAGAAACACCCTAGGAATAATCTTCGTTTCTTCGTAATTTGTCTGATATTGGCCTTGATTTAATCAAGGAGTTGTCGATAAGGAATAAAAATATTGAAATTACTGCTAACCACACAGATAGTTTATAGATATTTACATTAGATGAAGGAGGAATTTTGGCAAGACACAGAAGGTAGAATTTCACTAAGAGATTAATTTCCCTTCCCTCTTTGAATGGTTTTCAAGCAGAATTCAGTGCAGTGGTTCTCTGAAGTCTCGTTGTCAGGGAAGCATTCTGCGGCTTTCTGTCAGGCACTGGGCTGTAAGATAATGCTTCAAGAGCATCCACCATGTCCTGTCAGCTCTGAGTCCCTAGATGCTAGCCCAGTGCAGGCACCGGGTAGTTTTTGTTAGAAATATAAGAACCCACAAAGCAAAATTGAGATGGATAGAGAATCTTGAGGAGCAGTGGAGTTTTAGCTCCAGATTGGAGGGGGTGGAGGTAGTAGTTCAACTAAATTATTCAAATCATGAAATTGCCATTTCCCAGTTTGATGATCTCTACTGATACATTTAACCTTCAGGATCTGGTTTCTTGCTCCGCAAACCTGGGATAATGGCAAACGCTCCGTGCCTCATGAGGTTGTCCCTAACGATAAATCAAGGACTGGACATGAAGCAAGTCATACATTTGACACACAGTCACACCCAGACACTGAATATAACCAACAGTCAAACAGAGCTGAACGGAAAGCCCCGTGAAACTTTGATAAATGTCTTGAGCATCCGTGCTGGAAGATTCTTTTTTTCCTGTTATCCTTTCTGATGAAGGAGTGGGTGGAGTAAACAGTATGATAATAAAAAGAGGTGCTGAGCTGATTGCATTGATATTCTAAGGTAGCATTGCTCAGTGGTTGATTGACTGAGTAAGGCTTATTATAGTTCCTGGTTCTACCTACTAGCCAAGGGACTGACGTTGATTATTCCAGTAGGAAGCCCTGATCCAGCATATACTTTCGGGATTCCTATGTACTGGTTTTGTTATATTGGTGTGACTTGGGAACATGAGCCGGCACACAACTGTGCCCCTGAGTGTTTTCTAGTCTTCCTTCCTAACATCCACCACAGAAGTCGGCTTAGGAGTCAGTGAGTACATCGTGGTGGGATTTAGAAAAGAAGATTTTTTTTAAATTAATTGATTTATTTCAGGGAAGGGGAGGCACACCCCTGCCACAGCATGGATGTCAAGGTCTGGTGACAGTTTAGCAGATGAGTAAAACATATCCCCAGGCTTGGCAGTAATTTTGCCCTTTGAGTCACCCTGAGACCATGTCTTTGGGGGTTGTTTTTGCTTTTGTTTTCCAACTAGGCTAGTGTTCTGCCTTGGGCTCCAACCCCAACTACAAGGGGAAATTTTTGTGTGGGTCAGTAGTTACGTTCATTTTGGTTATTTTTAAAATCCGCCTTTGACATGTTTTTTATTGAATTTTGTCTCAAAGTCGGAAACAATGGTCCTGATCAAAACCAGGATAACCGTGCTGAAAACTCCACCCGGCTTCTGATGACAAGCTTAATTCTGATTGGTATCATCTTTGTTTATTTAATCCCTCCCGCCTGGCAAAGAGCCTTTACTTTGGATTAAAATTGGGCCTGTCAGAATACAAGTGATTAATAGCAACTGGAATTAAATTAATCCCACACTCAGTGTTTGAATTTGCATGTTACAGAAAGCATGGATGTGTACAGTGCAGGGCCCAACAAAACACTTCTTTCCACTGTGTTACAGATAATTCGAGAATCAGTCACTGTCAGAAGTTAATATATTCAGTACAGATGAGGAGAGGGGCATCAGGAACTCATGGAAGCAAGCTAACTTTTCTACCAAGAACTCATTAGCTTCATCAAGATGTGATATCATCAAGAAAGAGCCCAGTCACTACACAGTTAAATAAGAACTTGCGTTTACTTGGTGCCTGGGCTGGGTTCTGCAGTTGAGTTTTTCATACTCAGAAATGTTGGGCTGTTTGAAATGTATATGACTGAGGTTTGTACAAAGGGGGAAAGTATTACTGAGATTCTGTGAGCTCATATTAAACTGTATCAGAGTGTGTTTAACTATACACAGTGCTTTTCTAAAGTAATTCAGAACTAATTCACCATTACTAAGATGCAGTGCTATAAACCACAAGGAAAATAGCGCTAATCTTTTCCATATCAGCAGGAGGAAGATTTAAAATGAAAAAAAAAAAAAAGTACCTCTAGGAAACAAAACATTCCTCTTGCTTCTGAACATAAATACCATAAAAATTATGTTTTAGAATTCCATTAAACCACCTTTTTATTTTTAATACATAAAGCTCTCTATCTTTAAAGAGAAGCCACGCCACACCTCTACAGCTCCAGGTATCAAGGCTGAGGCTGGATTTACTAATACATGCTATCTTGTAGCTGAAAGATTCCAATCTTCATTTTGTTTCCGGGAGAACATTTTTGCCTGCCGCCGTGTTTTTATGAAATAACTCTTGTTAAGGCCAAGTGGGGTAAACTTGGTATCAATGTAAGAGGTATATCTCTTTACTCAAACACTTGGAAAATACTTTAGGAAATTCTCCAAGATAATTTTCCCTGACCGTAATGAGGAGACAGTAAATAAATATAATCTTAGCCACACTTTCAGAAGAAGCCATTTAAAGTAACATAGATAACAGTATCTTCCCAAGATTTCTATCTGCCTTGACCCCAGACATAAGTAGAAACCCATTATTGTTCACTTTCTATTCCTTCCTCTTTCCTACAATGAAAATGAAAGTGTGAGGGGCTGCAGAGTAATTCTAGTGTAACCTTTTAATTAGCTATAAGCAGTCATGGCATAAACAGCTCGCCTATTTATCGCATCTGATAGACTAAGATGATAACAGATATCCCCTTTATCCACTCGAAAGTTGAATTCAATTCACAAAGTAAAAAATAAAAAGTTCTAAAGCAAACATGAAGGTAGCCTTAAGACATTGTGAAATTGTGAAATTTTAACATTGGTGAATAATTTAGAAGATAATCAGAAGGCTTAAGATTAAAACATTTAAAACGTAATGCCTAGTAAATCATAATATACAAGTAAAAGACCAGGAAAACCACAAAAGCCCAAACAAAGCTGGGTGCAATGCCTGACGTTAGGTATTATTAGTATAACAAGATTCCACCAAAAAAAAAAAAAAAAACAAAACACTAATTTTGTTTTGTTTTGTTTTGTTTTTTTGTTTGTTTGTTTTTGTTTTATGAGCAGTTATCATTTGGAGATAGCTTCTTCATTAGGGATGGGAGAGAGTGTTCACATTTCTCTTCTTAAATTGGGACCCCATGCGGCTTGAACCTGTGCAGGCAGGCCCTGTGCATGCTGCCATCGTCTTCGTAAGTTCATACATGCATCTGGCCTGTTGTGTTCAAAATAAAACAGTTTCCTTAAACTCCTCCATCCCCTCTGGATCTAACAATGTATATTTCTTGTGGGGATTTTTTTCCTTTGTTTTTCTTTTATTCTAGTTTGTTTGTTGGCCTGCTTGTTTGTTTTCTAAAGAGAGAGAAAGAGTGGGAGGGTAAGTGGGAATGATCTGGGAGGAATTACGGGAGTGCATACATGAATTTTTTTCAGCTAAAAAAACAATGCTTAGAGTCACTCCCCGCTAATGCAAATTTTAACTCCAGATTATTTTATATAGAAGAAGAGAGTATCAACATGTTATGTAAGGCAAGATGTGCCTTCCTGCACCTGGAGAGACTGAAGATGTTTAGAAGGCTCTCCCTCCAGCCCATCCTAACCTTTGTGAAGATGGTGAGCTATTAGTGACTATATAAAGGCTACACAGTCAGCACACCACCATTATCTGACTAATTGCTTTGTGAAGTGCTTTTAGAAAAATTGGAACTGAAAGGCACTCTATACTACCAATTTATGGTCTATTCTTAGTGACAATGATGCCTGGGAGAACAGCACTTTGTACAGTTTGCTTTTTCGGATGCTAATATTTTAGTCAAAGTGATGCAGATTTTAAAGGACTCTCTCCCTGAAAGGCTCCGGTGTTATCTTTTGGTTTTCCTGATGGGAAGTTCATCTTCTGACTGTCGATTTCCACTTCAACTTTCTTCATCAAAATAAACCCTTTTCCCTCTCTTGCTCTGAATTTAAATGAAGCTAATCGGCTAGAAGCACTAACTGAGAGACTTTGCTTTCAGTAATTTCAAGGTCCTATAATTCTATTTTAACTATGTTCTCTGCTTTAATCATCTTCATAGCAAAAAAAAAAAAAAAAAAAAAAAAAAAACCCTAAAATTTTAAAGAAAAATACTGTCTGTGGCAGGGTGCGTGTGAATATTTACAGATCTTCTCCTTGAATGGGCAAAAAAATATGTATCTTTGATGTGTCCTTACCACTTTAAAAACACTAAATCGAATTTAATAAAAACTCACCTTAATCCTTTGATAGCTAAAAGACTTAAAGAGAGATTGGATGCAGAAAGGACATTTTTAAATCAAGTCTTCTTCCCAGCCCAAAGACTGAAATGAAAGCCGACATGGTGATTTGCTTTCTGCTAATTTATTACAGTTTTTACCTATGTGCAACCCTACTCTTAGTTCAGGACAATTGACTTCTGAACTCAAGGTGAAATAATTCTTGTTGGCTTTGTCTTTCACCATTGTATCAAAAATGAAGCAGCGTTTTTTGCTTCAAACAACATCTTTTGCTAATGAATGAAATATCACTTTTGAACCACAATTTGAATATCTAGGGAGTGGCCCATTCAGAAAAAGAGCATCATGCTGTGTTTATTGAGATGCTCTTGGCCTGGGCTTATTGTACTTCTACCCCATGTCTACTCTAATGGTTGAATGTCCTTTTAGCATCACTAAATGCATTACATTTCCTTAATGACTGTGTATTCCTAGAGCCTTTCTGAGTCACTCCTTTGGGACCCTTCTATTGTTAAACTAGATAAAGAGGTAGAGGAAGGCAGACAGGGAAAAATGTCAGCAGACAGGAAAAACAACCCAACAACCTTGACACGTCCTCACATTGGTTAGAAAGTGATTTCATTACACATCCAATATTTGGCTTTAAAAATGTCTCTGTTAGATTGAGATCAGTCTGGCGCTCCCTTTTAAAAGGGGTACCTGCATTTTGAATGTATGCAGTACCTCTCACCCCCTGACGAGCGCGTTACAAACTGTATAGAACACAGAAATCACTTTACCCACCGCTGGAGTGGAGCGCAGCAGTTGTTTAACAGACCACAACAATACTGAAAAAAAAAATCATTTAAGAAAGGAATTGAATAAGACTAGAGCATCCAAAAGAAACTACAGGGGAGGATTTAAGAAAGGCAGACTGCAATCACTTAACTTGGAATCTAGCCAGGATATTCAAGTCAAACACTCCATTCCATTTTTTTTCTTTTTTGAAAAAAAAAAATGCTTTTGACTGAGCAATTGGTGTCTTGAAATTTTAGCGTGTCTACCATATAACATCTATTAGACCTAGTAACTTGGCAATTGACAATCAAAAAATTGACTCAATGAAAAATCTCTGTTCTATTATTTTTCCAGTATTTACTGTTCTGATGCATATAGGGTCCCTCATATATTTTCCTCAGTGTTGTTCTTGAACCCAGGGTCTGGGCCATTCTAGGCAAGATCTACCTCTACAGAGTAAGAACTATCCCCATCTGAGAAGATCAGGGGTGTTCCAGTGTAGGGAATGCTAGGGCGCAGAGGCAGGAGTGGATAGGTGGGGGGAGCACCCTCATAGAAGCAGGGAGACGGGATGGGATAGGGGTTGGGGGGAGGACCAGGAAAGGGGATAACATTTGAAATGTAAATAAGTAAAATATCCAATTAAAAAAAAAACTATCTCCAGCCCTGGGTTCTGACTCTGTCTCATTACTAAATATTAGTCCTAGGAAAGATAAGTAGTGAGGTAAAATGTATGCTATTTAAAATCATATTTCAAAGTATAGAATAGATTTTCTAATAAAAAATATATGCTTAAAACTCACTGCAAAGTTAGAAAGATGGAGTGTTGTTCTGTAAATTAATATAGTAGTAAGATGCATCTACCTCCTGTCAATGATAGAATATTACTCCTGGCTTTTCTTTTTTTAAAATGATTTGTATATTTTTATTTTATGTGCTTTGGTGTTTTGCCTGCATGTATGTGTGTGGGTGTCAAATCACTGGGAGCTGAATCATAGTCAGTCGTGAGCTGCCAGGTAGGTGCTGGGAATTGAACCTGGATCTTCTGGAAGACTAACCAGTATTGAGCCAACTGTTGAGCCATCTTTCCAGCACTGCTTCTTTGCTTTTCATACCAAAGAGTGTCTGTTCTGTACATTTCCCCAAATATAGGAACAGGAAAGCTCATTTTCCCGCTGACTTATATGAAATTCTGGTCCTTCTGTGAAGAAATGTTGTGTGCTGTCATGATTGTAACATGTTTGGAGCTCTGCCTTTTGGTGATGTAACCTATCTTTGTCCATGTGAGTCTTAGTGACAGCTATTTGAGCTTATATAATCCTGTTGATATAACTAATTTCTATTAAAGGGGGGGGGTCTTGGAACCATATTCAAGCTATCTTTGTTTTCATTTTATAGTTTTGAATCATCACTTCTTTCATAGGATTAATTTCTTTTTCTCCATTTTAAAGTAACAGTTGTCAGCATCTTGAAAGATATCCATTATATCGAAAACCTGTCACGAGTAAGTATCATAAAGAAACAGCAGTGGAGGTAGAGTTTTGTGGTAAGGTGCTTGCCCTGCATGGGTAAGATCCTAGGTTTAACACACGGGACAAAAATTTAAAAATAAAGTCATAGTAAAATTGTTAGCCTGCATTATTAAAGAAACATTTTTGATAGAACACCATTGTCAGTATCTCCAAATAAATAATGGTCCTGCTTATCTGAATGGAATATTTTAGTGCATTTAATATACATGTATGTGTGTGTGTATGTGTGTGTGTTTGTGTGTGTATGTGTATATACTTATACATATTTGATTTTTAGATATTGGTGATGATAATGTATGTTGAAAATAAATGAATGTCTGAGAGTAGAACAGTTAGAAACTTGCCTGGTTTTAGTCCCAACACTGCCAGTTAAATAAAGAAATATAAAGATGATGATAATTTCTGCCATGTATTTCAGCTAATTTTCCTTTCTCTTATGTACCCAATAAATTTCATGATTTGGATACAATGGGCCTCCATTTCATGATTATTTAAATGAGAACTGGAAAATATTAAGCTCTATACAAAATTTGCCATCATCATTATATTAACATATATTAACATAAGTTAATTGTATTTGAATGAAGTTTCAATAGTATATAATGCTTAAGATATGTTTTGCTGCTAGCTGGAGGCTAAAGATAATAGAGATTTGATGCTGCTATTGGTTTTGGATAGTCCATTAAAACAGCAGCAATTCCTGATAAATACAGGATTAAAAAAGAATGTGGCATGATTCTATTTGTTAGAAGACCCCAGGTCATCTTCAGAATGTTTACGTAATCTTCTTATCTTGTTTAGCTTCGTGACATCATTATAGTGTTACACATATTATTTCTGTGGTTAGATTTAAGGAAATGGAGCAGTAAGTTGTTTGGGTGCGCCCTGTTTTACAGTTATAAGTAACAGATAAACACAACTGACCCTAAAATCTTTTCTTCTGCACAGTGATACTGGCTTGGTGAATGACAGTTCGTATAATGTCAGGCTTTCAAACACTTGTACAAACCATGATACTGTTTGTGAAAAGAAACCCCATGAAACTATTGGAACGTACCTAGAAGCCCTAGAGAGCCCCTCATGGAAGAGCTCCTTGCTGTATGATCACAACCAAGCTTTCTGGGAGCCCTCTGAGTCCTAGCAAGCACTGGTCCCTTTCCTCGTAGGTGCTAATTTTATCTGCCCAATATTCCATTCAGAGTCTTCTCATGCAGGCTAGTGGTGACCACATATCAAGATGATTTACATAAACATAGACAATAAAGTATTATTTACTTGTATCATCCAGGGATTTGCTCCAGACTTGCTAGTGCATCAGAGTACCAACAGGTGTTCTTCTAAACTTGCCAAGACCAAAGATTGGCTATTTACCAGAAATGGTTTCCTGAATATCATGGAATTGTAACATCCAGTGAGGATAACAAGAGAATGCAGAAGTGAAACTCTCCTCTCATGATGCCTAAGTGATAAATTCATCTACAGAGAAGCAAAGTTGTCTTCCTGTTGACTGGTAGTAGTTCAGGTCTGTCGGTTTGGCTATTCATGTCATTTGACTATTAGGAAGGATGAGCACTATTTTTTGCCCTCCTCTGAGTGGCCGTGGAGTGGTATCCATTCCATTTTCTATATTTCTGTGCATGTGTCTTTTTGTATGTTGTTATCTGTTGCTTTTTTAAGCACATAGGGGTATCAGAAATGTACTATGGTTAGATTAGGAGATATGGAAAGACGTTAAGAGAAACCTCTGGAGTGTCAATAGGGGTGATCTATTGGAAGATGAGGAGGACCAAGCCACAAAGTCCTCATTTTCTCCATGATGATGTGTGCCAAAGCTGATGGTGATATTATCTTGATTAGTTTCTTTAAAGTACAGTCTAATTATAGGTGGTTAAAATGTGTTTCAGTGGTGACTGAAGTCAATTAATTATTAGTTCTTGATGTTTTGTTATTTGGTACATTTTTAGAGCCACTCGGACAGTTCTATAAAGAAAAGTAAGTGATTTGCATCCATGCAAATGTGTCTCTACTCCTGGGCCGATTAACATTTCAGCTTGTGAAATTTTTTGAGCGTTTTCAGCCTGAGATTATTCACGGTTACCTTGTTGGCCATTTTTCAGCAAAAGGGCTGTTGCTACTGACAGCCTGGCAGGAAGCCAAGGGAAACTGGGCTGGGAAGAGATTCAAGCTCCTCCTCCTTAGGTGAGAAGAAATCTTGTGACTAAAGATAGCTATGATTTAAATCCAAATGCAGTTCACAGGCCTTCTCCAATCTCTCCTGCTCTGCAATGCCGCTGTAATTACTCTGGACTGTGTTGACCTCCTTGTACTTCATGGCTCATCATTTATGCAAGAAGGCTTAAAATTAAGATTTTCTCTGTAAAGCCATGTGTAAGTTCATCTGTCAGCTCATGAAAGCTATTTTCCCAGAAGTGTAAAAAAAAAAATAAGTTTTATGTGGTTGTATTTTTGGCGTATAGTTTCATTATTAGTATTAGATTATTTCCTATAGCAATCTCTAAAAAATTTTTTTCATAGTAACTTAGATATGTAAACTTTTATTATAGAGCAACCATAAATGTCTACTAAGACAAAATCTTACCCCCGCCGACGTTCTTCCCCCTCCCCTGCCTCAAGAAGAACCGACAAGAAGAAAGAAGATCATTTCCCCATGCCAGGGCTGGACCCTGGTATTGTGGGTATAGGTCATAGTTCATATTAGTTTTAACTTGCATTTCTCTATGAGTTAGTGATAGTCAACATCTCTCATAGACTTGTTGCCTATTTGCATAGAGAGGACTATTAAAAGTTTTGAAGTGAGTTACTTTTGTTTTTCTTTTTTTTAAACTTGATTTTTTATTGGATATTTTATTTATTTGCAATACAGATGACATCCCTTTTCCCCATTTCCCCTCCCTAGAACTCCCTATCCTATACTCCTTCTTCCTTTATGCTTTTATACCATTTTGATTACATGCATGTATTAAGGTCAGTTCTAGGTTGAGGGTCTAGCAATACAATAGATGCAAATAGTCGAGGAACAAGCAAGACAATAAACACAAATAGTCAAAGAAGTAGCAAGGCAATAAATTCCGTGAACACTCCCATGATCACTGTTTCTAAAACTTATCAGGATGACCAAAGTATCTGAGCCTACTTCCCTGTCCTAGCCCAAAGTCATTTTCATGTCTGAAACCTACTTCCTTGTTCTAGCCTAAAATTTAGATTCCTGTCTGAAATTACTTCTTTGTTCTAGCCTAATATTTAGATTCCTGCCTGAGCTTACTTCTTTGTTGTAGCCTAAGATTTAGATTCCTACCTGAAATTACTTCTTTGTTCTAGCCTAATGTCAGATTCTTGCCTGAAGACTCTAACATTTTTTAAACATCATGTAGCAGAAATAAACAGCAGAACCTTCATGTGTTTTGCAGAATAGTTATGTACTAATAACTAGAATGCCTTCTGTTAATGGATAGGTTATTTGAATTCAAGAAGTAATATAAGGTTGAGAATGGAAAGGAAAAATTAGATAATACATCTCGTGATCTTCGATGATACATCTCTTGGTCTTACACTGATACAGTTCTTGGTCTTACATATCACTTGTCAAGAAAAGGTTTTAGAATCAGAAGATGAATAGACAGTTTAAAATCTTAATTCCTATTAGGCAGTTCTGTGCAAAAGGTCATTAAAGATAGTGTAGTTTAGTGGTACAAAAGTTCCCCATATTGCCAGGGATTGTTATATAGATATCTGTTCATCCAATATAGGACAATAACAACCAGGCAAAAATACAATTCTATTTAAGTTCATCATTGAGGAATGATATAATATAATTGGGATTACCCTAGGAGCAAGAGTTAGGGGCACTTTATGCATGGCTACACCACTGAAGAGAAAATTCCCTTCTCCCCACCAATGACTGTAAATCCTTGGGGAGGGAAACAGCCTTGTGATCTCCCTAATAATGAAAAATTAATAGACCCAGTCTTGTGAGGATTTTCTCCAGGCGATCATAGCCGCTGGTAGTTCAAGAGGACAATAGCCATGCCATGCCCAGAGAACAATATTCCATAATTCTACTCTTTCTTCTGACTCTTACCATCTTTCGACATCCTCTGCTACAATATTCCTAGTCTAGGAAGAGGTGATGTAGATGGCCTAATTTAAGATTATCAGTCAACAGTACTTTGACTTGTAGTGGGTTTCTCAGTAACTGCCACACACAACAAAAATAAATATTTAATTAAAAAAAAATTTCTCTGATCAAAGCTGGCAGCATCAATAATCTATGGGTAAAATCAATCAATCAAACAAACAAACAAAGAGGTTTAGCAGGCAATTTTGTCAGCCACCCATACCTACCTAGCTGAACAACAGCAGTATCTTCTCCATTAGAGCCTCTGAGTTTCCTAGCCACAGATTTTTGAGTGGACTTATCTATAACATCAAACATGAATTCTCTCTTGTGGAGTCAATCTTAAAAGGAATCAGAAAGCAGATGACTACCTCCATCACTGTCACAGCACTCTTGGATAAGCTGATGCATCTTGCTTGGCATGTTCGTAGCATGATACAAAAGGTTCACAGCCAAGTAGGACATTTGGTGTCTTCTCTACCAACAACATGCTCAGTGCCTACTGGCACTGCAAAAGCCAGCCAGTAGAGAAGGAACTTCCTGTTTATCCCCAGTCTGATTTCTTCATGTCTGTAACTTAGGTATTGAGCATCTTCAGACATGGGTCTTACCATTTAGTTCTGGCAGGAAGGCAATAATTGTGGCAATAGCCTTAATTATCTTAGGAGCTTCTCAGGCCTCAGTGATTAACAACCTGTAGGAAGATAAACAACCCCTAGTACCAGATTATTCATTTAGTAGGCTGTTGGCTTATAAGTACGTCCTATTCCATGCACAAAGGACTTTCATTCAACCTTTTTGGCCATTGTTATAAACACAGGCTATTGGAAGATTTCTTTTCATTTAACTTGTTGTATATCATCTGTGTATTAATGAATCATAATATTTTGAGATTTTTACAATATGCCTGCCCCTTGAACCTTGCTTTGCCAGATTTCCCATGATTACTCTCTTAGCTGTGTCAAGAGCTTTTCTAAGTCAGTAAAACACTCAGAATTAGCAGTGACTCAGCTAATCAAATATTTTTGCAAAGGCTGGGCAGGGTCTTTGAAGACCCATCGCCCATCATTCCAAGCAATTGACAGTTGATCTCAGAAGTCTGAAGCTAAGGGGATATCAAAGAAAAATGACAATGTCCACTATATTCTGGAACGATGACATTGCATTTATCTATCTTTAAAAAAAAAAAAATCAGTGATGGGCATGTCAGTTATTAGTATAAATGAGAGGACCCCATCTCTCCTCTCAAATATCCAGTCATTTCCCATGGCTCATAACATCTACTCATCTTTGGATTATAGCACAATGCTTCATCTCATTATCCCACCTCCAGCAGGCTGAGCAGGATCATTGTAGCTTTCTTTACTCTGGCTGGCCTAGGACTGAAAGAAGGCACAGCTATGTTCTAGCTTGCTGCATTCCAATAGACTCCCTGGATCTGAGAGCCCCAGGGCCTGAGCTGTGGTTCAGTGCTACATTCCCATTGGTCAAACCTGTCTGGAAAGAGGACTCTGAGTTATGTGACCAATTTCCATCCCTAGTATTTCCTCTTCCAGGAGAGAAATGCACAGAACCTACTCTAGGGATTAACTGCCCACTCCTGGGGTAAGCTTAATCTTTTACAACTTCATTGTTTTATCATTCATGCATTCATTAAATTTTTAATCAGACTTAAAGCATTCCCTAGGCTCATGGCACTGAATCTGGCTTCAGTCAGTTTTTTGTTTTTGTTTTTTTTTTTTTTCCCTTCAGAACTCAAGATCAGCAGACATCTTAACCACGTTGGCTTTTGAAGACCACGACTTTGTCTGTATTTTCTGTTTCTCATCCACTGCTAGCATTTTTATAAACCTGTATCAGCCTAAATCATGCAGATCTGCCGGAATGTCTCTTGTATCTCACTCACAAAGATAATGTCCTACATGAGGTTCAATGATGCCACCAAAGCCCTAGTCCACTCCTGTGGTCCTTGATGATTAAGCCTTTCTTAGCTCTTCTCTGAACACAGTCCTATCCATCACAGCCCACCGGGCATCCAACACTGCCTCTCTCATGCCTGGTACTCTTAATAATGTTTGTTCTTCCTCATGGTTCTTTCAGTCCATGATATTCATGGAGAACTCAACAGAAAAAAGGTCTGTTTACTCTAGATGGGGCACCAGAAGCCTACGGAAAATTTGGTTCCACTTAAGTCTAGCTTGATGAAGCAATGAGTTTGTTAGGGTTAATTAAAGGAACAGGGATAACCTATGGGTAGCTAAAGCCCAAAGCCTTCTACTAACAACTTACCTATGTAGAAGTCCTTGGGGATATTGCCTCATGAGCTCTCCTAGTAACTGTTACATGTCTATAACTACCTAGAGAGAGTGTGGCCTCAGAGGCCGCTTTTCTTTCTATGGCAGAAAATAAATGTTGTCACTCAGGTTGTCACTGCCATGTCTTGCTAACAGGACAGTATCTACAACAAAAGCCCTGAGTTTACTTCGCATTATTGAAAGAAAAAAAAAATCAGAACTCTGAGAACAGACAGAGATGAGAATGTGTATGGATAAAAAATTGGATAATGACCCTTTTGTTTATTTTTATATTCTACTAAGAGGTACTTCCTGAATGGGAGGCATTTTAAGGGGGCACTGGCCATATAGTAATAAAAATGTTAACCAGTATGTCTGTGCTTTTGGAAGTTATACTTTATGGAATACACAAAGAGAATAAACCCATAAGCCTACAGGGATTACTGTGGTGGCCAAGTCCCCATAAAGACAGACTTGGATTAATGTGTAGCAAATTGGGGTTTTATGGCCCATTTCTTTGAAGGAGAGTAAGAGAAGGGCTCTCTGAGATGGTGACCTCTGAATCGAAGCCTAAGAGAAGCAGCCATCCTGGTTAATCTTCAGGAAGAGGGTGGAAGGTTCTTCATGAATAAAGATCTTGAGGCAGAGTTAACTCAGTTCTAGTATAGAGACAAGAGTATACCTAGATCTTAGTTTAAAAAGAGAGAATATTAGGTGGTAAAGAATTCTGTAAGCACTGATGAGGGTTTGGTGGGTCTAACCATGGAGTAACCTACTGAAGTGCTTTAATCAGAGAAACATCATGAATCTGCTACAGATTTGAGAAGCTTGCCCTAAATATTAGGCAGAATATTGTAAGGAGAAAAGAGTGAAGAAGGTGAAGCCCTCATTCATAATCACCTTTATGTTCTGCCTCTGATAGAGCCGTAGGTTGTCGAGAGGTGATGAGAGTCCACTGCCTACATGATAGAATATGAATGGTTTGTCCATGCAGAGGTAGGAATTAACAGAGGATTGTGCCAGATCCTGGCCTAGGCTGCAGACTGGGGCTTCAAATGCTCTTTCCAACCAACTCGTACTGTAGATTTTCCTAGCCTCGCTCTCCCAGATAATGTCCTTGTGATCTGGTGTCCCAATGTTTCCTGGGTCTAAGGAAGCTGACAAAACAGTGAGGCTACAAACAATACCAACTCTCCACCAGCTTAAAAGAGAAAACACTTTTCAAGGGCATTTTATTTCATAGGAAAAACATTGTGAGTTTTTTAAGGAAACTTCAGCTTTGTTCTAAATATGTTCCCACGAAGGCTTGGGACATTACTATTCCATCTGCAGACCTTGCATCAAATTTCAAGTCCAAGTTGTCACTTTCATTAAATGTTTATCTTGTTCTCAGATGCCTCTCTCATTACCATGTGACAACTTCCATTGTATATAGTAACGGTTGTGAAATTGAACATAGTATTTTAAAAGCTTTGTGAGCTTTAATATGTCCCCAGAGAAAACAAGCCTTTGCGAATATTTGTATGTTGTGTATTTCTGTATTATTAACTTCCATCTGAGTGGCTTTATTCTTGAGGTGTATATTAGCAAGCATTCCAGTTTTCTTTGAGTTGTTTTGTTTGGGACTTAAAATTCTTTACATAAGTCATATACCTAAGGGATTGCTGAAAGTTTTGGAGGCCCTAATATCTAGTTTCCTGATATCTTTAATAATCTGGAATATGTCTACCTGGAACATTACTGATGAGGAGTAGTGGAAAGACATCAAAGTCATAACAATTAATACTCAATTACAGGGAGTAGATTCTACTGGGAACTGAAATAACCACTTGAAACTTTTTTTCTATTTAATCCAAATAAATAACCTATAAGTTGTGTAATTAACCTCACTTTTCTGATCAAGACTGAGACTCAGAAAGGTCTCAGTCTGAGATCACTCATGTCTAAGATGTCCTAGACACTAACATGTCTAAGATCACTCATGTCCCTTGATGAATATCCACGTGCTCCCTAAAGTCAAGGTGTGACTCCGGCCTTCTACCTCTATAGCCTCCACCTACATTTATGAGATACAAATATTCTACAAAACAGAATTTTTTGTTCATCATTCCTGGGTAAGTACAGACGGAATAGTACAGTACAGTATAGATTTACATAGCATGTGCATTCTGTTAGGAGTTTGCAGCTTTAAATCAGAATAATTAAAATAAAAGCCAACAACTCAAAAAACTTGTCTGAAAGGCATATTGCTTATTGTTGTAAATTCAGTCCTCCTGACAGCTTATTTTATTTTAGTTGTTTATATTCTCATTGTTTGGATACTCCATGTGGCTTGACCATCATCTCTTCTTGTTTTCCCATCACTACCAACTGTGCCTGTTTCATTTTCTAATCAGATAAGAAGCTATTCTTTCCTTTTATCCTGTATTTTCTCCTTATTCTTTGTTTAGCGATCTACTCCACCCTACTGCTGTAACATGGGCAGAAGGTTTTCTTGGTGTTCCATGGTACTTAGCTGTCACATCAGGATCCTCTCTTCTCAATTTACATGCTGGGGACTGAACTGTTTCTTCCTCTTCAGAGTCTGTGATGGAATGTTCCCGTGTTGAGTCTGAGGTCTGTGTCACAGATTGAATGGGTTCCTTTTTCCAGCTGGATGAAGTCTTTGGCATTTCTATTACTGTAGGTTAATTTCTTTTATATCTTGTTCTTTCAATATTTTCTAGTACACTGGAGAAAGAGGTTAAAACATCAATAGGATTAGTTGTGAAAAGAGACCATGACAAGACGAAAATTGGACAGAAACAAACGGAATGTTTTTCCCCCAACCAAAGTTCAAGATTAGACTAGACAATTCTCATTTCTCTCAGAAAATAAAAGATAGAAACTAACTCACAGGTAGGCGTTTTGTGTTCTTTCCTCAGTTTGGTGCCTTTTATGGTGTCTTCCATCGTATTTCATTCTGTGCAAAATAGTGCTGGAGAGATGTCTCAGTGATTGAAAGTGGGTACTTTTCTTGCAGACGGCTCAAATTCAGTTCCCAGCACCCATGAATGGTAGCTCACAGTTCCTTTTATCTCTGGCTACAGGAAGATCTGATGCCTTCAATTCCCATAGACATCTGCTCTCCCTCTCTTCCCTCTCCCTCTCCCTCTCTCCCTCTCCCTCTCCCTCATCCCTCTCCCTCTCCCTCATCCCTCTCCCTCTCCCTCTCCCTCTCCCTCCCTCTCCCTCTCCCTCATCCCTCATCCCTCTCCCTCTCCTCTCCTCATCCCTCTCCCTCATCCCTCATCTCTCTCCCTCATCCCTCATCCCTCTCCCTCTCCCTTTCCCTCTCCTTTTCTTTCCTCCCCCTCCCTCTCCCTCTCCCTCTCCTTTTCTTTCCTCTCCCCCTCACTCTCCCTCTCCCTCTCCCCCTCGCCCTCCTCCTCTCCCTATCGTCTTTCTCTCTCGAGGAGTCTCAGCATCTGAATCTTGCATTTATCTCAGTCCACAGAGCAGCTTGGCTACAGTCAGTATTCCATATTCATAGCTTCTAAAATCATGAATACATCAAAACATCGATCGAAACTATTTAGGGAAAGATGGTCTATAATCAGCTTGTATTTGCCATTGTCACCTCAAACCACACAGCACAGCAACTATATATACAGCATGTACATTTGACTAGGAATAGATGTTCTGGGGATGATTTAAAGTTTATGGAAGGATGTGCATAAATTACATAAGAGACCTGAACATTCTTAGATTTTAGTATCTGGGGGATGAGGTCCCTGTGAATACTTAGGGTGATAGTAATCACTTAACCTTTTAGTTAAATCTGGACTCTTGGCTAACAATCTCACTACCTCCTACAAAATCTACAACAAACCCAGGGACCCTTGACCTTTGACTTCTCTTCCTTCCTTCTTTCATCTCCGCACAAGTAAGAGAACCCTCCTCTATTATCTTTGATCATCTCTGTGAATCTGAAGAATGTTTTTCTGAAGTACACACTATCCATTTCACCTTTTATCTATACTTTGTTATTCATAATTCATTTCAGTCTTTGAAAAAGATATTTTTTTATCTTAAGGGAGATTATCTGAATGTGCCCTTACTTAATAACTGTTCATTTACTGGACTGCCTTGTTCTCTTGAGAATTCCTGTACTTTCCAACGGCATTTGATTTGTTTTTCCTTCAAAAGAAAGAACGAATGCCTAGCAAGTAAAAGATATTTTTCTCGATAAAGAATGGTTAACAAAGACATTGGTGTTCAATTTTTAAGAACATTTTCACATTTATTGGATAGCACTTTCATTTGTTCTGTATATATTAGCAGGATAATTTGGTGGTTGAGCATATGTTAGGCATGATGTTCCTGAGTTTACATACCAGCTTAGTAGTTTATTTGTAATAATGTTTATTATAAAGAAATGTATAGGTGATGTAATTAATAAATTATAACAAGAGTGCAAATTTATAAGATAAGGCCTAGATGGAAATGAGATTCCATTTGAGTTCTGGAGAATGGGGGGAAAGCAGACTCTCTTCTAATGTTGATGCATTGAGATTGGAAAATATAGTATCCATCCTCAAGTCATTTTATAGTGTGAGGTATGTGTTTTTTCTGAGATATATTACTATAAATTTCTCAGACATACTTGAAAGACCATCAAACTAGTGGCTTTCAACATAAAATATCTCTGATCCTAGTATTAAAGAATTTTATTCTTGATTGCTGGATTTACCTCATTTTCATCCATATTCTTTCCTTTCTAGCTCCTTCCGTGCTCCCTTTCAAATTTATGACCATGTCTTTGTGTGTGTGTGTGTGTGTGTGTGTACCACAACTCCTAACGATTTTGAAACACATTTATGCTTGATTATCATCCCAAGCCTCTTGACTTAAAAAGTTTAGGTGTTGCTCCTGAAATCCTGCATGTTGAAGACTCCCCAGGTGACTGTGATGGATATGAATATGGAATTCATTGCATAGTATCTGAGTAAATGGTTTCTTGAAAATAATAATCTGTGGTTATGTTAATCTGCAGATTTCCAAGGTCAATCCTGAGAATCCAACAAGACTAGAATTAACAGGTCTAGAATTTTCACTGTTAAGAGTTATCCAGCTACTTCCGGGGTATGTGATATACGGACCACACTTAGAAAAAGAGGTGCCCAAAATAGAATATAGAATGCTATCTGTTAAAGAAATCCATGGACTTAATACTAATAGATTTTTTTTGGTTGTTTGATTTGGTTTGTTGGTTGGTTGGGATTTTTTTGTTTTTGGATAGATTATATTCAATCTCTTGGATATTGCCTTACAGTGATGATATCTAGTATGCGCCCCCTCTCACCCAAGAATAACTGATCAGATGCTGCAATAATATGCAAACAGCAAATGTTTGTCTATTCACAAAACCAGAAGTATACGTAGAGCTCTCTGTGTGTACGAATAGCTCTCAGGCTTATCCACATCTGTTACTTGTTACTGGGCCACTTCAGACATCACAGTGGCCGTGTCAATATTACATTGCTCTTGTTTTCAGAAGGCCTGGGACACTTTTATTATAATATCTCCCAATTCTTTGTGAAATGTGTAAGTAGTTTACACTGACAGGTCTCTCTAGACAAATATTCAGGGCCACCGAAAGAATCATGCACTTTGTAGCTGCTCCTTGTACCTCTTCATAGTCAGTCAGTGGTTTGTAGCCAGAATGACTGTTGTTTCCCTCCTTGTTTATTACATGTCTGCTCCCAAATGCAGCTGAACATGCTGAGTGGGGTGTGGCTAGCCCATCTCCTGTAGCATTTCCCTTTCTTTATACATCCTTAAATCTACCATGTCCACTTTCTTCCCTAGAGCCTTTCCTCATAGGTAGTAGGTTTAACCACCTCTGCTTCCTCCTCCTCCTCCTAGCTAATCTTTATCTTCACCTTTCACCTGTCAGGTCAGAAGTAACTTACTAGAGAAAACTCTCATGACTCCCGATCAAGGTCAAAGTCACTTTTTATTTCATTTTTATTTTCATCTTCCTCACGATTTGCTTACTTTGGTTTTGTGTGCACTTGCTTGGGTGAATTTGCCTGACATCTCTTACAACTGTTTGAAAGCAGAGATTACATGTGGATGTCTCGTTGTTCTTAAAGTGACAGTTGTTCATTAAGTATTTCTTGAAGAAGTAAATGGTAAAGACTATAAAAAAAAAGTAAGATCTATGATTTGGTCTTCTCAGTGGGTTTAATGGAAGAATTATGCAATATTTGCTTTATGCTGGATTACATTAAAAGGTATAAAAGAGTAAAGATGGATTGTTTATAAGATGTAACCACAGCACATAAACATGGACTTCATCATATATCTGAGTATATTTGTGTATATATGTGTGGGTACATGTGCATGCATATGTATAGATGTAATTGGATTAGAGATACGCATGTATGTATTATATATATAGATATACATATTTGAATATATGTAGATGCAGTTGAATTGTGTGTGTGTGCACACACACATGCGCATGTGCATTGTACCTTTTAACCCTTTTCTCACCAAATCATCTCATCTTATCTATAAATAACACAAGAACATCCTGCTATGTCTTCTAGGAAGTTACAATTGTAAATATATATCATACACGAATGTAAGACAAACACATTGCTTCTTCATTTCATAGATGGAGAAAAGCAGTTTTATTATGTAGAGTTACAGAATACAAAGACTGGAAAGTATATTAGGACTATATGATATATAGCAAGATTATTTATATATATATATATATATATATATATATATATTATATATTATATTATGATTATATATTATACATTAGGAAACTACATAATACCAACATTTTAATTATTGTATAACTTTATTTAAAAGTAAATAAAGGGTATTTTTAAAACCTTACACTGAAAACCTAGTAGAAATACTTTATCAGTAACAACTCCTATGCCTAACACAATTCAACATTTTAGTCTTAAATTGGAACCAAATTCTACAAACCAGTGTGATTACAGTTCTTTGAATAGTTCATAACTTGTAAAATAGTCTCCTCAGAATTAACAGTGTATGCTTCGACTTTATTTGATACACTTCTTTCATATTCAGAAACATATTTTAGAGCTCCTATATTAAATGAAATTAAAAACTCATGACTAAAGATATATTTTGCTGGAGGCAGATGCTACACAGTCCTAACCCCATTTTAAATATGTTTGTATATCATTCCCTTTAGCTTAAATAGCATGCAGTAATGAACTTTTCCTCTTTCCAGACTGTGCACATTAATACTGTATATTTGGCAATTTATTTGATGTGATTAATTTTTATTGCCTCGCTCCCTCTCATTATTTCTCAAATGGTTTGAACAGAAAAGTTAGAGCCTAGATAAGCAGAAAAATAAAAGTGTATACATCAAATATATTAATTCAAATGAAAATGTATTTCTACTATTCTAGTTTGTGCAACCAAAATATCTGTAGCTAATGGACCAAAAAAAGAGAGGGAGGGGAACCTATTATGGCACCTCCTTATTTAAATGAATCCTGAGTAGCAGGCTGCTGAAATGCTCAATGCCACAGAAAGGCAGTTTGTCCCAATGCTTATAGGAATGACACTGTGTCATATCCACTGTGGTGGAATATGAAATATTCCACCATTTTTGATCCTGTGTATCAATACTTTGCAAAACACACTGCCCATGTAATACATCATACCACTGTTTATTTTTCCAGGTTGGATAGGCCAGACTTCACCTACACTTCCAGATTCAAATAAATAAATAAATAAATAAATAAATAAATAAAAAATAAATAAATCCATGGTAAGATGCAGTTAAATGACTTTGCCAAGGTCACCCAGGAAATCCCCAGTCTGTGTAAGATGAATACAAAGTCCAATGAGCCATGGTGCCTTCCATCCTGGGAAATAATTTATCAGGCACTTATCCCAAATCAAGATTAATTGGGTCAGAAGAGAGCTCTCCCTTCACTGGAGATCATTGGACTAACAGCTCGGTGCTGTTATTTGCATGTGTGTATCTTCCATACAGAGCTAATGAGACAGCAAGTTCAAGCCAGCATGTACGCCTCCCTCTCGAATACATCAAATATTTATACCCTTTCATTCACACCATCTGTGTGAGGTAAGGTGTAAGGAGTGAATTTTCTCACATATTTTGTTCAGAGAAAAGACTGAAATGACGGCTGAGGCTTTGGGTTTGACTCTGATCTCATACTTGTTTCTAGAATTAAACCACATCTACTGTGTGGTCTCTGAATTAAGGCATGTCCACTATGTAGTTTCTGAACTAAGTCATGGCCCCTGCGTGGATGCTGAATTCAACCATATCCACTGATGTCCCCCAGACGAATGCTCTTCTTTGAAGTCCAAATAATCCCTATTTAAATAGCTGTGCTCAGAGAAACCGCTGTCATTTCAGTTGTAATTGTATTTCAGTGGAAAACCATTGTTGCATTTTATAACTTTACAAGGAAGGATACCTTACACACTGTAGAGGTCAGCTTTCCAGAACTGAAATCAATTAAATTATTTACTGAGGTGTCAGGGTCAGAAAAATTATCCGCTCATAGATTTACACTTTTAATGGGAAAAAGAATCAGTTGTAAATTCTATCAAATGGAAGTCAGTTCTCTGTGGTTTGATTTGAAATGGAGTTTTTAAAGGAGTGAAAGTTGCTTCTAATGATGTCATTGTAAAGGCACAATAATTGTGGCATATTTCTGTATGTGCTCAGAAGTTAAATAGCTGTGTTAGTGATCCATACTCTATATGCATCAGATTAACAACTCCCAACTATCTATGAATTTGAGAAAAAAAAAATCCCTCTTTCTGTTAGTGAGACAGCTATCTGATGAATAACTGCCACCATCAATCTATTTCAGTGCTAGTCATCATTACAACTTTCAATGGCTTCCAACATGCAAAGAGGTACATTAGCATCTTTAACTATCAGCTCTCAGGTATGGAAAGGGTGCTTGATGTATTTACATAAATACCCTTAATTCCCACAATCTACTTTTCAAGGTACCAACTGTGAAGATTTGTTGACCTATTTGAAATCCTGATTAGGAGAGGAAAAGTTTAGTGGCTGTAATCCCTCCCAAGAATCCCAAAAGACTACTAGCAGAAAGCCACTGTTTCTCTGCTTTGCTCTGTTGGGAATTGCCACGTTCAAGAAAAAACAACGCCTCAGATAAGACGACAAGAATATGAGAAAAATAAACAGGGTATAGCGGTGCATCGTGTAATCCCAGAAGATGTGAGAGGGAAACAGGAGGATCAGTGTTCAAAGTCAGCTTAGAATGCTTGAGACAAAGCAAGAATATTAAAATATTACACTGAATACATTTTGGTAATATATTTTGGATCATTATTTGTTGGCATATTTTGGATCCTTATTTGAAAGAAGGCCTTATGCTAAACATTAAGGTCTTTAAATCATGGTCCTTGTCTTCACTGAGCCTACAGTCTATTGACACAATGAGGTAACTTAGCGTGTCACCAGAGATAAAAATAGTAAGGCATATAAAGACACATTAACCAGGATAATTTGACAAATCCATAGCTTGTGATGTGACTTAATTGGTAGATAGCTTGATGTCCAGGCAGGAAACCCCACTACTGCATAATACTAGACATAGTTTCATAGGCATGGTATAATAGTAGCTCAATCACCCTAGAACTGGACAGAGGAGAATGACCATTTCAAAGTAATCCTTAGTTACATAGCAAGATGAGGTCTGACTGGGCAACTGCCCTCCTTCTCCCCCACTCCCCCCCCCCCAAAAAAAAAGAGAAAGAAAAGAAACATATAAAAACATAATAGTTTTCAAAGTTAGAAAACAAACAGGTATGGCTTCAATGCAGTTTGAGCATGTAAGGGGTCAAAAGCAATGCTCAAAGAAGCTAATAGAAGCATAGAGAAGGGGTTGATAAACACCCCATGTGTTCTACTCACTTTCAGGAAATAGCTGTCAACGACATTTTACCAGACAATTGCTGCAATTAGAATGAACGTTTGTGAAAACATCTCTGCAGACAGGTTTGTATATGGACAGAGGAACTAGCACAAGTTGTTTGGTTCTAATGGCAGAGATCTAAGTAAGGAAGCCATGATAAGGGTCCATGTAGCACACGTGATGCAATAGGAATTCATTTGAAAGGTGATTGGTTGATTTCCTTGGCTGACATATTATAAGTGCCTTGAGAAGACAGAACTACTAGAAATCAATAATGTGGTTGGGTAGACCAGTGCTAAGTCATAAGTGAGCCTGCTGAAAAATATTACTCTCTGGGATAAAGAAGAGTCTAGCATCAGAACTCTTCTTGTGGGAAGAGGTATCTAAATGAGTAACGAATTCCATGACCATTGTAAGTTGTAGAGTTATATTATAAACCCCTATTTAGGATTTGTGTACATAAATTAATATGTATAATGATTATGCATATAGTTGTGATAAAAAGTTTAAAATTGCTGCAAATAGCATAAGTCAAAGGCCTTCCTTATATAGTAGCTGTCTATACAAATGCATTATTCTATGGGACTCAACAGGAAAGATGTAATTTCCAATGATTCATCACCATGATACTATGTTGGTTTCATTTAACCTCACTAAACCAAGGAATATCGGGAAAAAACAAGGAGTTGAGAATGTAAAAACAGCTCATACCATTTCCAAATTTCCTTTTTTGTCAGCTGAAGGGAACATTAGTGACAAGATATTCCAGTAGAATTTACAAGTGGAATTAAAGCAAAATGTTAATCAATTCTTATACGTATTAAAATGCGTTTATTTTCAGAACCCATCTGACAACTAGATGCTTCCTGTAATAGAGTAATATTTTTTTTCTTTCTGCACCTCCACAAATTGCTATTGGGTGGTGCACTGCACCGTAAGACACTTAGGCAGAGAGATGATGCACAAACTCGTTTTAAAAAACAAAACAACTTCAGTTTCTACAGCAAGAGAATAAATACTACATTTCAAATTGATATAGGATCTGACACCTTGACACTTCAAAATCTAAAATAAATTATTCGGAAGGCCCGCTGTCTCTTTCCCTGACCTCCGAACGCACAGCTTTGGTGACCTTGAATGTGAGTGAAATACATTGCTCAGACTGTCCTTCATCACCATGAATTAGCACTTCTAATGTATGCCTCTAATCATCGGTTTATTTTTCAACGTGTAATTTCTATCTCCCTAAATCAATTTAACTAGCGGCAGGTTGTGAATGTGACTCATTGCATCTGTGCCTGTGGTTAGCATTATGTTGCTGCCACAAGGCCACATGACAGATTTCTAGGCAGAGGAAATTGTCCATTTCAATTAACAGGACACCCAGGATATTTCCCTGTCAGAAAATAATAGAAGTGTACAGTGATTTGCCTCCTCTCTGAGAAAGGAGAAGACGCTGTGTACTGTAACTGGGAGTCGGTTTCCATTTTCCTTCAGGACACAAACTAGTAGGAAACAAATATGAATTGTAGACCATGATAGATATGTACATAGAACTTCAAGAAGTGTGGTTCCTTCATTCCCCAGATTGTGTGTGAGCACCAGACAGAATTTTCCCTATTTTGTTACATCAGTCTAAAGAGAGACATCCATATCTATGAATTTATGTTGCTGTGATTGCCATAGTAGATCTTGGACTTCTGTGCTGTATTGTTCTAATGTTGAGGTCTTGTTTACCTGTGGAAATTTTAGAAAAAGGAAATTTGTTGTGTTTAGTTCCTACCCCGACACTAAAGAAGACTAGAGGACAGGTTATAAGGCCAAAACACAGTGTGATGGTGACTTTAGACAGCAGCTTTTCAGTGATACTTTGAGAAGGGTAAAAAGTTTAGCATTACCTCATCTGTTGCATGGTGCCTGATAGGCTTTTAATATAATTATATGTCAAACCATTGCACCTTCAGTCCTATTTTTCATATGCTCATTATGTGTGTGTATGTATATATGTATGTTTATATATGTGAATATGTTCAAATATACATATGTATGTATGCACACGTGTTGTTCATAGTTTGTGAAATGCAACATCAGAAAAGAACAAGAAAGAGAAAAACTGAAGCAAAACTCCTTTCAACTCTAGAAACAAATGTACACAGGTGCACTTTGGATAGACTGTTTTGTATAGTTAAGCCTCCAAAACTCATCTCCGTAGCAGGCTGCACATTTCACTGGGAGACAACTGAGTTATAAAATTGGTTTTGGACTATTGAGAAAATAAATGGAGCTAAATAAAGAGTAGAGATTCTCTCATGCACACCATAAATAGGAAGTATTTCTTCTGCTGGCAAATTTCTCTTTCTATTGCTAGTTTATTCTTCTTTATGTATAGACTCATGATTGAGAACATTATCCTATCGTGTCCTTCATATAAAATGACCCTTGATTTATTTATGGAAACCAAGTTCTTTTAAAAATCCAAGTATTGTTTTATAAAGAAAGAATCATGGTGTTATACAATTCAGAAGCTAAAATGATGAGCACCTAACAGTAAAAACTTACGTTAAAGATGAATATCAGTAGCAAAAAGGCTGATATATTCTAGGAAGTTAGCTAGAGATAGACAAGCTAGTGTGCTACCTTCTGCTCCTCAGAAAAAGTTTTTTACCCTTCAGAGTGGAATGTAACTCTACAATAGAATCAGAGGCTTTTAACATTTAGAGTGCCCAAACCTATAGCTTTTAGTTGTTTTGTTTTGTTTTTAATGAAACAGTTGTCATGACACAATCCAGGCACTCTTTCTATGGATCCTGCTGGCTTTCAATTTCCAGCCCTACTCTTGGCCAATCTCTTTGCTCTGCCTACTGAATGCTGGGATTACAACCATGTGCCACCATGCCAAGCTGAGACCTATACATTTAAAGGAAATAATTTAAAGCCATTCATACTTTTTAGTGTATTTCTTAAAGGGTTCAAATTTTTTATAAATGGCAAACAACTCATTTATTTACGTTGTGAAATTAAGTGTTCCTCTTCTTGATGTCCCTTTTACGATTGCAAAGTAACGGTTGCATTTTACCATCAAAGGTGACATACAAGATCAAGATGGCTGTTGAGTCTCTGGTTTTAGTCTCTTACTGAACACTGGGGAAAAGAGAAATAGTCTTTGATATCTCCCCATAAGTCAAGTGATTTGAACGCTGTTACCTTGTTAATGTTAACTATAAAATTGTGGGACTGATAAACTTTCAGGAGGAGAGTAGGAAAGCAAATGTACTTTCATGAGTTCTCAGAGGTGTACTCAACTGTGAGAAAAGTGAAATGTAGAATGTTTCATCAAGTTCCCTGTGGAAGGCATCATACCCATTTCCCAAATGACATATATGTTGTACAGGATACTCATATTCAACTTAAGGTCTTCAAATTACTGATATTCAAACAGACAGAAGTCATTTCAAAAGCTATATTTTTTTTTCTACATCAAAGTTTTGCAAGTGTGATCGAGGAACTTCTGAGGGCCTAAGAACTTTTCTGATGACTATGAGATAAAAGACTGTGGGTGTTTTGCTTTGTTGTTGTTGTTGGTTGTTGGTGGTGGTGGTGGTGGTGGTGGTGGTGTGTGTGTATGTGTGTTTTAGAGGGGCTTGTTCATTTGCTGGTTTTGCTTGTTTGTTTTATGGTATCAAACCCAGGGTCCCGCAAATGCTTTACCAATGAGTGATATCCCTAGAAGGGGATATGAATGACCATGTTTATATTTTAAAATTTCACTGGACCCATTGGGCAATAGTTTGTCAGAGGTTATATTAACACACCGACTGAAGAACCCTAGCCCCCTGAAGCTTTCCATGAATTTCAGACATTTCAAAGTTTGAAATTTCTAAAGCATTATCACTCTTCACAATGTTTTTACTGGAAAATAATTACTTTTGTCATAGCAAGTATGTTGAGGTAGGAATAGGCAGCTTATTAAAGAAAATTCCTGGACTGATATGCTTGCCGAAGAAGAGCACTGTTCTACACTTCCTGCTTCTAAGTTCTACTCAGTTGTACATCTCCAGGTATAGCTCGCATGTCCTAAAGGTTTGAGGGAGCCTTAAGATTTAAGAGTAAAAGTGACTGGATAAGAGCAAAAGCATTGCCCTTCCCTCTCTTTCTCTCTAATTTTTGAGATTTTAATTACATTTTGCCTATTTCTTTCCTCCAAGCCCTCCCATATACCCTTCCTCACCTTCCTTCCAATGCTCTCTTTTATTCATTCGTTGTTATTGTATGCATATATGTATATACCTATACCTAAACCTACCTATACATACTCATATACATACCTATACATGCATACATATATACATATATTGTATCATGTTACTTGGATGTATGTTTTGATAATCACTACACTTGATCAAGCTTCCTCACAGAGTGAAGTGGGGCCCTGCCACATGCAGTACAACAGCCCTATATCTAGCTCCCTAATGAAAAAGAATCTATGCCCTTCAAAGGTTTTGTGCTAGAGAAAATTTTAAGAAACATCTTGATGCCATACTGGATTTTGATTGTTTCCTTCTATAACCTTATTCTATAACGCAATCAGTAATTGCTGCTCTTTTACTAGAGGTCACGATTATGGATTATTACTGCAATCAGATATTGAAATCAAACACATTTGAGTGGATTTCACTAAAAGCCAAACACCCGAGATAGGAAGGACAGGTGATAAGACTCACATATTCAAGAGTGACTAGAACCACTAAATAGCTCTCAAAGGAAATTTTTTTGTTTTCTTGATTTGATTACACCTCTCCTACCTGAATGACATAAATGGGTGGTAAAGTCTAAGAAGCCGACTTAGAAGAATTTCAACAATTTCATTGAATATGGCTTTAGTGTGCCTTCAGTGTTATGGAGGAGAGACAAAGATAGCCTCCTGTTCCCTTGAACACAGAGAACCCAGGCTTTAGAGAACCCAGTTGCAGATCTATTCTGCAGTACACGGAGCTTCTACATGCTGTGGTGATACCTGACCAGACAGGAGCAATGACTGAGAGGGTAGGGTGCGGGTAGGCTCAGCCCTGATGCCGCCAGAGCTTGAACAGAAAATTTCTTTGAGCAACATTGTCTCACTATAGCCAAGGGTGGTGACCATTTTCTCTGAGCCAGAGACTGAACCAGTCTGAACTTCTTTTTGGTGGCTTCTTATTTATTGTATTTTATCATTGATACTGATACATTTATTATGTAATTATGTTTGATGTTTTAAAATGAAGCCACAGGAAACAGAGCCAGCTTTCTTTTCCTGGTATGGTCTGTTGTAGTCTTGAAATCCTGTTTATGTGTTACATATTTTATCATCTTGACAGCTGTAGGATAGCAGGTACTTTATCCTGCATTTACTGTGACTAATAGTTAATTGTACAGCAGTCATCCCATTTAAAGTATGCTTATGGAGCTGGGATACTGCTCGGTCGTGTTCAATCTCCTGTATCGATTAATTAGTTATATAATTAATTACAATTCTTAAATATGTTTTTTTAGGTAATTGGTGTACGTATATTCAGAAAGTAAAGCTCACACGAGTATATTCTGAGTATAAAGTATGAATGTTGATCTTTTCCCAAAGGTCTAACCTGTTATCACATTTAGGCAACTGTGATGTATAAGTGTGTTGACACGATGCACCTTTTAAACACTTAGACCTGAATTCGGAGTAATGTCCCCTTGAAAGCATTGCTACACAAATGAGCATGGCACACAGCCACACACACACAGAAGCCATCATCACTTCAGGATGGATAATGAGCCTCATTAATAATATTCTATTTCCTATTAGTTGATTTTTAACAATTCTAGACTAGAGCCATTGGTGTAATGATATTTGCTTTATAGAATTGTTGGGAACCTGAGAAATAATGTTCACATTATACCGAGCGTTGATATTATAATGACCTTTCCTCAGATCAAGAGTAACCAATGTTAAGGGCTGGCTTTGGGGATATTACTCCTGATTCACAAATTTAAAGCAAAAAAGTATATTTTGTGTCAGACCAGATTATTATATATTATAATATAAAAATATTTTCTTAGAACTACGTATCCTATAACCTATATTCAAATGCATATATATGAATATACTGTATACGTAGGTAGCTACCTACAGGTTATGTGTTTTGCCATGCAATGCATGTATGTTTGCATATACATATGTTACTATCTAGTAATGATAAGTGATATAGGTTGTGTGATTCTAGAACTATTTTTCTAACATCATACTGCACCAGCATAAATGACCTTTTGAGAAGATTGGCAATAATAACATACACTTATATTATCAAGTAGTTTATTTCCATTTCCCTGAAATTCAGTTGCTTATGTCAATATGAATGAACAACGGCTTCAGTATGACTCTTGCCCTCTGTTAGATACTGTATTGACAATAGCTATTTAAAAAGACCCTTGAAATGCCTTTGGCATAATATTGTATAAAGAATTGTTTTCTGTGGTTTAATTTGTTGAATTTATGCATCACTTCTTTGGCTTTCTCATTATTTGAAATGAAATATTATTCAAGCATTTATAATCACTTCCTTTGTAATTTTAAGTTAGCGAACTGACTCTAGAAGTTTATGCTACTGCTTGAGCATTTTCAAGAGAGAAGGAAATTATTTACCTACAGATACAGGGAATTATGGCTGTTCCATAAATATTTTTCAAGTACATTTATTAATGCTTCCTGCTGAAGCGTTGTAGATGTATATTGAATTTGTTCATCACCTAGAGATTAACCCGTTAGAGACAGGATAAACATGACGTTCTCATCAGCCATTGGCCAATGTTAAAGATCACTTTACTTTGTCTATTGATGTATGTATCTATGTATACACTCCAGGGTCAGATACATTCAAATGTATCAATTCCTCTGTCTGCAGTAGAGTGAGGACAGATTACCATCTCCATATTTGATCAGAGTACCAGAGAAAATGCATATTGTATATCCCTAAGCTTATTAAATGACATTCTTTCCATTTATTTTTATACAAATGTTAGTTCAATTTCGTTATTTAAAAGATATCTTCATGATGAATACATTCAAAACTTACATAAATTAAGTTTGTTAAAATCACTTTATCCTTTGGGTTTTGTGCATGCTCGTGTGTGTGTGGTGTGTGTGTGTGTGTGTGTGTGTGTGTGTGCAGTGTATTCTACTAACCTTGTCAGGTACTTATTTACTAAAGGTATATGGTATACTTTTGGTCATTTATTTATTTACTTTACATCCTGATTACAGCCCCCTTCCCTATTCTCCTCCCAGTCCTACCTTCCCTCCCCTTATCTAAAGAGATAGATGCCAGCCCACCCAGGAACACCTGGAGCATGCTCTCCCACTGAGGTTTGACAAGGCAGCCCAACTAGGAGAAAGGGATCCAAAGGCAATTATCAGAGTTAGAGACAGACCCCTTTCCAACAGTTAAGAGACCCACATGAAGATCAGGACCCCTACACATATATAGTAAAAGTATCCTTTTAAATGTAACTTGCAAAAAATATAACTATAAATAATGGAACATAATACAAGTTCCTGGCCAACCTCATACAATAGATGTTCCACCCTTCTCCCAAACCACAGTAATGAGGAAATAGGAGAACAGCTAGTTTCAATATTTTTTCCATACTGAAAGGAAAAGCACAAATATTCATTTCAAAAAATTAACATCCATGTTTGTACTGTAAGCCTTAGTACCTAGGCAATCACAATTCTATCAGTTACATGGTAGATGCACACCACCTTTTAGAAAATAAAAATATTTGCAAGTAAGACAGGCATAATGTTTCATAGCCTTAACCCACATGCTGAGGAGCCTGAGGGAGAAGGATTGACAGTTTGAGGCCATCTCAGGCTATAGAAAAATTCTCTGGTCTCAAAATATAAGACTTTATCAACTCTTCCACTCAAAAGAATTTTTTAAAATAGTATTAGGCATTTTAATGTAATTGGTAAGTAGTAAATATACCATTCTAATTGTTCTTTATTAAATTCTAATTCTAATAAAAATTCTAATTATTATTTATTAAATGTGGTATTAGAAAATAATAAAATTTATTCAGTAAGCAATAATGTACATGAGCATGTTTTTGTAATTAAAAAAGATGATGTTATTCTTTCTCTGAGTAAAAAATGCAACATATATCTCAAACATAATAACAAACTATATATCTCAAGAGCAACAGTGTAGTAGAAACGGTAGAAGAAATAGAAAATGCATGTAGGAACTGACTCCTGGCATTCGCAATGTAATAATAACACTAGATTTTCTGAAAGTGTCATATTAATAATAATATATAATACTGTTGTACATTATACAATAGAAAATACTAGATTTCCTGAGAGTGTCATATTAAAAGAGTTCTTCCTATGAATGGTACATGAACATGATGCCCTTGTGCAGGAATCATTATAAAAAGTCTAAGACTTTAGAAGTCCTCAATGGTTGTAGTATTCATTCTTATTCTTGGGTAATTTGTACTAATGCGGATATCAGTTATGCTTTCAAACTTTTCAATGTTTCACCTTTGTGTGTGACGAGTAGCGGGGATTGCTTCTGCTTTATAGCCTTTTTAAATGCATTTGTAGATTGCACTGAAAGAGTCTGAGAAAATGATTCCATACATCAGCATCAGCGATGCAAATTGTTTTCTTTCCTTCCCGCTTTTAATCTCGACACTGCTGGTATGATACATTGTACAAATAAGTTTCTTTGTAACGATTAAATTTGTCCTGGAAAGTAAGAGTCCTGGAGCAGATACATTGGATGATAACTTCTCAGAGTTAAACTGCAGAAGCGATAAAGAAAAGAGAGGATAAACCCAATACATGCTTTGCCTTCTTCTAACGCTACAGATTCAGAAATGTTTACATTTCTGACTTGGTGACTAATTTAAACTCACTTGTAAAATTAGAGTAATTAAAATATTTTCCATGCGTGTAATGCTATTCTCTAGCTAATGAACCCTGGATGAAGTTTTATTTATATGGATGTTCAATGTACGAACATACAAGTTTACAAGGTAATTAGAAGTTAATTAATTAGTTACAGCTGCAATAAATATTTAAGAACGTCATTTTAAACAGTATCTTGCCCAAAGCACTAAGAAGTTTTATACTAATACTTTTGTGCAGGCAAAGATAATTTTATAACTAACTGTGCTATCAATATAATTGCTGGGTATTCAGTTGTGGGAGAAGTTGTCAGTCAGATATTGAGTTACTAGCTAGTACACAGTATTCATTTTAATACATTTAAGCTCACTTCTTTTTTTTTTTTTATATATAAGCCCTGCCTTACTTTACACATTTTTAGTTATTCTCTGCATACAGATTATCAATGTTATATACTTATTTAATCCCCCTTTTATCTTTCCTACTAATTAATCTTTTAAACACTGTTAAGGCAGTTTTTAAAAATGTATTAACTAAAGAATGAAAGGTATTCTACCAGATTGCTTTGCTCTATAAATCTTCTGAGTGTGTTCTCTTAAGAAGTCCATACTTGCTTCATATTGGTTCCTATGACATCAGTCTAAATTTGCCTACAATATCTACTTTTTTAGTTTATTTCTCTGTCCATCTTATTCTCCTGAAACACAAGCAAATAGTCTAGCATCCAAACCTATTCGATTTAGGTAGAACCAGTAAATAGTATGCAGTTTTGTTTGGGTCTATAGCATTCCTATTTTATTGAGTATAATATTAAAAAGTAATAACTCTATAATTCCGAAGTGACTGGCACCTCTAAAAGAAACATATGTCTCTTTCAATCTCAAGATGCCATCATCCTTCAGGGACCAGGTGTCTTCATGGCTTGCTTTTCTATAAACTTTAGTTTGTATATAATGGAAATTTACCATAGTTGGTCTGCGAAGAGATAGAAAAGAGTTTGTTTAACTCCTCACTGTGTACTTCATCTTCTCAATTAATCCTTTTTAGAAAAGAGATTCCATGAGGTACCCCATTGTTTTCCATTTTGAATAGTGCCTTGCCCAAAGCATTCTATCAGCAAAGTATTTTGAATGAATTCCTGTGATGAAATAATTGATCACTTTGAAGAAGCAGATACTTTATACAAGAAACATGAATAGTTTTTATAGCAGTTTTTTAAATTAACTATAAATGGAGAGTGATAGGTCAACTTTGTATTAAAAATGTGGCTGCATTTTCTTTAGTGACTTGCTATGATGGTGATGGACTCTTATCCCTGTAGCAGGATGAGCCCAAATAACCCCTCTTTAAAAGTAAATTGACTTGGCATAGTGTTTTATCAATGTAATAGAAAAGCATATTCGTCTATGGTTGCAGAAGCAACTCAATAGTAAAATGTTTACATAGCATGTGCAAGACGCTGGGTTCAATCCCCAGCAAAAATATAACTTCTAAGGATTGATATAGACTCATAAAATCTACTTTACACAAGCTTCCTCAATAAAAACTAATTTTACTGAAAAGTCATCAAGATAGTATTAGTTGTATTTGTATCAACTTAATGCCACAATCATTGATTCCTCTTATATTAAAGCTGTTTTTAAAGCCAGTGATCAAGGACTTTGCTATGAGGTGTGCCTTCTGAGAATATCAGAAGCTATAGCCGTAAAGTTTCACCAACATGACTGCCTAAATGTGAGTTGAATAAGGACAACATCAATGGTCATGCAAATTTGGACAGGGAAAAGCCCACTGATGTCAACCTTGCACAAAGAAAAACTGGGAACAGGAGAAGTGATCTTCCCGATAGAAGAACATAACAATTGGCTGTCCAGTGGAAACAGCCCTGAAAACCAACATACAAGTAACATTGTATGAACTAAACAGATTATATTTAGGAATACATAGGCAATAATAATTAGTGGAAATTGACGCCATGAGTTTGAAGAACAGGAAGTGGTATGTGGGAGGGTTTTAATAGAGGAAAGGGAAGGGAAAATTTTTGCAATTATAATTCCAAAAAAAATTTTTTCAAAAACTAAAAAAAAAAAAAAAAAAAAAATCCAATGAGAGCATATTGCTATATGAACAAAAGCAGCATATAACATTTATTCTTTAATTTGCTTCCAATTTTCAGTTTTAATAAGAGGTATTGTCTTAGTCAGCATTGTGTTGCTGTAAGGAGATACCATGACCAAAGCATCTCTTATGAAAGAAGGCATTTATTTGGTGCTTGCTTACAGTTTCAGAGGGTTAGTTTGCGATCACCATGACAGATAGAATGGGGGAGCATGAAGGCTCATAAGAAACTAGAGCAGTTGCTGAGAGAAACACCCTGATTCATAGGCAGCAGACATGTAGAGGACACTGGGCCTGCTGTGAGCTTTTTAAAATCTCCAAGCCTACCTTCAGTCACACACTTCCTTCTACAAGGCCATACCTACTCCAAAGAGATCAATTCTCCCAATCCTTCTAATCCTTTTGCAGTGGTATGAATAGGAATGGCCTCCATAGACTCATGTGTTTGAATGCTTGAGCCATACAGAATGATGCTATTAGGAGGTGTTGCCTTGTTGGAGGAAGTACATCACTGTGGGGGCAGGCTTTGGGAACTCCTATGCTCATGCTCCACCCAGGGTGAAACACAGTTTCCTCCTGGCTGCCTATGGATCAAGTTTATAGAACTCTAAGCTCCTCTCCAGCACCAAGTCATCCTGTACCATGCTATGCTTCCGAGCATAATGATAATGGAATGAACCTCCAAATTGTAAACCCAGCCCCAAATGTTTTCTTTTATAACTAAGTTGCCTTAGTCATGTTGTCTCTTCACAGCAATAAAACTCTAAGACACCTTTCAAATAGTAAAACTCCCTGATGATTAAGCATTCAAATATATGAGTCTCTGGGGACCATTCTTACTCAAACCACCAAGTTTTAATAGATTGTGCCTAACGTGTTGGTCAGGTTTCCCATGTCAATGTACTCTATTAGCTCTTGTTTCTTTTTTTAAAAAATTAACATGTACACTATGCAACACAGAAACAATTATTTAAGATTATTAAAAGTGCAAGAGAATTGTGTATTTATAGCATGAATCTCTCCTTCACTGGTCTGTTGATTCCTGCTAATAAATATTTATTAAACATTTCAATACCATGAAAAACTTGTCTCCATACCCTAAATGGCTGAACTATATGAGAAAGGCCATGGGCCTGTGTATACAGAAATAATCTTGAGCATTAAAGTTAGGTCCAAGTACAATTGGAGATGTGAGTCAGCTGTGCCACCAAAGGAGTGAAGAAATCTGTTAGTTATACAAGGTCGTTAGTATGTAGAGAAGGGAGACTGACAGGGAGCTTCAAGTATTCCTTCTGTTCAACAGGCAGTAAATTAGAACTTCAAACATGCCAGACAACGTACTGTAGACTTTGAATTCAGTGTAGTTATGTTCTGTGTTCTCTTGAGAAGCTTCCATTGCTACAGTATTAAACGATACCTACAACAGCAGCTGAATATCAGTGATAATATATGTGGTTGAGATTTCAACTGTATGAATCCGAGCAATGACTTACGCTCTTTTGTAGATTACAGAGCTCCTAGAATTGTTCCCTAGAAAAGTTGTAAAATTTGCCTGCAGGAAACATGGAATCTTGGCTTCACTGGAGGCCACCTCAAGGTTTAACAACAAGATTGTGATTGGTATTCATCTCAGACAAGGTCTGAATTTTCTGATCAACCTCAGCCAACCAACCTTACAATTCTTAATGTTGATAGCATTTAAATCATTTCATTATCTCGGTGTTTTTGTTTGGATTGCTATTGTTGGTAATATTAAAAATCCACATGTGGTAGACTTCATTATAGTTGTTAAGGTGAATTATTATATGGCAGGGATTTTGTTGTTGACGATGATGTTATCCGATGTTTCAAAAGTATATAAATAATTATACTCAAGATAATTTTATTTTCAAAAATTAAAGAAAAAAATGGCAGTGAGCTCATGCAGCTGAACACGACATCACAGAGCAAATTCTCTTGCTATAAAGTATATGATTCCAAAGTAATTATAACTCCAAATTGAAAGTTAGTTTCTCATTGAGTTTAATATTAGAAAGCCAAGACACAGACCATGATAATCCCCGCAATAGAGTCCCTATCTCCCGGAGAATTTGTGTGCTTTGTAGGAATTACTCTGATATTCTTGAACATATTCTTCTGTCAGTGGAAATGAGTTGCCATTCACATTAGACATCTGACGGATCAGAGAGTGGAGGCTGTGAAAACAGTTCACTGACGTTATTGCCACACTTGAGCTGCTGTTATTCTCGCCATTATTTTGTTTCATGGGTGAGAGGAGTCTGAGTCTCTCTTTTATACTAGGCAAAATAGTGTCAGCTTTTAATGTGAAATTCTATTGAACTCTGCCACCATTCTCAGATGGTCGTGCACCTAACTGCTAATTCTAGGGAAACATCTAGGGTGACCAAACTGTAGTTCCCTTCCTAATTTGATAGCTTCCACTTCTTTCCCAAACCATAGTTATTTTTCCCAAATTTCAGTCTGAATTCTACTGATTTAGAGTTCTTTGGAGGGCTGCATTTGTGTCTACTTCAAGCAATTCATACTGGGTCTCAGATGTGGGAATCATCTTTATGAGCATGCCCTCGTACTTTCATTATCACACATCATGGGTTTTTCTTTTTGAGGGATAATCTTAAATCCATCATGTGCAAACAAAGACTTAAAACAATCCAGTCTCAGAATGTAAATCCCATCCGGTTCTTTTACAGTCTTCCTTTCTAAATATGAGGTAGAACTTTTTATCCCATCTTGGGGTGGGCATGTTGTTTTGGTTTTGAGAGGTTGTCTGTTTGAGACAATATCACGTATATGCTTGGCTTTTTAGGACTCACTATGTAGACCAGGCTGTCCTTGAACTCACAGAAATCAGCCTGCCTCTGCTTCCCAAGAGCTGGGACTAAAAGTGTGCACCACCATGCAAACATGATTGATCCAAAGTACATTTAAAATGTTTTACTTCTAGAGATTTTGGAATTGAACTGTTATCCACTTGTTGGGAAGTCCAAATGTTCCTCTACACATTTAATTATTTGAATCTGTTGAATATACTGACAATAGATTAACAGGACCAAAAACATAAAAATTTCGTTGATCATAGTTTTACAACCTTACAGTGAAATTCTTGGAAGACCCAAGGACACTGAATTAAAGATCTGTTTTTATACTTATGATTGGTAAAGCATGGGTAGCTATATCAAATATGGTTAGACGAAGAGAGAATAGTTCAATAGTGATTGACCCAGGGGCAATGGTAATAGACAACAAGACCTCCCTACAGCTCTCATCCACCCATATGGCTAGCCCCTTTAGGGTGTGGGTTTTATGGCCTAAAATCTAACAGTGCACCTCAGAGTATTCTTTTGTGGCTGATATAAAATTGTGAGGGCAGTTTTATATCAATGCTTTGAAGTATTCTGGCTTTAGGAAAGGGGTGATCTGCTTTCTGTGACCTGCATTGGAAAAGAGAAATTGGAATTTCTCTAGCTTGCCATTGGGGAGAATAGGGGATTGTTGAAAGAGATATTTAAAACGGCTGCATCCAATCTGGCTTTTCTAAATCAGCCACCATGTTCCCGACTAGCCTAGGCCTGTGACCAGGAATGGCTGAGGCTTACCACCACTGCTCAGCTCAGGCCATCTGCTCAGGCTGTCAGAGACACCAGCCCTGCCACCCACGAGATGCCAGTGTGGGAGATGGCTCTGCCTATCTACCATGCTGTCTCCAGAATGCTTGGCTGAGCCCAGACCATCCCACCATCCATGTGGGCCCAATAGGAATGAGACTCTAATGCTTAGATTATCCAAAGGCTTTATGTATTTGGTAATGCTCAATAACAAGATGCCCATACAATCAGAGTTGTAACCCCATACCCAACTACCTTTGACGGTTAGAGACAGGCACATGTCTGCTTCCATGTTCCCCTCTCTCTCTCTGGTGTTCACTTCCCTAGTTCCTCCTATTTCTTCTCCTCTTCCTCTCCTTCATCTTCCTCTCCTTACTCCCCCCACCTTAGCTCCTCCCAACTTGTGGGAAAAATATCCCACTACAGGGGATGACTATATCAGAAGAAAACTTAGCTTCTGAACTTTAACCAGGGCATTCTTTCCTGGCATCCAACAGGCTAAGACTGTCCAGTGTAGCTGTTGCTGAGGACGGACTTTGTTTCCCAGTCATCCCACAAAGCTTTCACCCACTAATCCCTCTGGTGATTATTGCAACTTTTTTTTCATAACCTGATGACTCTTAATTTTGAAAATATAAGGGCCTAGTGATCATGTAGTTTTGTTTACTCCCTACTATGATTCTTTGGGAACTGCATGACACTAAATACACTGTTGTTAAGCATCACATGAAAGAAAATGTCTTCTAAATCTTACTGTAAATGCATCCTGAGGGGCTGTCTGCCTATATGGATGGAATCATCCTGTGGAGAATATGCTTGGTAAATTCGAGCACTGTTTAATTTAGAAATTGTGATTTTCAGACATGAGTCACAAAGCTAGTCGGTTTAAAGACCTTTCCGTGATGAGGGGTGAAGACTATACTTATATGTAGGTATAAGTAAAGATATTTAGACTGTAGTTAGAGTTCATGCTAGTTTAGTAAAGTAACAGTATATAACAGTATTTAAAAAAAAAAGCTATCAATTTGAAAGAAATCAAGGCAGGGGTATGATATGGGAGAGCTTAAAGGGAGGAAAGGGAAGAAGAAAGTGATCTATTATGATTTCAAAAAAATTAAAATAAATGAAGTGTATGTATTCAATATTGCTTGGAAACCTTTGATTTTTTTTTTAAGCTTTAACTGTTCAACTGCTTTTATAAAGAATATCTCGATAAATCCATAGATGTAGTTTAATTGACTCCATTTTCTACATGAAGCCCTGATGATTACAACCTTATGTCAGTCAAGCCGGTGTACCTGATACACAATATACAAAGACCTAGGAAATGGGTTTTCTACCTTCTCGAAGTCCATCAGCAGAAGCACAGCAACGGTGGTGCTAGGTAACAACTGCATTTAGATGCTGACAGAGCTGAATTTAGATTCTGGCTCCAACACTTTCTACAAGGAAGTTGTGAATTTCACTTGCTCATATGTAAATCAAGATATTTAACACCTACATCACCTCATCCCTGTGATGTTGGGTGTTATAAACAGATGCAGTCTACTGCGTGTGCGCTCTTAAGTAGCAGTTATAATTTTCCAACTCTGTTGCTTTTTTTCAAATATGTCATCTCTTAGAATGTTTCCTGATGAGGATAGTTTCTGTGATGTACAGCAGAGAGAAACTATAGAACTCTTCCTCTATGGCTGTGGGATTGTCCTTGTGGACCTAGAACCTTGCTACCATGGCCACCATGGGAGATGACGCTGAAATGCACTCACAGCACAAATGATGAAACATAGAACTAGAGTAAGCTCATGCAGTGTTCTAACACCTCACTTATGTATGTTCCCCAACATAATGACCTTTAACTTGTAGAAAACTAAGGTCTACATGAATCATTTTCCTCTGCCAGCCTATATTTTTCTAGATAATTGCTACCCTACCCTTCCAACTCAAAACACCCAGAGACTTAAGAAAACAGACACACGGAGGGATCCATGGCTCCAGTTGCATATGTAGTAGAGGATGGCCTTGTCTGACGTCAATGGGAGGGGAAACCCTGGGTCCTATGAAGGCTTGATGCCCCAGTGTAGGGGAATGATAAGGTACTGGGGAGGGCGTGGGTGGGTGAGCACCCTCATGGAGACAAGTCTGGGGTAGAATGGGGAATTTTCAGAAGGGGAAATTGGGTAGGTAGATAACATTTGAAATGTAAATAAACAAAATAAGCAATTTTTAAAAAAGAAAGAAAGAAGAATCCACATGTTTTCATTTCTTACTGTTTTCTCCACTGTCTGCCCTGTCCATAAATATATATAGTATATATAGTAAAATTCAAACTGTTTAGAAAGATATATGAGGACTTTTATTTGCCCTTCTTTATAAAACTATTCATAAGAGTACAGCTGGCGTTTCATAGCAAAATGTTTGTCTGACTTACATGAGGCTCTCAGGTTTTATTCTCCAGCCACAAAAACTACTAAGCCAGAAATAAAGCTCTGAGCTTGGACTTGTTCTTCTATAATCCTTCCCTGTATCTTCCTTTTCTTTTGTACCCCATCTATTAACCCAATACTCCCTTAACCCAGAGGTACAAATACCGAATCCATATATGAGTTTGCTGAAGTGGTTTTCATTTGAACATGACTCATGAGACATACTCTATTCTAAGAAAGTTAAGGAACCAGCTTCTCCTCCTCTCAGATGTAGATCAAACCCCAGTGTTAGAATATCCTACCTTAGCTTCATGTGCTTTTAAAAGTGAAAAAAAAAAGTGACTTTTCCCATTAGATATCTGTATACCTTCCACCCTCAAATCATAAATACCATGACCCATCTTTACTAAAATGTGTGTGAGAATTAGACAGTGATTATTAACAAGGCAAGGTAGAGGCTTTTAAAATCACATTAGATTTGATGACAGGAAGACATTTTTGGTAGCAGCCATGCACATTCCTGATCATGTCTGAATTCAGAGTCCATCCTTTTTCTTTTTTTTTTTTTTTTTCTCCACTCATATGGAATATTGACTGGACATCAACTCATTTTAACTACCTCATTTAAAGGAGCCAACTCTAGTTGGAGAGATTAAAAACATCACAGCTGAAATAGAGACACACAACAATTACATGTGAGCATTGTTGAATGGTGCTACAGAAGGGAGGGCCAGATGAATCATAAGAACAAAGAGATGCAAGGAAGCCTGTGTGAGGAAGGAAGACTTCATGGATATGTCAGAAGTTCTGTCAGATAAGACCTGAACCTGAGATCTTTCCATGGAATTTTTATAGACTCTGAGTTTCACCAACTTTCTCTTCTACAAAATTGTCATTCCGAGTTCTACAGAGTATAAAACATTTGTCAAATTTCCAGGAACTTGATACCTTATTTTAAACACTGTTTTTCTCCTTCGAGACTCTAGAAGAGGATGCAAGCAAGGTATGATGTCATTCTATTTGTAATAATAATAAAAAAAAAAACAGCAGATGAGTTCCTCATCTGCATATTTTTGTCAGTTATCCATGTAAATGTCACTTCATGTGTACAAAAACCATAAGCCTCCCCTACATAAAAGCCTCTCATTCAGTAGGATTTATTTTTCATTACTTGACTGAATAGATTACTCCATTATTCATCTTTTCTGTTTTCTCCATTTCGCCTCATGTAGAACTCACCTCAGAATATTATCTCCTACAGAAATGTTCCCAATTGACGGCTTTAATAAACAGAACCATATACAGAAGTGTTTCAAGCTGGAAGGTACCTTGGAGAATGACCTTTCTCCATTTTCATTTCACAGCTGATGAGATTGGGGTCAGACTAGATGAAGTGATTTGCTTGCCTAGGGTCAAACACTGGCTAGAGGAAGAATCAAAAAAAACCTAAGATGAAACGGAATTTTCCTTTTGTCTCTATACGATATTGTCCATTTGACAAACACTTATTTATGTGACAGGAACTGTGTGAGAAGTTGTGAAGCCAAGCAAGGCAGCCCTAGGCATTCTACTGTTCCTGTGGTTTATGATTCTGCAAAGATTTCTCTCCTAGGTGTGTGCAGTGGGATGTCCTGCTACATCTTTTGTTATAGTTTCATTTCTTTGTGCTTTGATAGTGCCCTTATCTTTACTCAGTCCCAATTAACTTCTCCCAAGTTTCCCATTTAATTAATTCCTATCTATCCTCCTTTCGAAGGTACAGAGTGGCTCTTCCATTCTTCCTCATTATCATCCCCCATTCTGAAATAATTATTTATAGTATAATGAAAATGTTAAACATGGTTGAACCCAGCGTGTGATTATTGTAACTCCAGCAGCCAACAAATTTAGTATTTATTGACTTGTAAAGTGTCATAACAACAAAACAAGTAGCTCCTTCATTGTTACCCCTCCTTTTTCCTTCTTGTTAAAAAAACAAAAACAAAAACAAAAACAAACCCCTGTTTCTATCATAACTAGGACAGGTTGATAGACATAAGCATCATAAATGGCCATAAATGGTCAGACAAAGATGAGTAGGAGGAAAATAGAAAAGTTTTCGTATTCTAAAAAATCTTTTTTAAAACAAAATCAACATTGGAGCATTTATGCCTTTTCTATGGACCTACAAGAAGTACAATAGGTACCAACCATGATGGCAGTTATTTAGAAAGCATTTCTTGTTTTTTTATTTTGTTTTGTTTCATTTTGCTTTGCTTTGTTTTTCATGACAGGGTTTCTCTGTGCAGCCTTGGCTGTCCTGGAACTCGATCTATATACCAGGCCGGCATCGAAAGAGATCACCTGCCTCTGTCTCAGGAGTTCTGGGATTAAAGGTGTGCATCACCACCACCCAGCTTTGAAAGCCTTTCTTAGTCCACTTCTTCACTTGACAGATTATTTAATTTTCACTCTCCTATACTTTCTGTTACTATATAAAAACATGTTTATCTTCTATAATTATATATAAAACAAAATTATACATAGTGAACAAACTAAAACAGCCACAGTTCTTTCTAATAATATAGAAGTAGTGAAAATGGCATTTTGCTTTAGTTAATATGTTTTAAAGGTAGTTTTATAGTCTGTTGTTGATCATGTTTGATTCTCTATAATTCTAGACTCTTAACAAAAAGAGCACGAACAATTCAAGTCCACCTGTGCCCTTGTTTGGACTCACCAATTGTTTGCACTAATGTCTTACATTATTGTTCTCTTGTTCTCTTTCTCTGTACATATTGTATATGTCTGTACTAGTAAGGAAATATGCATAGACACAGTCTATTTTCACAGTAGACTTAAATTGTTTATATGTATTTCTATTCAAAGTCCTATTTACAAAGTTAAGCAACATAAAATATACCTTAGTTATTAATAATTCTACAAATGTTTTAGTTTTGTTTTTGAAAGATACACACACAATATATAATCCATACATCTATTATCTGTTGCATATATTTAGCTACTATATTTTCAACCACTTGAGTTTTCATTGAGGACTTGAATTTTCAAAACATCTTAGTTTATTGTATATTTCTGTGTGTTTGCTGGGATCGGGTATATTCTTAGATTGCAGGGCATAGTTATCAAAGATGGGCATTATCTGACTGACACACGACCTTTGCCTGATTTACAGTCCACGCTTTAACTTCTTCAGCTGTAGCAATGACGTCATTGGCAGCTAGCTGTTCCTCATAGCCCCGCCTTTGATCTTGGACCTAATCTGGTCATACAATGTGTTCAGTTTATTTACTTGTTTGTTTGTTTATTTATTTATGTATCTAAAAGCTTACATGCACTTAGTCAGTAATGACCTGGATAATGTCCTGTTTTCTAGCAATATCTGCTGGCTGCTTGTTGTTCCAAGAATACAAACATGAGCCAAAAGATTTCTAAGCAAATCCCTTAGGATTAGAAAAATCTGTGCTAAGAGCCTTACTACTCAGCCTTATAACTATGTCCTGGCCATGAGTTTTAGCATTTCTGTAAGATGGGGTCCAAAAGAGAAGGCTGGGAGTATATCAAGATTTTACAGTTTTCACAGGGAAAGCTTTGGGATCGAGCTTCTGCTGTGAGCTGCTGGACATAGATCTAAAGAAATGGCATTTGTATAGAACCTCCTTTCATGATTGTATATTGCGTTCTCACTACGACCCTACATGAGTATCTAACAGGATGCCATGTTAGGGAATGCTTAGTTAAGTATCTACAGAAGAACAAAGACTTGAGATTCTAAAGCACAAAGTTTATGCTGCTTAAATATTAATTATTGTCATTATTGAAAATAAGCACATTCTAAAAGCTTTGGAGCTGCTGCTTTGAAATCTCCAACATAAAAATTACTATGGATGATTCCCTGCCTGTTTAAATAAAAAGGCAAAAATATATATATATTTACAGTGTTCCTGGTGTCTAAAGCATTTGTGGTTTGGCTTATTTTGTACATTATCATAAGAGCTATAAGTTATGGATAGCTTGCTATCTTTCTACATCTTTCAATAGCAATCTGAGAGTCTTCTTTCCTCTTTGTCAAGCCTACCTAGATGAAAATAGCAATAAAACCTCATCAGTTTTATTGGCTTTGAGTGTATCTAATATTTTATCAAAATATATAAACATAGCAAAACAGACATTATTTTTTTTAAGTTCCAAGCCAAGTCATAAAAGAAACAAGCATCAATACAAGAAATTAGCTGAGTGGACCTAGTGACTTACTCTGCCTTATTTCCACCAACATGCAGATAAATGATGAACAGCCCACAGCAAAGATGCAGCCTGTTGTTTTATTTTTCCCTGTGGATTAAAGAGAAGGCATTTATACATGAAACAGACTGTAATTGGCTACCATAAAAATACTGTATACAGCCACATTCAGAGCACGGGTTAAGTATAAGACAGTCTTTTGTTTCCTACAGTAAAGCAAGCTTGCCCATTTATCCTTGTAACAGACATGCATATAAAACCAAAATGAAACCAAAGCCCTGTAGAGACGTAAGTCACCAAAGCTGTTTAATCCTTTCAGAGCATCCTTTAGGGAAGCCTGACCCTCTGTGAGTAATAGTGTTAAGTACGTATAACATCAAATCTTCTCTTGTATTTTGACAGAGCGCTGTTTTTCCTATCACAATTTCCAGTTTCTTATAAAGTGCTCCATGTCACTGCCATTTTAACATGCATACACATAGAATCTTGTTTTAGGTTTCACATCAATAAAATATGGCAGTGCATTGGGACAATCTACTGAGATTTTACATAAAATGGACCGTGGCTTGAAATTGTATGTTAAGAGGTAGCCAGGTAAATGTAAGTGATTTTTAACATCAAGGTAGCTCATGAATTTTACTAGAAAAGCATTGAGTTTCAAGCAGAGATGAAATGAAAGCAGCCCCGGAGACTAAACAGATGCAGTGAGTGTGGCTTAGAAGGTACAGCTGTCACATCAGATCTGTTCCACTCAGCACCTCCATGAGCCAGGAGCGGAGAGGCTGTCATCATGATATTTGCATCATTTCATTGAACAGACCAGGGTGGTTATGGGGAACCTATTTTTAAATGTCTTGTTTCTTGGTTTTGAACATCCACTTCCTGAGAACTAAAAATGACGAGAACTTAGAGTGGAAGATACTTTTCCCTGGTACCATTAAAGTTTCATTTATGAGTTTTTATCTGGTTAAAACAAATCAGAAATTCTTGATTACATTACATTGTTTACTATATTAAGGCAGTTCTGGTATTAACTCTTGGAAGAACATTAAATTCTTATTCTATGAGACTAACTTGAGTGCAGTATATTTAATATGCTAATGTGTACTTTTATCCTAATATTTGATGAGTTTTTATATCTGTATACATGTGTGTTTATAGATTTATCCAATATGCTAGAATAGGATTAGGTGATATCTAAACCATTATTAAGGTCTGAAAAATAGAAAAATAGTCATGGTATATTGTAGGTTTTCTAACTCCAGGAAAATATGTAAGATTTTAGGTCAAACTTTCTTACTTTCATTTTTAAAACACTCTATTAGGAACATAATATTCTAACTTACATTATACAAAATGACTATGTAAATTATCCACATAATTTGATCAAACTCTCAAATCATTTAAAGTTCTATTTTCTCCTGCATTATATTGTGTATGCAAAATATTCATGATGATGCCATATTTTGTACTTAGATATATTGCAGGAATCTAAATTAGAAATATTTAGAAAGTTAATGTCCTATTTAAGAAGGTCTCAAGTGATTATCATATGTATTCTTTTTCTTTTTAGATTGAAGAAAGGAAATTCTGAAAGGAACAAGAAGTCCAAATATTCCAGAATACCCCAGCAGAACAGTAAGTGCTTTAATGTCAAAATAATTACACCATACCTTCTGCAGAATTAGATCATCTTTTGCACAAATATTTACCTTCCTAATTTTTAAGATTAGAAAACCGAGTAGCAAGTAAGCGGTGCCTTCAGAAACTCAATTTCGATTCACTGGAGTCCACTGGAAACGATTTAACCTATAATCCTCTTAGATAAATGGGCAGGTAATCTGTGTGATACATCTCTGGTGCTGAAATATTTAGGTTGGCTCAATATATTTTTGAGTAACTGAATCATTCCAAAGGGAAAGAACTGGGATAATGTAATAAGCCCAAGTAGTTAGTTTACTTTTATGTGATACAAATTTATTCATTTTAGAAAAATTTAAAAGGTTAATATGGTTGGCTTATTTACTACCATTAAACAGCATGATGTAAAATAACAATATAAGAAGTTTTACATTGTTTTTTAGTCTATTTTCATTCTCCTTCTTTCCAGTTTTCTCAAGACTTAACTATGAAATGTATTTTCTTCTCTAGCTGTGACTTTCTACCAGTAATGTTTTCTAAATATATTTTTATTGACCAGAATTATGTATATCTTGATGTCATCATTTAGTGATAGATTGGCAACATCATAAAGCATACTGAGAGGCAAACAACTGTAAAGTTTGAATATGTGAATATCAAAATCAGTAGATGGAGATATATTGTCAGAATCCACATTAACAATCCACATCTCATATGACTTTGATAGTATCATCGATTTGAAAAGAGCTGGAAATTGTAGTTCTCCCAAGATCCAACGAGGAATGGCATCATTTTCCAGATCCCTAGCTGTCACCTCACTGTGAAAGTTATCAATGACCATTTTTGCTTACCCTGCTTATACACAATTATTTAATCTACTGCCTGAGTTCATTGATAATCTTCTCTGTGTTTTCATTTGTGATTTGCAGTAGGATTTAATTAGGCACATTTTGGTCTGTTCACACCCTTATAAGGAGACCTATTTTTTTTATTTTGAATAATCCTGAAGAAAATGGTTTGTTTTCAAAAAGAGCTTGTGCCTCTTCTTTGCATATTACTTATGACTTGGGGGCGGCTCATCATCTCAGCTTTTGACTGTCTTCTATTTAGCAAGTGTTCATTAAATTACTTAGAGATAACCTCTAAAAAATAAAAAAAAAACTGAACATAATAAAAACTTGTGTGTTTATATACATGTAATTTATTCTATTAATGTACATTAATATATTTATGAACAAAAATACTCTGATTTAAAACGTTAGAAGATAGGTGTCTTTTGTGATACCCTAGTCTCTAACAGAACTGCTATGTCAGAGTCATGAATGTACATACTAAAGTATGAGCGGCAAACAAAGGCACTGGTCAGTTTCTGATGTGTACTAAAATAATCCTAACAGAAAGAAGAAAGTTCTCATTAGTTACATTAAAACTAAAAAGACACATGTGAAGGTTTTAGCATAGGAGAGTCATAAAAACCCCTATAATACTGTCTTAACATTTATAGCTAAAGGGGAAGAAAAATCTGATAATTAAAATACTACTAGAAAAAAAAGTTTGGTGTGCATGGCATTTATATTTCACAAAAGTTTTGTGATTAAAAGAGAACTCAGAGATAAAGGGCTGTTGAAATAGCTTTTAAATAATAATTTCCCCCTCTTTTCTCTGAGTGCTCAGTAACACTCTGAAGAATATTATAGTCCACACTCCTTGATTACATTAGATAATGATAATAACAGAGAGGAGACATCAAAAAATTATTCAGACACTCAGGCATACTCCTTGGGAACTATTCATATCATTCTAGATTTGCTAAATCTCACTAAATACTTGTGGGAGTTGATGTTCTCTCTCAAAGTACAACACTTATTAATGGCTTCGCTTTCCTGGGATGGCAAATGGAATGTGAAGCTTCCATTTTACTAAGAAAGACTCTCCTAGAAAGAAGACATTAACCAAAACATTTTTCTGTGAATTGTTCTGCGAATAAATATTATTTGAAAATGATCCTCATAAGTTTCATTGAGTCCAATCTCTCATTATTAGAAGTATTAAATCACTGTTACCAAAACTTTAAGCCTCAGTGGGGTTTGAGGGTCGTAATGTGTCAGCTGGGGTGTGGTGTGATAGTCCCACAGAGCCAGGAGAAACCTTCAAGGGCTCAGGTCTAATAGCCCCATTTTACTGATTGCCTCCTCTAATACATGGAGGGTGAGACAGGCTTTGCTAGAGCTCTTGTATCTAGCAATAGAACTGAGGATTATGGTCTAATTAGCCAACTAACATTCTTTTCTATGTGTAATATTGACTTAAAGTACTTCTTTGGAGAGTGATAATAGATGAATGGAGGGACAGATGAAATACAAAGGAACAATGAGAAGAGGGGGGAGAGCAGAGGAGGGCAGGGGGGGAGGAGAGGAGAGAGGAGAGTAAAGAGGAGAGGGAAGGAGGAGGATAGGAGAGGGGAGGGGATGGAAGGGGAGGGGAGGGGAGGGGAGGAGAAGGGAGGAGAGGAGAGGAGAGGAGAGGAGAGGAGAGGAGAGGAGAGGAGAGGAGAGGAGAGGAGAGGAGAGGAGAGGAGAGGAGAGGAGAGGAGAGGAGTTTGGTGTTTGGCTGTGGATACTCTACTAGACTTGGGATTTATTTCATTTGCCTGTAAAACAGAAGATGAAAGGAGAACTAAATGATATACAAAGTTAACCTCCTTTTAAAGCAAGACTAGGCTTAGTGTTAAAAGTTAAAAATCAGTCTTTATTTTTCCCTTCTCAAGTTACCACTCTTAGCACAGGCAACTTGCAAAGGCAAAGGTGTTTTCTGTTCTCTATAAGTGATGGCACGGTGGGAGGGGTAAGAAAAAAAGAAACAGCTATATAATTGACTCGAAGTGAGAAATGACCTTTTCAAGATCCCCGTCTTATTTCACAGTAGTCAGATTGCATATTTTTGCTTCAATATTTTATTTTAAAAAAATCAAAATCTAATTTTAAATTTTTGTTTCTTTCCTTCGGACCTTGCTTTAAAAGGCTCACAAATATTTCCCTGATGTAAGAAATTTTGTTTTGAAACACCAGAGAAATTTTGTTTTGGACAGTGCTGTTGTAGTTAACTACAATTTCTGGGTTCAAATTCCAGCTACTTCATTCATTAGCTCCACTATCTAGGACAATGTAGTCTACCCATCCACAGCTCACTGGGTAACAGATCTGCTGTCCTCTAGGTGGTACAGTTAGCACACTCTACATTAGAATTTCTTTCTTATAACAACTCCTTGAAAAAAAAAAAAATCTAGCCTGTTTCTAGAAGTGTGTACTTATTTTTTAATCTGTACTTCCATTTGTATTTTCTTTCCTTCTGAAAAATTTATTCTTCCATGATTCAGAAAACTTGAGGAGTTGCAATGGAAATATATAGGGGAAACTCCTCCAGATATCTCTGTGATTTAAAATGCCTGTGTAAAGTTCAAAGTCACAGAGGTCAAGGGAAAAGGCTCAGCCTCTGAATGACCAGTTTTGATTCTCTATTCATATCTACTCACTACCCTGCCTGCTGCAACTCACTATTGGACAGAACTGTTTTCCATTGTAACTATACATGCTTAGGCAATTCAAGTCCCACTTGAATTTCTACCACTTGTTGGCTCTGTGGCTCCAAAACCAGAGTGCAACTCCTCCTCAGTCTCCTCCACCAAAGTAAAAGTAACATTGGTTTTATAGGAGAATGACAAGACCTGTTCATTAACTGCTTATTATAGATGTTCATACAACAGCGTCCATATATAGTAATTTTGCACGTTCTATTGAAGTCTTCCTTGGAAATATCAAAGAAGCATTGTTTTAGAGTTGTACAACTTTTAGAGGGTTTAAAGAATGAAGGAGCAATGAAGGAAGAAAGAAGGGGAAGTAGAGGCAGGCTGAAATTCTCTTCCCTCTTAAAGTAAATGTCGATCTTTGACGTGGAAGTGTAGTGCGGCTCCCTTTTATAGTACTCAGAAGGAGGCTCAAGATTGTCTCCTACGCCCAGAAGTGAGCTAAATCAACAGGCACTAGGAAGCTAAGAGTGACAAAGCGGCTTTCTCCCTCGTCTCCAGATGATCATTGCATTGAGAATGCTACACATAAATTTCCCCGTCACATGGTTACAGAGGCAGCAGTCCAAAGCAAGAGTCAGGGGTATTTGGTTTGTTTCTTTGTTTTTTCTTATTTTTTTCTCAATTTTTTGTATAATACATCTAGACCGCATTTTCCCTCCCTCCACTCCGCTCGGCTCCCACAGCACCTCCTCTCTTCCCTAGGTCCTCTCTCCCTCTTTTCCTCTTCAGAGAAGAGCCTCCAAGAGATACCAGACTCCTACAGGTATCTGAAGTAAAAACTACAAAAGTAGCCTCCCGCCACAACTAGATATGAGATACTAAAATTGCCTATTTTTATTAGTGTGCCCCTGTGAAAAAGAATGTTTACAGATTTCAACATTTTGGTATCTCATTAATTATCCTTGTTGAAATATTTGATCAAGTTAAGTGGGAGTGCTGTTTTCGTATTTCTCTTGACAACGCCATGAAAATCTTTTTTATAGTACCATTATCAATTATTAATACGAACCTCTTTCCACCTCTTAATGCCAACAATGCCAACTCTTTTTAATGCCTCTGAAGATATGTACACCCGGACCTTAAAAAATTGCAACTCCCACTTCAACAGAAAAATAAATTCATGGAAAATGTTTTCGATTTTTTTCCTTGATTTTTAACTTTTTGTGTTTTCCTTATTTCAAAACAAATACAGGTCAGCATAGGAGCCACTATGACAACATATGCACCTTGGTCTTATGGTTAATATATATTCTTGGTTTTGCCTTTATTCTATTTTTCATTTTCACATGAATCCTGCCAAGATTATTTTTACGGATTTATACAAAACGTTTCAGGCAGAGGAAAACTTGTTTCAAGCAAATGCTCAAAATACATTGGTTGGTAATTCATTTTAAGTCATAGTCTATGAATTTTCAGTAGCTTGAGATGTATTGTAAAGAAAAGCTCTTGGTGACAGATTTGGGAGTTCTGATTCTCTTGTGCATTGTGTGCTCATAGGTAACACTGACATATTTTTCTATACCATTTCTTAAGAAATGATTATTAGATATATATGTGTGTGTGTGTGTATGTATGTATGTATGTGTATGTGTATGTGTATGTGTATGTGTATGTGTATATATAGGGAGATAAATATGTATAGATATTTCAACTATAATGGAGTTTCCCCCTACTTTTGAAATGTTGAATATTGTCTAATTTCAGAAAACTTTATCTTTGATCATGGATATATCAAGAATTTAATATGCCATTGTGTTAGAGTGACCATAAACTTTCTGTTGACATAACTCCATAAAAAATGATTCTGCTCAATAAAGTAATGCTAAATATACCCAGTTCCTAACTACATAGAAATTGAATAATTATCAATGTGGTCCATCAAAGGCAAAGCCATAGACAAATTTATCATTAAATGAAAAGACTGAGAGCCCAAAAAATGAGAGGTCTTCAACGTATGAGAGAGTTATATAACAAATCCATTTTAAGATGCTATCTCTCATTTCATAAAATGGATATTTACCCAGAATATCCCACAGCAAAGTTGTGAAACTGCACAGTCACATCCAGACACAATATTAATAGCTTGGAGAGTGGAGACTGTGAGACTGAGGGAGACATCTTTCTCCCTTTTTTCTACCCTGGTCCAAATTTAAAAAATAACCATGGTTGCTTTCTCACATGGGCTTGCTCTTTCTAGCCCCATCCCCAATGTACATCTGCTTCCCACATGATATCCTTCACTTCCCACATTGTCCTTATGGTAGTTTGCATTTTACATGACTATTTACATTTGCCCTACTTTTCTCCGGGTCAAAATGCCCAGTATAGCTGTTGTGGAGAAAATGCAAAAAGGAAGTAACTGAACATAAATGTCCATTTCCCATCATCCCTTGCATTTGTTCTTGCCTCCTTCTTTAACAATTGTCAATCCAAATAGTATGCTCAGAGATATTAGTTCATTTGATGTACTAGACCATAAAGTTAACTATAGTCTAGGAGGGCATGTTAGGACAGCAACCAGCACAGGAGAGGCTGTGGCCTTCTGGGGAGCAGGCCTCCACTGACCAAGAGGTGTTGTTAATGTTTCTTCTAATCTTCTGCTTTGGATCCCTTGTTATCTTTATCTTAATATGGATACATTGTCTCATTGGATCGACAAAGATAACTGGAGAAATTTTCATAAAGGTACAAATAGATTGGCAGGAGATTTTTATCTATGCTTTTCATATGTAAGGTAAGATTTTAATACAAAGTACATGACTGAACCCATGCATCTGCATACCACATATAAAAGTACACAATAAGAGAATAAATTCATAATTGTCCTTCTGTATAAAAAATTACTTTGCTTTTATTTGTGTAGACCCCCCTCTTTGCAACTGAAAACTCAGATAAGGTCCAAGATCTTCAATTTTTAATATGCAGCTTTTATCATGACTTTGTCTCAAATATAATCATTATGGCTTTGATAATATAACCCCATAAGCAATGATTTAGAAACATGACTGCACTTCCTTCTGTACTTGTATGAACAGTTATGGAAGTGGCATGATAGGTGGGTCAGTCTATTACACATAGTTATGCCCAGCTATTTGGGTGGGAGGGGCTCAGAGAGTACATAAGTCTCCTGAGGACTAATAACAGTAAAGGATGCTATTAACTGAGTGTTTACCCCTGCCGAGCCCTTCACAAGCCACTGAACGCCTGGGAGGTACACTGTCTCCTCCGCTTTTTATAAAGGACAATGAGATACCATAGTGTAAACTGGCCTGCTCAAAGCAGCACTCACATACATTTAGAGCCAGATACAGATCCCTTTCTGCCAAACAGCTAGAACCTGAGCCTCCGGGCATCTCACAGCCCTTTCACGAGTGTCGAATGGAATGATAATTTGATGGCTTTCTCTCGGTGTACTATATAAGCTGCTGGGTGTGATGGTGTCTTTGATCTCAGATCCTGAAACAACAGAAGTCTTCACTGGAGTTTGAACCACAGACAACAGCTCAACCCAGATCTGTCATAACCACACATTCATTAAATGTTCTCATGCCTGATTTCTTCCTTGCTGAATCCACATGAATGTGTGCCCTAAATAGTCCCTTGCAGAACCTTTTATGTTCCAAAACTATATCTCTGGCATCACATAAATCCATAATTTATTCTAGACACTTTTAATTGTACTAAATACCTAGAGTGAAAGCTTTACCATTTCAGCCAAGTTTAGATATACGGTTCAGTGGCATGAACTCCACGTTGTGTACTCATCACTATGGTTCAAAAACACGTACACATTAAAATCTTCATTTTCCAACACTGTAGCTTCAGAACCGTTAACCAATGACTCTCTGCTTCCTGGAAACTTCCAGGTTATGTTTTGCTTCTATGGATTTGGCTACTGTCTATATTTCATAATATTGGAATCATGTATTTGTCCTGTGGCAGTGAGCTTTTCTCACTTAGCATAGTACTATCTAGATTTATCCATGCAGGAATATGTAATGGAATACCTCTTTTCTAAGACTTAATACTCCAGTACATATAATTACACTTGGTTAATCTATTCAAACTATAATTTAATAAGGACGCCATATAAAGTGTGGAATCTTCTGCCAATTCCTATAAAGAACGTCATTAAAATATAGAAGTATAATACATTCATAATATAATTCATCATTATAGCATAACTTCTAAAATTAATGGCAGAAAAAATAGCTCAAGATAGGCAATCAGCAAATAGCAAAAGACTGGTTTGATAATTAGGATCTCTGAATCACAAATAAAACACACTTTAACTGTTCAGAAAGAATTAGCCAATCTAAATTTGATTATCTGTTTTTATATAGTGATGGTTTCTTAGAAGATTTTAAAAGATAAACAGACTTCCCATTTGACGTTTCTCTAAAAATAAATAGAATAGTAAGAGAACTGTTGATTCAAAACAGAAATGTAAATGTATTGCTGCATTGCCTTCAAGTTGGTTTTTTTGTTTGTTTTGTTTGATTATTGTCTGTTTTAGTTTTACTAAGATTTATCATCTCTGCATTGTGTGATGCTATTCAAGATTACTGACAAATCTTAAACTCAATACAAGGAAAATGCCCCATCTCATTCCTCCCCTTCATATTCTAGCAAGAATTCTTTATGTACTTCATAATATTTTCATAGCTAGAATTCATTGGTTATAAAATATACGCACATTATGCATCTTCACAAATGTTACCTTTATTCTGTAAGGCAAACGTAACAAATGTATAAATAATGAACCTGGGGATTTGAAAGGTTAAAGGGACTTTAACAGTTGTCAGACTTGGAAAAGGCCAACAAGGTTCCTACTCCATTAGTCCACACGTCCCCCACCCCCACCCCGCCTTCCATTACAGAAGAACAGAAAGAAGGCCATTTTAAATTGATTGTAAGACAATCACATAGGGAAAATGTTTTGGAAAGCTATCAGTGGGGCTTGCTTAATTAAAGCCTGAGAAGCTTTAAAAAGAAAAGAACATTTTATCCCAACCCTATGTGACGTATTTTCACACTGGTTTTCCATTTTAATGATTATAAAAAGTTTAATTAAGCACATAGTTTGTGTCATGCCTGTACTATGTAAAAATTGCAAACACTTGGTGTCTTTCCACCACGTCCGAAATTATTGAACGACAATAACTTCACAAAATAGTGATTTAATGATACCAATCTGCCAGATAATGTCACTTTCCTGACACATTCTGCCTGAGGTGAACACGGCGTCTTTTCTTCTAATTGCAACTACTGATATTAACTCCTAGACAATACATTAAGTATCAAAGGTAAATATATGTGTGTATACATGTGTATATGTGTGTGTGTGTGTGTGTGTGTGTGTGTGTAGTTGTATGTATGTGTGTGTAACTCCAAAGGTTAAAGAAGCAAGGAGTTTTAGAGAGCTTCAAGGAGACCTACAGAGCCAAATGAGTAAGAGTCCATTTGTTAAGAAACCTTGAATGGAATGGAACTATGGATACTGGAAAAGCTTGGTGGCTCTGAGTCAGGCCACCGCAGGACTCAGGTTTGAGAATGAGGCTTCGGGGTAGATAACAGCAGGAAAGGTCAAGACTAGGTCCCTGTAAGGGAATGGATGGGTGGGGTGACAGCTGAGTTGGCAGTGTCAGCAGTGAGGCTGTGCCCAGTTGAAGTACCCTAGGACTGTCAGAAGAGAATTCTACCCTTTCTTTGGTCTGCTGAGTCTGTTAAGTTCTTGGGCTAGGTTCCCTGATGTGATTGTGGTACAGGCATGTGTTCCCTCAATGCATGCTGGGAAGTTCATAAAGTGGCACCTGTTTTGCTCCCGGGGATAAGTCATTCATCAATCTGTGCCCCGTGGGCAGAGCTGGACAGATGGTGCTTTCCACATGTCCCCCTTAGGTGCAGTCATCCTCTAGCCTCAAAATAGAGAAAGAAGCTTGTTATAAAATTGGAAAGCTTCAGGGCGAGATACAATCTGAAATAATAAACTGTTTTAGGTGGCATGAGGTCACTTAAAACAAGGTCCAGCCTGATCTATGCTGGTTAAAGCCAAAGCTATAACAAGAACACTGGGGCTCAGGGCTTGAAGCTAATGTCTACCCAGTGAGAAACAACTGCTTTAATGCATTTTTTAAAAAGATTACTCAACTTCTGCATAGGATTCTATTCAATAGAAGAATAGATAACAGAATGGTAGTAAGGGAAACTATGAATTGAGGAAAAGTAATCTTTTGTTAGTTTCTGTTCTCCATCATGTGTCTGTATGACCTTGTATCTTGTCTAGAAGCTGTGTGTGTCTTGAGTGATCCTCACCACTGCAGCCCATGATGAGGTTGCATTATCACTCTCTGATGTATCAAATGAGTCACTAAACCCTGCTTCCCGGATGCCTTAAGTTGCTGTAGTGGGGAAATTTCACAGTACTGTCATGCTTTCAGCTAAGATGGTTTTGTGTTTTGCTAGGGAGAGACAAGTCTAATAGTATCCTATTGATTCCGATGCTTCCTGACAGCATCTGCCTGCCAGGTTTGCCTTCATTGACTTTCCAATGTTCTGTTACAAATAACTTGCATGTACAATCTGGTCCTGAGGAGCACAGAAAGTCCCCCACTGTGCATGAAGTTGCAGCAGCCCTGTGTCTCCGGGTAGTGAGTGCTTATTGTCATTCTGAAAATCACCCACTTGTCCTTCACTGCTGCCTGGGAAGGAGCTGGATTTCCTCTCCATTCGTTTCTTCTCCTCCTTTCCTTTTTCTCAGACCTTTCTAACATGTCACTTAGTTTTGAAGTTTACATTTTATGCTTCGACACTCCCCCCATGATGACAGACACTGGAAGTACAAAGTCGGACATTTTCTCTTCTTCTCTTGTTTGAACAGCTCGATGAAAAGATAACTTGAATTTAAGTGCAGCCCCTTCTTCATCATCTTGTTGTTGTTGTTTCCTTCACCAGAGAAATTTGACAGAATAAACATTTCAGTACAGATGAAGAAAATAATTTCAATATTACACAGAAAAGGTTAGGTCTTAAAAGGTTTCTCTCCACTAATTTTAAAGTTCATTTTTCCTATCAGTATAGTCTTTATACCTTCATGTAAAAGGTGAAGTCCTTGTGTACACTTAGCCAACAAAGCTTAGAAAGAACTCACACATGCCTTTCCAGTGAACAGATGAAGCAAGCAAATGCAGAAATAGATTTATTACTAAATTAAAATATCAGTAAGTAAACCAAACCAACCATGAAGATGTGTGTCTGGAAGTGTCTATATATTCTTCATAAGGTTAGTTACACTAGCAAATCTGTAGTCCTAATCCTAATAATCACATTCTTAATACAAAATACCTCTCTAATACACACACACACACACACACACACACACACACGCACGCACGCACGCACGCACGCACGCACTTGCATACATACATGCACAAACATTTAATATCCATTCCCAGTCCTGATACATGGGAATTTAATTTAATTCCTGTCTTGCTGTTTATTTCTTGGTCATACTTTTTCAGTGCTAAGAAAATCCTAAATTTAATAATAATATTAATATAATAATGTATAAGAACTTAACAGATTCATATACCATTTAAACGCTAAAAACTCAGGGCCAGTACATCCATCCATCCAACTTCCTTACTTTACTTGATCAAAATTTCAGCCAAAACTTTGTGAGTAGAGGAAATATTAATTAAAGACAATATTGTCTTTTTTTGCTGTACTTCTGTCATGTGAAGCCATATAAATGTCCCATTGACACCAGGTAGCAATATAGTCAGTGAGATAACAATATAAGCAGGAAAATAAAAACAATAATAACAAAACATCGAAGGTGATTTTTAAAATTTATTATAATTGCTTAAAATTATCAATATCAGTTCCCAGCAATTATATTTAATTTTCACAACATATGTTCTCAACTGTCATTTGACATTCATTGGACAGTATCATGGTTATAAATGGTCAACTTGACAGAATCTAGAAGCAGGTAGAAGATAACTCCCAGTTATACCTGCAAGAAATTACTTAACTTCCACATATGCTTTTGAGAGACCTTTTTTATTTGGTTAATAGGTATGATAAGACCCACCTTAATTATTGGGCAGGATCATTCTATGGACTGGAATCATGCCTGTATACAATGGAGAAAAATAGCACAATGCTAACAGTCATCTCTCTGTACTTCCTGGTAGTGGATGAGACATGCTTCAGTCTCCTGCACCTTGAGTTCCCATGTAGTGATGGATTATAACCTAAAACTGTGAGCCAAGCTAACCCCTCTGTCCCTTAAGTTGATTTGAGTTAGGTAGTTTTATCAACAGGAAAAGAAACTAAGACAATAAAAGTGATACTTATTCGTCTTTATTAAATTGGGGCCATGGAAGACATTATGCAAGTTCACTTTAATTTTCTCTTTCATTATCATGGCTTAATTGATAATGAGCAGAAAATTGAAAGATATAAAAAGTGTAAGGAGAGAGAGGAACTAAAAGTTAGTGCCTAGATGAATGTGGTAAAACTCACAAAAGAGCAAAGCGCATTTTAACAGGATGAAAACAAAGATATTTCATCTTAATGAATTCGATCGCAGAAAGACCTTACATAGATAGACCATACACACAAAGTCATGCCCATGTGCATAGCATGGACCAAAGGTAGCAACTACCCGTCCACATTCATGGAGTCCACCCTTGTACCTATATGCTCCCAGACATACCTACAGCAAAGTTGTGCTCCCAGTTGAGTTAGGTAAAGAGCATTTCATCAGAAACACGGTCATGGGTGAATTTAGTACACAGTTTCAGCCTTCATCATACACGTTTAGCAATGTTGTCCTCATGCTTTTTCTTCTCCAAGTATGTATCCAGATAGCAAACCAGGAAGGAAGCAGAAAACATTCCAAGGTCCCCAGATAATTTGAGTTTGATTGCAAACTACCAGACTACATATGACCTTTGATTATTTGATGGAACCAAACACACATGTCAAACCCAGCTATGCAAAATGGCATCATGAAGTCAACTTCCACTTGGGTCTTTTGCCAAGTAGAGTGAAGTCTGCTATGGGCTTAGTTTTGGAGAGTCCAATTAGTAAGTCAAACTTTTAAAAGCTGCCTAAAATAATTAATTAGGTCATAATTACTCCAAAGCAGATTTTAGAGTAGACTGTAATCTAGTATCTGGTTTAAATGAATGAAGAGGATATCAATTTCATTATTAAAGAATTAATTATAATTGGACCTAATCCTTTGGTGACAGCAGTTGAAATAAGACTCTAGGGATGTACTGCTCAAATATGTGAAGTGGATAAATTCTTCCAGAGCTCAGGAGTACTAAGTTGTCCTCTGGAATTATTTTCTGTTTATAACATTTTTCATTTAAAACATTACCTTGGGCTGGGGAATTGGCTGGACAGTTACAGTGCTTGCCATGCAAGCAAAAAGACCGACGTTCTCATCTGAAAGGCATATATAAATGCCCAGTTGGCACAGTGGCCCACTTTAATTTCCAATGTCGGAAGCCAAAGCCAAGGGATCCGGAGAGCAAGCTGACAAGAATCAAACTCAGGCCTCCGCACACAGGGACATTCATACCCACACACCCGAACAGCAACAATGCTGCAAAGAATCAGACAACTAGCCATGGAATTCTAGGTTAGGATTAGATTGTGAATTTTATGGAAAATCTTATTAGGAAAAAAATCAGAAGCCATAATGAACATCTGAAAGGAGAGCTATTATCAAATCAAATGATGGCTAAGGAAGATAATTCTCACTGTTTTATGTGTTTAATATTATTATTGTCTAATTTTCACTAGACCACTGAGTTATCTTTTACGGATTGTTTACTCACCCCTGCTTTACATACATTTTAATGAGTTCCTTGAAGCCTAGAATGATAGTCTCTCTCTCTCTCTCTCTCTCTCTCTCTCTCTCTCTCTCTCTCTCTCTCTTTCATATGCTAGTACAGCATGCTTTTATTTGACAAACAGAATTTTTCCAACTGGCATATTTAATAATGCCACATATTTAAGAAACCAAGGAAGGATTCTAAATGCAATTTATTTTTGTCAGCAATGTAAGGTTCAAAAGTGTTTTCTATAAGGAAAGCTATAAGAAGAGATAATATGTAAGAAATGGAAAAATACCAATGATGCCTCACGCCCCAGTAATTATACAAGATAACAGAACTTCCTACCATTTGTAAATGAAAAACAAAAATAAAAACAAAACAAAAATAAAATAAATATGTCTTCCCTTAATGATATTATATCATCTTCTAGAAGCTAATTTTCATTTCAATTAAGGTCCAATAATAGAAATCCTCTCTGTAAATTAACCCAAAATTTCTCATTTAGATCCACAGTCTAAATGGGCTTGTACGTATGTGCACATATTCGTGTGTGTGTGTGTGTGTGTGTGTGTGTGTGGAGAGAGAGAGAGAGAGAGAGAGAGAGAGAGAGAGAGAGAGAAAGCATTAATCTTATGTTATATGAAAATTCCCCATAGGTTTCTCTTTCCTGAGCTACAGAGAAGAATGCCAACAGGAAAAACACTGTCTCTTTAATTTCCTTATCATTTCTTTCGGGGTGATCTTTCATGATCTACAAAATCAAATGTAAAAACTTGACTCATAAATATTAACGTCACCTAAGATCTGTGCCTATTCTTGCCAAAGAGAAGAAATTCAATGCAGAGCACTTCAGACCCCTTCCTGGATTTTTAGTCCTAAGGAAACTGTATATCCAAAGCTACAGATTTCGGTAAATAAAAGGCTGTTCATAATTATAGCTTCATGGGTAAGTTGTTGCAATGAATTAATGTGTTTGCAGAGGAAAGCACGGGGATGGCAGATGTTCCTCTATAAACGGCAGTGAGTGATGTAAATGAGACACAGACAGGTGAAGTTTCCAGAAGGGCTGCACAGCCTTACAAAGGAGAAGGACCTAAGAGGCCAAGGATAGCATTAATGTGAGATTTTCTCTATGTTTTAGGCCACAAAAATTTATAACACATGCAACTTCTGTTGTAGGACATTAAGTCTACCTTAGAGCAGTGTTGGCTGAACTCATTCAGATAGGTTCACTTTACTGCTTATTCTTTTATGTATTTTAACCCAAATTCCTGTTAGAACAAGTGATAACTACATATTTCCCTTTTGTGGTGTTAAGTTTGTGGATGCTGTTTTAATTAATTAGTATTCTAGATTAATAAACTATGAAAAGGCTGCCTTTTATGTATAGAATGGTCTCTACTAAGTAACGCTGACATAATTATTGATATTGACGCAGAAACATATAACCATATCTGGGAGTGAATACATAATAAGTATGAACTATAGATATTGTCAGATGATAAAACTGTTTTTCTGGTGTTCAATGTTCTTTTCAAGGATTTATATAACTCTTGATATTTTGATGGGAGTTCAGAACCTAGGTGAAAGAATCATTTTTATTTTTATCTCCTTTAAAAACTGCATGTTCCACACTGGGAGATGCAAAAAATGGAAGAACTGAGTAGATATCTCATTATCATACTTAGTCAATAAATAACAAGTGAATAAATAGAAAGAAGAGTTCAAATATAACCTTGAACATGGCATTTTGCAGGGCTGGCTGTGATTTTTCAAATGTGCACCTTTTTCATCTTCTCATACATTTCAAAAGCTACTTAAGGTGTCACAGAGAAATAATGCTAACTTTATAACAATATCACCTTGTCCTTTGAAGGCATTTAGCATCAATCCCTGCTATTTTACAGTTCTGCAATGATTCTGCCCATGACCACCTTGAGTGGCATGCTAACTGACCAGGGCAGAAATAGGAACACAGGTATTCCTAAATACAAAAGTTCATTAGTCAAATCTTGAAAGATTCTGTCTTGAATTCCTCATAGACAGGGCTGGAGAGCTGGCTCAGCCGTTAAGAGCACTAGCTGTTCTTCCTGAGGTCCTGAATTCAATTCCCAGCAACCACATGGTGGCTCACAACCATCTGTCATGGATGGATTCTGATCCTCTGTAATGGAATCCAGTGAAGACAGCAACAGTGTACTTCATAAACCAAATAAATCTCATTAAAAATCCCTTATAGACATAAAAATACAGAATAATACCACTGAGTGTTAAATAGCTGTTATTGAAATATATAGTAAGAAATTGATGCTTGGCTAACATCTTTCCAGACAAAGAAAATCAGATTAGAGTTTATGGGATCAATTTTCTTGGTCTGTTATAAATAATTATTGGCACTGCCTGAGCCTTCTTTTGATCGATAAGTATATTCTTTCAAGAATGTGAAGTCATCTGTTACTGTAAATTTTGGTCAGTTTATTTTTGAACTGGAGGCTACATTGTTATTTTAAGTTTTTTTATTTCTCCACTCGGGATTTATTGTTTTCTAAATAACAATAACAAAGCTTAAAAGTTGTATTGAAACTGCTCTAGTTATGTTTAAACAAGTCGGAATTTGACCTAAATTATAGTCATGTTTGGTAGAATAATTTTTATGCTTCCTATCAAGGGAAGAAATTATCTCAAACCTAGTGATTCCCCAAGATGTTTTCCTTCAGAAGATAACCTTGACTTTTAAGGCTTGACTTCTGTACTTATTGGGCATAAGTCTAGAGAGCTTGTTCCCACTCACAGTCAAGGAGGCAGAAATTCGAAAGCAGGCTACCAATGCTACCTCCCATCCCGGAAGGAATTTTTCCTGGTCTCTGTCTTAGCTGCTCATGCCTTGTTTTCTTTGTCTTGTGTCAGCTGCACACTCTGCCTTCTATGTATGCACAGTTATCTTCTCTGTCCATGCCTCTTAGCCTTGTGCTCAGAAGAGTGCTGGTCATTTTATCTTAAAAGTTGACCCTACTCCAGAACTAGCTCATCTAACTGTATCTTCAATATCTGATATATGTCCATGAATTAAGGCCCGGGCTTAGGGCTTCAGCCTATCATCTGAAAAGTAGCAATTCAAAACACAACACTTACAGTAGCTACATGGTCATCCAGACTCTATCCTCCAGTTATTCTTGGTTTGCAATGCAATTATTTAGTAAGTACAGTGAACAGTAAAATCAGATTTTCCACTCAAAGGTGTATACAGTTGTCATTTCCTTACTATCTATAGCATTATTCTGTCTCAGAAAATGGATTATAGTCTCTGAACAAGGAAGACAGTAGACCTGATTAAAGATGGGCATCCAAAAATGCAACAGCCTTCTAAAATGTGGGATCTCTTTGTAATGATGCTTAAATAAGCAAATAATATTATACTATATGCCCAGAGTTTAACCCTATAGTGTATATTTACTGATTTAATTATCCTAAAATTTAAAAAGTTTGAAAAGAGCATATCTTAGCAGAAATAATATTTGTCAATTTTACCTGTAAATTCTTAATATCAAAGAACATGTTCAACCTAATAAAAGAAAAAAAAAACCACTGAATTTTCATATTTGAGTTTCCTGTGGCACCTGCCTATATATAAATGGTGAGCAAAAATAACAAAAAAATTCTGTAGTCCTATCCATACTATACCGGAAACTTACTGTATTAATCAAATTCCAAATAAATGGGATACTACCCTGCAGAGAAAAAAATATTTCTCATCCACAAGGAGCTTATTCTTCCTGTGAGTGCTCTATCTGAATAAATTCTGGCTGGCCGCAAGAGATTTCACCACAATGAGACTTGAAGGATAGAGTGGATATTTTAAGAAAAGTAATGAAACCACAGTGAACTCAACCTATATGTTCTAGATCCTTCCCTTTAGCAGATACTGGTCAAGACACCTCAAATGCAGCAATAAGCATAATACCCCAAGGGCCAAGGTTTTTATAGAGTAGTGAGGTAACAGCTCCCTGAGGCAGGATGGGATCCCCAAAATGAACTGCCTACCCTTGCCTTTGTATAGAAGAAATTCTATTTGGAAGGAGGTGGGACTAGGAGAACAAAATGTATAATGATTGATTGAATTTGAATTCCAAATAAACTGGATCCTTTTTTTTTTTTGGTATAAGCACATTTAGTGCAATATTTGGATACTTTATTAATTATATAATGAATAAGTTTTCAGTGCAGGTAACATAAGACAGTTATCAATATTTTAGAATAAATAAATCCAATGCATTGTTTAATGCATACTAAAGTTTTCATTGAAATTTTAAATTCAAAATTAACCAAATGTCCTGTATTTTTATTTGGTACATCTGATTATCTTAGTGCTAGAAGAGACAGAGAATAAAGATACAAAAAGAGTATGATATATGGTACTAAGTCCAATGGAAAACAATAAAGGAAAATTAGGGAAACTCAGATGATCACAAGAGGAGAACTGACATCACCTATAAAGAAAAAAACATTGACCAGCAATCAGGTATTGGCAGAGATCTCTAAAAGTATTTATGATCTCCTCCAAAGACAGGTATCCTCCCTGGTGAAAATCCCAGGAAATGGATAAGATTCTCATGAGACAGAAAATACACAAGGAGCAGGAGGAAAAAGTATATGGGGAGTTATACATTTTTTTTGTTTGCTCTTTCAGAATGTGCTATTAATCTGATCTAATAACTCTGGCTTTAACCAAAACATGACTATTAATTCACCACCTCTATATATTTTCTCTCTCTCTCTCCCTCCCTCTTTCTCTCTCCCTCCCTCCTTCCCTCTCCCTCTCCTCCCCTCTCTTCTCTCATCTCTCCCTCTCCCCCCCTCCCCCTCCCCCTCCCTCTCTCTCTGCCCCTTTGCAAATGAATCTATACATAGTGACAGATGAACTTATAGAACAAACACAGTCAGTCTGCTGCAAAGAGAGAGAAAAATAATGTGCAGCCTAATTATTCTGGACCTTATTTACTCTGCGTTATCAAATTTGATCACTCACTTATTTAACTAAAATGTTCGGCTTTCATTCCAGTCATTAGCTCCAATCTCTAACTACTAATGCATTCACATTCCATGAGGGTGTTAGAGTGCCACACATTTTGCATCTTGCAGCAGAGACACGGGGAATATTTTTATTTAATGGAACCTCTAAACAATTCTTGTAATTAAACAGCAATTGGCCAACCTTTGCATATGATGTCGCATATCAGGATCTAATGCCCAAATTAATCTCATGCTTTGTTTTGAAAATCACCCTCTATTTAACATTCTGTCATGCTGGACTCTGCCTAGCCCCTCCAGACCTCTTCTCCACACAGCTGTGGTCTCTATGGTCCCAACACATACATTCAGCACAGTCATTGATTTAGGTCTAGGGACTTAAATGACTCCAGATTCATGTGACACTATGCAGCATCTGTAGAAGCCACTGCCTCCCCACTTTTGCCCAAGTTTCCAACTAGGTATCTACCCAGCATTAGTAACTTTTCAAAGGCTTGTGAGTCTGCTATTGTCTCATTATTAACGCTTCTAAAATTTACCTGTTCTCTGATATCTGCGCTAGTTACTGCAACAATTTTACCTGCTGCTTAAAATTTCTGATACGGTGTCAGCACATTAATCACTGTTTGCCCAGGTCCCTCTCACTCATTAGCAATGGCATTCCAAATGAGACTCCACCACCTATGAGCTTCCCCAGACTATCCAGCTATCTGTACACATAGATCAAAGCCTACCTGACAGACTGAACTTTTTCAGAGGATTACAAGATGGGTCAGTTCTTAGGGTCCCCTCAAGCCTAATGAATGAAGTGGTTCCCAATGTCTCCTTGGATTTGGCAAAGCGTAGGCACTTAGGTTTAAGGTGACCTGAAACCTGGTTTTTGGCAGTGAGTGTGGGTGAATATTGCTCCTTATTTTTATATCCTGATCGATGAGAATTAAACCGAGAATGCTATGATATTCACTCTGTGTAAAAATACCATTATAAGCACCCTGCATCCAAAATCTATGGTTAGATATAACTAACATGCAATATTAGATTTACTCCTAGACCCAATCCCTAGGCAAACATTTCCAATATTTGCATAAATTTGTGCCCCGGCCCGCAGGGATTCGATGAGACTCTAGGGAAGGGGGCAAAAGAATGAAGGGACAAGAGACACAAAGAATGAGAGCTAGTCTGGAGTTCTGATCAAGCTCTGAAACTTTAATTTTGGGGGCAGGTTATAAAGACACAGCAAAAAGGGGAGTTTAGATGAGGGTCATCGCTTAGGGCTATCATTGTCTAAGACCATCCCACTGTCATATCCTTATTACCCAAGACTATCCCACTGTCATAACCAGCTTCCAGGAAATGCCAGACGTTCTTTAAGTTCCTGGGACCAGAGACTCTGAACGTCCTTTCTTAACCTTGTACTGACTAGGCTTTTTAGAATAGAAGGTAATTTCCTGGGTTTGGCTCCCAGCAACTTGAAACTTACATGGTGTGTTTCTAATCTCTTCTCTTTGTATAGTCTGACAAACCTGAATTCTTGCCTCTCAGTTCATCTGCTCTGGCCTTAGTCATCAAGGCTTGAGATTCCCCCATAGTAAATGTATTTCGATACATGGACCCTTTCTCAACTTTTTCCCGCATTTCCTCTGCGTTTTCTCCCTTATATCCACTCCACTGTCTCTCTTTGCTTAATCTAATCCAAACAGGCTTTTCTGGAGAGCTCTGCATACATTAATTTCTTCCCAGCGAGCATCTATCTTGAAAGCCAGACAGATAGTTGAAAAGAAAAGCCTTTTGCTGTTGGGCAGAGCTTTGCTACCCCAGTGACTGGATCTCAAATTGAAACACGAGTCTGTTGTTCATACTGTGAAAAATACAATTCAGACACTTTAACATCTATGGTCTATGTCCAACACTTGAAGATGCATGATTTGAGCTCCCAAGACAGATATCTCTCATTTGCATAATAAGAATATTGGCCACTTGACCAAGGTTATCACATCTCTGCAGCCTATGATGTAATCGCTCATCATGAAGCAGACACTTGCCTAAAAAATACAGAAAATGAAAATGATCACAGCCATGGTTTTTCCCAGTATAGACTTTTATCTCCCAATATATGTAAACACGGTTTTTTTTTTTAATGGTAAAAAAAGGAAACACTACTAATTAAAGCCAATGTGTAGCAGATATAAATCATAAACTTATCAGGGGAGAGGTTCCTTTTCTAGCCTATGACTAGCTCAAGCTGTCATACATTATACATATGTGTGTGTGGGGGTATGTGTTTATAGATAGATAGATAGATAGATAGATAGATAGATAGATAGATAGATAGATAGATAGATAAGCATACTAATGGTTTTTAATATAAATTCTAGTTGTCAGGAGAAAATTCAGAAATAAAAAACTCAAAGAAACGGTACCCTGTGTATTTTTATGCCATTTGATGAATAAATGGGTAATTGTAGAAATGTTTGATTGGCCAAAAGTCATGACATAATTCAGTAATAATGAACAGAAGGAAGCTAGCAAGTCTTCTTTGTTGAGTCTATTCACGTTCCCCATGTCTTCAGTGATAAAAATATATGACAGACTCATAAGGAATGAAGAAAGAAAGACAGGAGAATATGAGAGAGTTCTTCTGGCTTCAGTCCTTCTCTCAGAAACTAAGGTACCCTACTTTATGGTACCATGCCTAAGTCTCATAAACTTTAGAATAGAGTAAATAATGACACATGCAGAGATCCATGCCTTTAATCACAGCACGGGAGAGGCAGGGGAGAAGCAGGTGGACCTCTGTAAGCCTGAGGTCAGCCTGGTCTAAATAGCAACATTTCATTTCTTGTACAAAAACACAATAATTTAAAACATACCAAAAAGCTCCAGGCCAGCTAGAGATATATAGTTAGACCCTGCCTCAAATAAAATGAGATGAGATAAGATAAGATAAACAAGTAAATAACACCAAGATCTTCTAAGAGGATCCTATAACCTTTTATATGTTATTGCTTTCATATGTTGTATTCATTCTTACTGTTTTAGTGCCAGAAAGTGCATTGCTTCAGACTTTAAAATAAGTCTACTAAATGAGATGTAATTCCTATCGTTAGTCTTCTGTTTTTCCTTTCCGTACTGCATGCCATTGATAAAGGGCATTCAGTAGGAGCCCAAGAGTTCTGGAAACTGCAAGGGTACTAAGAAAATAATGCCACCCTCTTTGTTTTAGTCCAGTTCCAATGTCACCTGCGGGCAATGACCTGATGCTGGAAAGCACAGTGGCTTTAGAGGTAAGAGGATAGGGAGTTAATGGCGCTCCACCAAATACCTTCACTCACTGTTGGACGAGGTATGCTTATAATGGTATTTTTGTACAGGGTGAAATTCATAGCATTCTTGGTGTAATTCCTATTAATTAGGACATATAAACTAAGGGGCAATATCCACCCATCCTTATTATCTTCAAGTTCTGAAATTCTCTCAGCTCTAAACTGGATGAATATCAACGTCTCCCTCATTGGAGAGTCACCATGAGAACGCAGTGTGTCTGAAGTACTCAGTCTGCTGCCTGACATGTAGTAGGAGCTTAATAAAAGAATTATTTAAAATGTCATATTAATTACATAGCTCTGGAGGAACGGAGACAGATGTGATAATTAAATGCTTGAATCTATCCTAATTATACTCATGCTTTTATAAAAAGCCTATTATATATATTTTTCTTATATTAATAAGTTGTCTTTGAAGAGTAGAACCCCTGGAATGTTTTAGGTACCTACATTCTTGTAAAAGCCTACTTTTTCAGAAGTTAAATACATATACATGTAAACCCAGAGAGAGGGGAGGAAGAGGAGGAGGAGGAGGAGGGAGGGAGGGAATGATGGTCATATACTGATTTAGATTTCCAAACGTTATTTATATTGCTTGTCAATGCATAATAATAACCAATAGCCATGTAGTGCTAGAAAAGTATTCTACCTTTGGGATATATTACCAGTCCCTACTCATTTTATATTTAATTCTAAATTATTGGTACTATAGAAAAACAGCTAAAGAAATGAATAGATGGATATCCAGTTATATGATATCAATATATTTAGATGGTAAATGAGGATTATGTAAATGATGTTTTTAACCTTATAGACCGAACATCTGTATTACCTTGGGACACCTGGATCTTTGACAACCACCAGCCTCAACATGATTAACTGATCATTTCAAGTTTCTAATATAAGTTATTTGGCACCAAGGCAAAACAAATTTAACGATTATTAATTAGCCTTCAGGTACAAGGAGAGTTAGAAAAATTTCAGCTGTGAAATATAGAAAAAACAGACACGACACTTAGACTGTGCAGCCAAAATCCAAATGTAAAATAAATCAATATTAATTCTGGAAGAAATATATACAAATAGATCTGTTTTTCTATCTATAAGATAGAAACTAAAGCACAGTAAGAAATGGGGACTGAATATGTAAGGTTTGTAGGCTAAATATCAAAGGAAAAAATGATGAAAATGATTTTTTGACACTGGTGTAAGGATATTCTTAGATTGATCAAGTTGGTCACTTCCTCTGTCATTACCTTGTCAGAATTTTTTAAAAAGACAGGTAGAGCAGGGAATTTCGGAGTCTTGATATCAAACACAAGTTTGGAGAGTGGCCACAACCCATACACATCTCTATGACAAAAGCTGATTAAAAGGAAAACTGTCATGATGAAATGGGAATTTAGACCAGGCCAAAAGCTGTTCAGAGAATATGGAGCAATACATTTGGGCAGTGTTGATGCTAGGATCTGTGGGAATGAACGTGGAAAAATACAACCTTGGCGTGATTTCTAAGCATCTCAATCAGGTTGAGTGTTATGCAGTCACCTAGAAGATGCACCTCTGAGCAGGTCTATGAATGTGTTTTAAGACTAGTTTAACAGGAGGAAGATGATTCTCCCTACATGTACACTGCACCACTGAATGGCTTGGAGTCTTCTAATGAATGAAAATGAAGGAAGGAGAAACTCGTTGAGCACCACCATCCGTGACTTCCGACACAGCGTGACTACCTACTCTCCTATCACTCTCTCTTGTCTTATGTCCCTGTAATGATATCCTAAATCCCTCAAACTGTGAGCCAAAATAGACTTTCCTTTATTAAGTTACTTTCAACGCATTTTTTTTTCACAATGAATTAAAAAAAAGAAGAAGCTAATGATATTTGGCCTTGAAAGATTAAAAAGTTGGAGATTAAAAGCTGTAGCTGTAATTCCGAAAGCATATCATGTCCCTGGACCAGTTTCTCATCAGCTCCCTTGTTAATATATCCCAGAGTAAGCCATACATCTTCAAATGTTTACAGTGTATATGTAAAATAAACAAAGGGAAGAGAATGAGTTACATCTTCACCTCCACAGGAGACTATTGGCATTATTGTATGTCAGAAGCCATGTGTTACATAAGTTAGGCTTGACCCTCTTCGCCTGTCTCTTAAAGTTTATCCTCATTTCTCTCAGTATCCCAGTTGCTTCTCCATCTTTCATGCTATACATTTCTTTCTATAATTTGTTTTTGATGACAGTTCAAGGACCTGATCCCAGCCTCCTGCAGAAGACTATAAAACACGGGTGACTGATTCTGAGATCTTCTGACAGCAAAGAACTTTTTATCACTAAAAATTTTGGTGTTCCCCCTTACATTAATGTCATGGAACCTTAAATTATTATGTTTGTTTGTTTGTTTGTTTGTTTGTTTGCATCTTAATTTTCTTCACAAACTAGAACTAATGTATACATTGACAGTAAGTTTTTTTCTAACAAGTTTATTATGGCTAAAATTAGCATAAAAGTTGGGCTTCTGTTGTTTGTCTAACAGCAAGCAAGAGGAAAGGCAATACAGATGTAAAATGTGAATGTTAGCCCCCTTATAGATACTAACTCAGAAAGGAATTCAACAGTCTTCATGCACACCTGTCTTTCTGGTCCATCATTCTGCACAAAAGGATATAAATCCATCTCCCACAGAGCAATCTTCAAGGAGCTGTTGCCGTCAGCATTACATAATAGTGACCTTCATGCATTGAATTGTTTACTATAATTGTCGATGTACTTGATCTGCTCAAAATAGTGTTCTACACACAGGACTTTCTACTGGTTTTTCTTCAAGGAACTGGCAAAATAAAACAGAAGTCAGACAATAAATAAGTAAAAAAAATAAAATATAAGCACATACTGTAGGAGAAACCCAGTATGTGAGCATATTGACGTTTGTAGGATAATTTAAACTTTTACATTAAAACAATAAAGTATATGCACACATGCAAAGAGGTGACAAGACAAAGAAAACAAAAACTGAGCAGAATTAGAGACTATTCGGGGATTGCAAGAAGGGAAGAGTTTGAATGCGTATCTGTGAGCCTTTTTGCTACTGAATTGAGCCAAACAGCTGCTGAGGCTTCAAGCCCTGCTTGGATCTTGAAGAAAAGGACAGCTACAGGAATCCTGGCATCTTGAGCCAAGGAGGAGGCAAGGAGCAATTGAGGAGAATCTTGAGGGTGGCCTCAGGGGAAATGTCGGATTCTAATAAAAGCTTGGTTTAAGGGACAGACGAGCAAAGTCTTCCCAACAGAGTGGTCTCTGCCAGGTGGACGGCTTCCTCCAGTGTTGGGCAGCTTCCCATGTGATGGACTTTTTAATCGAGAAACTTTAAAAATAATGGCTTGTAACTTCAATGGGGTATTTTTAAGTCCTTACCCAAAAAAGTACCTTCAGAAAATCAGTAAGACAACAAGACAAAACTACAAAAATATTTTTTTAAGCCAGAGGAGAAATGAGTGAATTATATGACAAAGGCTTAACGTTGAAAAGTTAGGATGCCAATAAGGCTGTATCAAAATATGTCATATCTCAGTGGCTGTCTCTGAAATAGAACTTAGCTAAAGGAAACTGACAGAAATCAACAGAAGAATGGTAAGAGTGTCAATGGAGATATTTTGAATGAAGCACACATTATCCATTGAAGTATAAGTTACCTCTGTAAAGAGAGGTCAGAGTTGCAATGCCTGACCAAGCAACATGTGTTCCTGAGCCATGACATAGCACTTATTCTGCTAAAAAGGATCTGGTGGTGGAGGAGCCTCCAGCACAAGTCCATAGCAATTTACCTACCAAAATTCTCTAGTCAGCTCTGTTTAAAACAGTAAAGCATAGCAACAGGATATTATTCCTCAGCAAGGAAAATGGATAAACGATGCACACACACTAAGATAACAACTGAAATTAAGACAAATTAGCCACATTTACATGCGAATAAATTTCAGCAGCCGTGATAATTCTTTAAGGTAATTTGACCAAAATGTAAGACAAATTATTTAGGTTTGTAAAACTGTAATGTAAGAAGTGTCTTTCCTTTGTATGCATAAGGGTTTAAGAGTTGTAATGTACATACCTGTAGTATAGGATATGGAGGCCAAGTAAAGGGGTCCTTGAGTTTGAGGCCAGCCTGGAACAAACACAAAACTCACATTTCAAACTCTGTGGCATGCTGGTATACACCTGTAGTCTGGGCTCAGTCATGACAGTTTAGACAGGTGGATTTCTGGGTTTGTTAGCCAGCCAAGTTAGTCTGCTTTGTGAGTTGGAGGTTAGTGACAGACTTTGTCTAAAACAAGAAGTCTCTAAAACAGAGGTTGTTCTTTAAGAATAATCCTAGATGTTTCCCTCTGGGCTTCACATGCACACATATAGATGTGCACACCACACACACACATACACGCATGCACACACACACACTTCTATGTGAAGTATTATTGCTATAAAATATTATAGCTATAAAATAAAATATTACATATAATATATAAATACCTATATGTGCTATATATATGTATATATATATATATATTATATTTATATGTATATAATATATATGCATATATATTTATATGTATAAGTATATATAGCACATATAGGTATTTATATTTGTAGAGTGTAACATAGCTCAGCTGGGGAAAAATAATTGTGACCAGACTTGATGACCCATGTTTGATCCCCAGAACTTACGTTGTAGAAGGAAAAAAACTACTCTGACACCCACATGTGCTGTGGGATATGTGTGCCTAAACACAGACACATACACACACACACACACACACACACACATATATATACACATGAACATACATACACACACACCCCTACAAGTTGTCCTTTGACTTCCCATGAGCACTGTGGAATGCATAAGGCACATACACAGAGAAAAGATGAACAACTGTGAAATAGAAAGCTCAGGTACTTACAGGATCTCAAATTATGCTATGCATGTACTTACACTCAGAAAAACACACAAAATGAGTCAACGTAAGTAATCCTAGGTACCTATAATTATATATAATATTGGGCAACGTTCTCATATGTATTTGAAGGAAATTGGTTACATTCGAGGGAAAGGACCGAAGTTTAAGCTGAGGAAAACATTTAATTATGAGAGAGTGCAAGCTGTCACCAGCATGTCAGCATGCACATGTTTATTATTGCACAAGGTCATACTTTTACTATAATTTTCATATTATGGGAAATCAAAATGATGGTAATTGATTTCACAAATGGCCATATCTCATAGCAAGACAAAATCACAGACTTTGGAGGAATGGGGACACTAAGGGTGTCTGATATGATACAGGTGTAGAAATCCTGTCTGGTGGTCTGCTGTGAGAACAGTTGTTGACCAATCCAGATGCTACCATTTATCAGACTGGATTTTTTAGAGAGAAATTTTATCTCTTAAAGATGCATGGATTTTTTCTAACATAATGGGGAGGTGACAATTTAATATGCTAAATAGTGGAGCAAAGGCAGAATACATTGTGGCCAGCACATTAATATAGCATATAAATAACAGTTTGGACTATACCTGAAAATCAATGTTGAAGGGCACACATTCCATTCTCTCTTCCAGATATTGTTACCATTTCCAAGCTAAAACATAATTATCATAAAGGTATTAATAAGGTAAAATGGAATGCTGTAACTTAATAGTGAGCTTCAGGTACTTCCTGTAAGGTCCTTGCCAACCTCTAAATAGCTATATAGTAGATGGCACCTCTAGCGTACTATGTAAGAAGACCTGGGATCTACAACTACGTTGCTAGGCTTAAATTGGCAAACTAAGGGAAGTTCTGAGGTCCAGATTAAAATCAACCTCTGATACTAAACCTTTGACTTTCATTCACACTAGGCTTATACAAGCTGGAGCAGCTAAGAAATGAGAAGCATAGCTCTAAACATTGTCCATAGAAGACTAGTAGATATCTCCTGTGTTCAAGGGATAACATTTACACATGGCATGAATGTGTGTGTGTACATGTGTGTCTGTGTTCATACTGAGACAGCATATCTCATTTTTAAACTAGAATTCAAATACTATTTTAAGTAACACAATAGTTAACTTAGAATGCATGATTTTAATCTCTTTTCTAATGCATTTTTACAGAATTTAGTAAAATAACTGAGTGTTGCTTTGGGTTTAATACATTTAGTGTAATAAATAACACAACAATGCATATTATGCCTAAGATTCTTACACTATTCTAAGTTTTAAATTATCCAAAAAGCTCTTATGTAGTAGAAAATTCAGTTGTTGATGTCCCATGGCCAAATCCTTCTCCACTGTTCACCATAGAGCTTGCTTAAGTGGTATTCCTCCCAGTTAGTTATGTCTAATGGTGTATAGAGTAACCTGGATTGAGGTATCAAGTCCTACTTACAGAACTGCCAGTAACTGGGAATGCGGCCCTCTTATGTGAGGCTAAGGTCATCCCCCCAGGGTGATCACATATATAATAGAAGCATGGAGCAAAACCACAGTAGTCCTCCTCAGTTCTGTTTTACTCTCATGACCAAAAGCCAAATATGCACATTTGTACCTATGAGGGAGATTTTGAGAACTTTCTCCAAGTCCTTAGAGACATCTCAAGGAGCTCATTGGAAGAACTCAGAGAAAGTCTTAGGAGGAAAATGTTGACAAGATGATCTCTAAGGTTAAATTAATTCCGAAGAAAATTGTAAGGCTGTAAAATATGCTCGCTAAGGTTGAAGACTCCACCGCACTACAACATGACACTTAAAGTATGTAGATTATCTTACATGTTTGTAAGTAGTAAATAAAATAATGCACCTAAAATACTTACCCATATAACTAAAATATGAAAAAAACTAAATCAAAATATTATGCAATTCACTCATTTTCTTTTAGATCCCAAAGAAACCCAGGGTAAGTCTCAGCTAGTACTTGTGGCCCCACTCAGAAGTTCTCACTTTCCCCTACTCACACATCTTCAGCCCCGGGCTTTGTTTCCCTCTCCGGATTCCTATGTAACTCATGCGTTGGCTATATATAGGCTCTCTTGATTCCCATGCATTCTTTTGGTTCTCTTGGTTTTCTCTCCCCTTCTCTTCCTCTCTCTCTTCCTTCTTCTCTTCCTTCCTCACTCTCCCCCCTCTCTCTTTCCTCTCATGACCCCATTGAGTCTGCTGGCCATGGTCAGTCTTGCCTCTTCCAGATGTCTCTGACTATGCTCTCCCTCATAACTACAATAAAAAACTTTCTCTCATCCACACCTAGGGATTTTCTGCATTTTTTTCATTCACCATCATCTATCATTGCTAAAATAACCAAGTTTGTACTCCTCCTCCTCTCCTCCTCCTCCTCATCATCATCCAGACAGTTGCTTGATACCATGTGTGTGTGGTCACTCTTAACCAACTTCAGTTTTGCTCTCCTACTGAGCTATTTCGTATCAAGTACTGGAAATAAAATACAGCCTAGAGTAGAGAGTAATGAGTAATGACTTAGCAGATTTCAGAAGGCCGTGAGGAGAAACAGCTGTTTTCATCAGATAAGCATGAATATTGAACAAATGGCATTTGCATAGAGCACTTCCTCCTGCGTAGTCGTTTCCTGTCTGACTTTCTGAATATTGTACTGATTACATCTTTCCTGGGTACACAGACATGGGAAACGGTCACTAAGTAAGACAGAGATGTCATCTCTCTGTCTTGTAGAGATGGTCTTGAGAGCTTCATTCTTTAGGGGGGAGCAGTTGTGTTGGCCCACCCTGACTTCGCACAAGATAGCCACTAAAGCAGAAAATATACCACTGGGGTTGTCAAATGACATTGGTGCAGTGTATCTTCATGTGCTTGCCTGTCCAGCTCTCAGTGACCACTGATGAGAGTTTTCTTCCTAGTCTGGGCACATGTGTACAGCAAACCCAGGCCGAAAGATTCGCATGTGGCAGGGTGTTCTTGGTAGGCCTCCAGGCATTTAATTTATAAAGCCTCTTCTTTCTACATCAAATTAATCAGTGTTCTTCCCTATCGCTATGGCAATATTCTTTTGACTTCCTATTCTGACAAGCATGAAAAGGCCTATGATAGGCTTGAATCTAACCTAGAGTGGCAATGCTCTGAAACAAATGAGAAATAAAAACCAAATGTGCACTTACCTTCACGACTGGGTTCCTTTGCGATTCAGTCCTCCACCAGCTTTATGTTTGTAAATTATATCGTTGTCTTGAATTAAATTTCGGGTACTAGGCTTGCAGAGTAGTTCATCTGTCTCTCAAATTTGAAACACTCCTGCTCGTTCTGCCCCTTTCATTGCAAATGGAGCTTCGGTGTCTGGATGATGGGAGAGATACCAAAACAACAGAAGGAACGTTATCACAAATCCTTTATGGAAATTGTTAGCTCATGGTAATTAACCCGAATAGGACATTTGTTTTAATTCCATCTAAACGAATCGAATGCAATTTCCTTTTCCTGACTATATAATTTAATGCCCATGTCAATTCATACATTATATGGATAAAGTTGTCAATCACAATCGGGTTACTGGATTATCTCTTCTGTTAATAAGCATATATTTGACAACGTGGATGCACTTGGCTCTTAGGTTTCAAAGACGGCTGGGACATTGTCCCTGACACTCAGAAGATGTTAGCCACGCTAAGAAACAATGAGGAAAATGGAGGACACCCAGTAGTGGTCACATATACAGGCATACAAGTAACAGCAGAGAGTACGGTTGAAGAAAAGCTTCCTGGGGAAAGAAATAGCTGAGCTGGAGCAAAGGAGCAAAACAGTGGGAACCTGTGAATGAAGTCAGAGTTAGATCATACTTAGCCAAAAGGATCCAATTGAAAAGAAGTGAACGAAGCCATGAGAACAGATTACATCGGGTTTATATTGGGTTTGACTCGTTGATTCTTTCCTCTCCTTTATAAAAAACCCCATAAGTGTGTGACCTGATTCTCTCCTTGTTCAACATAAGGAGCTGGCTTTCAGAGTTGCCCCCATAGGAATAGGCCATTGAGTGAGATGGCGCAGCAAGAGCATACTAAGGGACCGCTACTGTCCCTGCCTTAATTTCTAATCTGTAACGCTACATAATAACTGTACCTTTTCCTTGGAATTACTCTACTTACCGGGACAGATCTTCTTTTAAACACCAAGCAAGATGAAGGCTTTATTTCGTGGTATTCTGGCCTAGTGAGAGTGGAATGACCCAAGGAGGCAGTAAGAATAAATGATACTGACAGAATAGCTGGAGAAAAGAAAGGCACAGATTGCATGGGGATTCAAAGCCATGGTTAGAATTCAGAAATTCAGGCCAAACAGCAGCATGATCTAACTGAAATTTTAAAGGAATTTCTTATTCTAAACACATTGAAGGAGGGTAAGAAAAGGAGGGAGGGAGGGAGGGAGGGAAGCTCACTAAAATACTTGTGGCTCAGAACCAGATAGGTGTTATGTATAGGGGGTGGTACTGGTGTGTGCATATAAGGAGTGGAATGAAATGAACAGATCTGCATTTGTTTTTAAGATTTACCAGGTAGAAATACTAGAAAAGACTGAGTTGTAAGAATTTGGCTAAAGTAAAGAAACTTGTGGCTGCAAAAACACTCGATGAGAAAAGAACAATAACGACTGGACTGTAACAAAAAGATTAATAATAATATAATAATAATAAATAATAATAATAATAAACAACTACCCATAGAAATGCAGTTTGTATTTTAAACATGTTAGTAATAAAGAGATGGATGAATTGAAGATGATATTGCAAAAGAACAAGGACCGTTTTGCTTAGGTAGATCAGTGAAAGAAAGAAAAGCAAGAGAAAGACATTAGATATTATGGTGAACTGGAATTCCAACCTAGGAAGTGGGAGACAGGAAGGCTGCTAAAATACAACTTGTTTGTATCTGAGCCAGAATACACCCCCGTGGGGGGGTGGCAAAAAAATAAAATAAAACAAAAGCTAAATGACCAGAGTTTAGATCACTAATATGCACAGCTTGAGTGTCTCTGGTTGCTGATGGAAGGCAGTTAAGATTTTAAAGCGAGTTGATTTGAGATAAACATATTAGCATTTGTCACATTACGTAATACAGACCTATCCAATTCTGCCTTGCCCTCCTTAGAATTACAGAAGTTCTATGTATTTTAGTCATCTTCTGCTGTGACGGGGTAGCTATCTTGGTGCCAGTCATGTGATCCATACCCACTGAAACTAGAAAAAGAAAATAGTTTGTGTCAAAACAGGCTCTTAATGAAAAAGGGCAGGCTCCTCTGTCCAGGGCAACCACTAATGCACACAGAGGAGCCACCATAGCTGAGATACCCCAGACACCCATACGGCATGACGAGGAGCCTCACGCTACTGCTCACACTTCAAAATAAGTTTTAGCATCTAGCCATTTCCTCAATTTCCACTATCCTACGGTTGACAGCAACTATAGGATTTCACTGTCTCCCTTTCTTTTAATTTGCAAACCGCCAAGTCACATTGAATCCTGGCTTCTCTAGAGACACTACAAATGTATCATTGCACAACCCCCTCCATGTTCAGGTTCGTTTATCGTGCACTAATCCACCCAAAACACTGAGGAAAATGCATCTGTATTGAAACATGTCTATGGCATTGATTGCTCCCCATGCGATTATCCCAATAGCAACTGAGGAAATGCACGACGGTGAAAGTAATCACTGTGGTTTGCCTTGTGTAGCTATCACCGGGGTGTGTGATGAGCGGTCTAAAAATCCATCTCTATTTTCCCCGCTGCTTGTCTTTCAATACAAGTTTATTTACCAAAACCACCCACTTGCTCTTAGTGGGTGATATGTCTTGAAAATAGAATAAATTCTATCTCTCCACTTGAAAGCTCAACTTCTTTGTACTATAGTAAAACTGTCCCATTAAGAAAGTTCTTCAAAAGACTTAAGAATAAAAGTTACTTTAAGGTGGTAGAAATCTGTTCAGGTCTTGATAGCAATAAATGAAATTAAAGGACTAAGAGACCTTTATCTTTCCTCCAATCCCACTGATTGCAGATCATTTCTAAACATCTGCTTCCATATTGGTTTTTGCGAGACCACCAGAGTTACCTAAGCAGTATTAGGTTTCTTGAAAAAAAAAAAAAAAAGAACCTGCCTAAGGACAAGCAAATGGCCAGCTGGAAAAGGACATTCTGCTTGTAAGGATGTCTATCTTCTTAAGAGAAGGCTACTGAATGAACTGTGTTAAGGGTATCCCATACTTTAATACATATAGCTCAGAGAAGGGAGCCCTCAAGACTTCCCAAGGAAGACAGGAAATAGTCCACCAAAATCAGTGTGTTCTTTAAAGATGCTAACATGTTTGCCTTTTAGGAGTTAGAAGGTGAATGTTACAGAGGATAGAGGGCTGCTGAGATTTCACTCTTTTGGAGAAAAGAAATGAACTGTGATAGAAGAAAGAGCCATGATGTGGCAGGAGCTATGTAGTACCTGGGCAGTGAGATACTGAGCACAGGCACACCATCATAGCACTGAGAGCAGCACTGAAGATGAATCAACTTGGGTACCAAGTTCAAATAAAAGTCTATCGTATTCATGAGAATGGCCTCAGGCAGAGGAGGAGGCGGATCTTGTTAGAAATCAGACTCTTTATCAATTAATGGAAAATATGGGAGCAGGGTCAGGAGGAGAAAAATGATGGAAAGTGTCCTTCCTAGGTATCTTTCACCAAATTGAGCATGAATGAGATGCTGGCCAAGATTGGAGTGGGTCCATTAAGAAACCCGTTCTTTGAGCTGTGTTCATACTTAGTACTCTGAGGATTTTAGAAAGCAGTATTTGAGATTCATAGGAGAAAATCTCTCACTTTTATCATGACTACCCATAGGAATTGTTATCACTATGAAATATTGAATAGCATTTGAAAGTCCCTCTGGAAAACTAACATGTTTATAAATGATGTTAAGATCTTGTCAGATTATATACTACATCTAGTCAAGAAGGAAAGCATTCTTTTGACCTCTAAGAAAACAGAACCTCTTTGTATTCTCCTCTACAGAATTTAATTTAATTTAAGAAAAGTGTAATGTTTAAGGATCTTAGAGATAGAGAAAGCAGAAATTCAAAGCTAAGTTATTCTGCAGTTACCCTGATTGGAGATCTTATTTCACCTCCTTCGGGTGACTTAGCTCTGTCCTGCAATCCCTTACCTGACACACACAATTATCTAAAACCCTAGAGGCATCACATGGTTTTTAAAGCTTGGTCTAGGGAATATGACTAAGCGTAGAGGATGACCACCATGTTGAGGCTCTAAGTTCAAACTCCAGTACTGTGTAAAACAAATAAACAAATATTTTTATCTTCCAAAATCCTTTCCATTCTGTTTTTACTTACCTTCACTGGGCTTTTGTTTCTTCTTGACTGTCATGGATTGAGCTCCTCTGCTGTACTAAATTCTGTTCTATTTTTCATTCTCACTCCTAGTGGTTATGCAATGAGATGTTTGTAACATCTGTTTAAAAACAAATCTCTGTGTGTGAAAAATCTAACAGGATTCCTAGAGTCACATTCCAGAAAGAAGAAAAAGCAGTGTCTTAAATGCAATATTTCTAACACAAACCCCTACTTCCATTCATTGAATTGTCAACTCTAAATAAGCTAGAAAAACAAAGTCACTAGAAACTCTTTAGTTCCCTTAGTAATTCACTGGTTCTAGAACTCAGCACATAATAAGGAAATTGAGTGTTCCATTAATAAGAATAGAAGTTCTAATGTAGTGGCAATAAGGGTACAATAAATATAAAATACGGAGCAATCAGGACCCCTTCAATAGATCTAAATGTGCTTGCTCCACAATGTTATAATATGGTGTACCATTCCAAATACTGTAATTCCAGATTGTGAGACATTTCAGTTGTATTGTTTCAATGATCTTCAAAAAATATATATATATATTTGTCCTGAAAATAAAGGAAGTAAAGATTATGTTAAGTATTATAACTATAGGGAAAATCAAAATAATAGCATACTTTTCTACATATAACATTTCAAAACTTGTTTTAATGCATCCGTGTTATGTATGCGATGCAAATGCCTCACTAAAAATAAATCGATTGTTTTTTTTTTTTTATAGCATGGGCAGTTGAATATTAGGGGAGAACATTTTGTAATCTAGAGAGTGTTCATTGGCTTTGGATGTCCATCCGTGAAGATCTGAGGAGTGATCAGTGGGTTGGGGTGTTTATCCTTGAGCTACTTGCCCTGACACACTATTAAAGATGCTTCACTCTGAGATGGTGAGGCAGGAGAGAGCTGCACACTGGGAGAGGCACGTGTCAATATCTGAAGAGGAGCTGAATGTTCTGAGCTAATGTCTGAGCTCCAACCACACAGATCTGTGAAGCACAACATGATGGCACACACATGACCTTTGCATATCTTCCCTATAACCTGGGCATATACAGAATAAGTCTGCTTATTTAGCCATAAGCATACTGGCTAAAGAGCAACCTCAACTGACCCAATGTATGTATATTAATTTTTTCATCCTCCAGGCTTGATTGAAGCACTCAAGACAGTCAAAGAAATCCATTTCCAAAATGGCAGTCAATGGTCATTTTCTACATGGACCACAAACTTAAGAAAATGGTAAATAACAAAAAAAGATTCATTCTTAGGTGCACCTTCGTAGCATTACTTATACTTGGCAATGATAAAAATATAAACTTTACCAAATAAGGCAACATACCAGGTGGTGAATCTCACTGGTTGGCCCACCTTTCATTATGTTACTGACGCTGATATTTTTTTTTCTCTTATATCTATAGTGCTCAGAGATTGCCTAGGGCCTTGTAGCATGTTGGGCCTCTACCACTGAGCTATGACCCCAGCTTTCTGAGACCATGTGTAATTCCTCAATGATGCCATTTAATCCCTCTTACCAATTGAGAAATATGTTGATTCAAAAAAATCCATTTCTCTAACAAAAGAAAAGCTTTCTCGCACTAAGGTTCCTTTGTCTAACCATAATTTATTCATCGCAGCTGGGAATTTTTCAAACAATACAATTTGGAATAAACATATGCCTGGTTAATGTTATCCTTTAGAGCAAAATAAAAGATTAATAATTTAGAACCATATAGTTGGAAGGCATCTGTTTTCATGGAAATGTATTCTTGAGGTAGAACAGCAAAGAATTATTAAAAATTTAGAAACGTTGGCAGAATGGCAACTTCCTAGATAGTTAATGCAACCCTCTTTGTAAGCAAGAGATGAGATTTTTAGCCTACATGTAGGTTGTCAACCTTAATGGGAAGAAAAAATGCTAATAGATATCTTTTTCTGTAACCACATCTGTGTTAATGATAAACACTGGGACTCTTGGAAATAAAACGATTAGTGTGTCATTGTGGTGTCAGTGGCTTAGACACTGCTCACCAGTCATGGCAGGAGCTTGCATACTGAATTCAAATCCCAGAACTAAGATTTTGGGTGTTGTTCCAATCTCTTTGTTCAGATCCTTCATATCAGAATCTCAAGAAGAGCATTTCCGTTCAACATCCTGCTAACACTCGTGGACGCTGAGCTTTAAGATCACAGTAGTCCCTATATGGCCTAACATTTGTGGAAAATTTTTATATGACTTTCCATCTTTAGGATACTAAAATACTCTGGTATATACAATATAACCTTTAAAACAAATTAACAACTTTCACATTAAAATAGTAAAAAAAAAAAAAAAATGCAGTGATTTTGTCCCAAGGATTACTTAATTAGTAGTCTATGAATATTAAATTGCTGAGTGCTTACACCAGTCATATAAAGGGTTACATTTACCCATGTTTTAAGCAAAGGGAACTGTGACACAGAGAGAGAGAATGGATTGTTTAACACTCCACAGTTTACAAGTTGTGTAGGCAAGTGTGGCTTTGGGCACTCTGGTCCCAAAGCCTCATCTGAAACTCTAGGACACACCAGATATTAAAATGTTTTTCCTTGAAAACCAGTCTTCTTAGAAAGTTATAAGTAAGAACATGTTCCCAACACATTGTGAAGAACAAAAGAAAGAGAGATGGAGAGAGGAGGAAAGACTTGCGAGACAGTACAGGCAGACATCTTTTATAGGTATTTATAAAATTGTGCACTAGAAAAAAATAAGAAGATATAAACCAAAATACTTGCCTAGTAATGGGGTTAAGAGTGATTTTCCAAATTTGTACTTTATTTTTCACTTTTCCTTTAAGGGAATGGATGTTCATGAATGAATCATGTAATCAGAAAGTAATAATTGATTCAGATTATAGAACTCTTAAAATAGTTATAGTTGACCTACTTTATGAAATACATATTTATTTAGAGTATAATTTATGGTTTTCATGCTTAACTAACCTCAGAACTATACAAATATAACTTCTCTACAATACCTATAATTTTTCTTGTCAGATAAATTAAACTTCACCTTCATATCTTGGAGTTTTCATTCTAGTTGTTCCATGAAGAACAAAATGCAAGTCACTTTTGCTATTGAAGGTAAAGATGCTAAACTCAGAGAGTGGTTAGGTAGACAACACAGGGCTGGAACATATGAGGTCTTTCATGTGGGCCCCAGCATCAGAAAAATCAATACATTTTTTAAGGAAAATAAATGTGAAAATTTTACACCACTGCAATGGAAAATTTATGAACCTTAAAACACTAGAGGGCATTTTGGCTCAGTCCTATAATCCTGGCACTTTGTGAACCAAACAGAGACAATCCCAAGTTGAATTCAAGGCCATCCTAAGCTGTATAGTGGGACATATTCTTGAACAAAACAAACAGGGTTATTAAAAAGCAAAAGATATGAGTCTGACGTGGAGGAATGAGGTTCATCATTAGCGTTTGTATTCCATTATTAAAACCAGAATTTGTTTTGATTTTTAGGATCCATAAAAATAAGCCATAGCTTAACAGGTAAGATGTATGTTCATAGCAGCGTTATTCCAAAACCCAAAAGATGGAAGAAATTGATGTGTTAATTGGAAGATGATGGATAAACAGAATAGGAAGTATTCATATAATGGAGTGAGCACATTTCAGTCTTCTAATGGAAGAAATTCCACATAAAAGAGGTGAATCTGGGAAACATAAAATATATTGAGAATACAAGACTAATGTCATAAAATTGCACATATGTGAAGGAGCTACAGTAATCAAATGTATAGAGCCAGAGTGGTAGCCAACAGGCACTGATAGAGTCAATAAGTTGCTTAGACGTGATAGACTGAGATGAAGAGCAAAACTATTCCTAAGGCAATGGTTAGGATGTTTGTTAAATACTATTAGTTTGATGTTCCATTGTTTCCTTTAAAATTAGTTATAATGGCAAAACGTGCTATATGTAATTGGACACCATAAACACAAAATAGATTAAAAGGCATTAAATATCATTTGTTCAATTTATTATTGCCTTCAATATATTTTGAAAGTTTGTAATCTGATCTATTAATATAGAATATACTCACAAAGATTATTAATACACACACTAATGATATTAATTATACTCACAAACACACACACACACACACACACTAAATGACATCGATTCCTACAAGTTATAAAATGCTGAAGCCGTTTAGAGGGAAAAGTGGTTATAAAAAATATGATTGAGAGAGAATAGTGAAGAAACAGAAACCATGCCACGTCTTCCAAGTGGCGACTTTAATATTGACCTTGAGTTCTTGGTGGGCTAATCTAGGAAAGGGCCTCTTGTTATACAGACAACAATTTTGTATTATATCCTGCATTTGATCAAAAGGTAGAGAGTGCTTGCACTAGACTAGTTAGACCCCAACTCACATAGCTTTTGGGAAACAAATTGGTCATTAGATAAATTCTGATAGTGATCAGCTGATCCATTTCATTAAGCAGAGAGAGAGAAATACAGTAGCTTGGAAGTGACAAGGTATATCAAGAAATCTTTCTGTGAAGTAGTATTTCTAAATGGATGGTAATAAGAAAATATTAATAGTCTGAAATATTCAGGGACAAGTATTTAGGAAAGAAGGAACACTATGTCCAAACACCCTTAAACAGAAATGGTGTCATTCCTGATTTTAAAATACAAAAAGTCTTCTGTGACTGTTGAAAACAGGGTGGTCCAGGATTAGTTCAGATCCAAGAAGTAGACAAGATGGGACATGAAAATCAGATGACAAAGGTTCCCAGATGGAAAGAATAACAAGAACCAGGAAAGAAGGATAACGCAGACCACAAACCACTGAATGATGGATCAAAAAGCTGGGCCTCAGATCCCAGACTTTCTGGGTTTCAGTTGTTGAGCGGTTGGTTGATTGTCTATTTCTTTGTCTCAAGCCTCTCATCTTTATGCAAGAGTAGTGCAATTCTTACTTGCCGTGTATGATGGGCACTATTTGGTGCAATGCGTGTACAGGGCTTATTAACATGTTTATGAAATGGTAACCAACTAAAAATTACCATTTTATAGATTTGGGAAAGAATTTAGTCTGGTTCTGTCTGCTGCGTGGAAAATTGAAGGTAGGACTAATCCTACAAGCCACCAGGAATCAAGGTTGACAAATAATGGAGAGTCAGCCCCTAATAAGCTTGAAAGAATAATTATGGTTAGAGATGCAGAGTGATATATCAGCATGGGCTCAGAAAGTGCCCTGTAGCAGATGTTTTTTTAGAAATTTTTTATAATGGACATAGGGGAATGAGCTATACAGCAATTTAATTTTCTCTACAATAGAGACTGACTAGAGTAAATTGAGTGGAGATATTGGTAGAATGACAAGTTGGCAGGACCTTGTGACCAAGTGAGTGAACACAGGTTCAACGTGAGCAACCTGAAATGCTCTGAAAGGAACCAGTTTGAGCCTTGAAAAACTAGCTTGGCTGTGGATACTCTGGTTTCAGAATATAAGAGATAACCAGCAAGCAGCAAGACGTGCATAATTTAAATAAGGGGGTAGAGGGAGGGGTTGAAAATGTCCATTGAAGTGTCAATGTTTATCACAGCATTGAAGCCTAGTTGTCACCAAAGAGAATGGAGATACTGTACAATAGCCAATACACGGGCCTAAAGTTCCAAATCGATTTCAAACCCTAACAAGCCGAAAAGAAGTGATGATGTTACTCATTGAAAATGGCGGGGGGTGGGGGGGAGGGAGGGTATCCATCCATATGGTCTCAGGACAAGTAGAACACAGGACAGATTCAGCGCTAGTTACTGGGTGTAAACAACATCTAAATAATGAGTTGGAGCTCTTCAATTTGTACATGCTGTTTACAAGATGCCAGACATGTACCCTGAAATTGTTGATAATGGTTTTCTCTCATAATAAGAGTACAACAAAAATTCTTGAACCCTGTGACACTTCCCTGCATATTCTAGTTTACAAAGTCCGTTTTAAAAAAAAAAAAAAAGTTCCATTTCTTAAGCTTAGAATAACTTCCCGAGGAGGCTGTAAAATATTCAAAAACCCAGAATAGCTACCTAGAAATGGGGCCTGTTCACAATATAAAAACAGTTTCCTTTGCCATAGCTAAAGGTGACAAATTATTTTCTCTTTAAATGACTCTGGTCCTGTGATGACATTAGGAATGCATATTAAAAGCACTGTAATGAACTTTCTTTTTCTTTACTCTGCCAAGATTTCTCAATGCTCAGAAATAAACAAAATGATTAAAATGTATCAAAATCAGCTAAGAAGTATAAAATGTGAATGGTATCACAAACCAGAATGAAACTAAATTCTTTCTTAAACAATTCTGGAGCAAAAGAATTTAGCAATTAGTAACTGTAAAATTAAAGATTTTTTATTATTAATGTAAAATTAAAATGGCTAACTGTGATTGTTCCTGGTAATTAAAATTACTAACATAATGAAATCATATAGTATAAAATTTAAGTCAATTATTTTATAAATAATGTGAGAATATTGATAATACTCTAATAATTCCAATAAGGCTTATTGTACTGGGCTGGCTTTAAAACCAGTGGTTCAGCGGCGGTGGTGGCGCACGCCTTTAATCCCAGCACTTGGGAGGCAGAGGCAGCGGATTTCTGAGTTCGAGCCAGCCTGGTCTACAGAGTGAGTTCCAGGATGCCAGAGCTACACAGAGAACCTGTCTGGAAAAACAAAAAAAAAAAAAAACCAGTGGTTCTCAGCCTTCCTAGTACTGTGACCATATCATACACTTCTACATTGTGGTGACACCCAATGATAAAATGATTTTCATTGGTACTTCATAACTGTGATTTGCTACTTTTATTGATTGTAATGGAAATAGCTGATATTTAAAATATTTAATAGGTAACTCCTGTGAAAGGGTAGTTCAACCCCAAAGGGGTCACTACCCACAGGTTGCTTTAAACTCTTACTATTACTACCGCATCCTCCCAAATGTTGGGCCACCATGCCTGGAATAGTATTGCTTATAACAAAATAAAAAAAAAATTAATGGAAAGACAGCAGTCACTTCTTTCTTTTGTTGGGTATTATGCATGTACAGTTGTTAAGCCTGATGAGATGAAAGTAAGAAAAGACCGTGTGATGTCACTTGAGCAGGAAAGCAATGAGCAAATGGATCTTCTTAGCAGTTAGAATTTTTTAAAATAAATATTCCTTAGAAACTACTGCTTTCTTAATCTATGTATGAGTACCAAATACTGTTTTGCCCTGGATTCCTCTCCCCAACAGATTATTAGTAATATTTATGATGCAGTGTAGAATATTCTATTTTTTAGGGAGATGCTAACTGGTAGGTACAGTAACAACTCTAATTATATTAAACTAACTCAATGTTGAACATGCCATGTGCTGGGTACTGTCTAACACTCTTCAGGCACATAAACGTGTACCTCTGAACCCTTTCTAGTAGACACTGCTGCTTTCCTCTTTTTTACAGATAAAATCTGAGGGTTAAAAACAAGTAAATGTGCAGAACAGCATCAGGACTCACCATAAAGTCTCGACAGTTGGATGCAAACACGTTGTGCCTGGCTCAATTGCTTGCTTGCCATCATCCCTGAGAACTTACTTTAGCCAAAATGCCCTCAGTTGGCTATAAAATGAAACTAATAACCCTTAGTAATTCTGGGGAAAACATATAGAGTCATACATACAAAAGTACTTTGAATGGCAAATTCTCTGAGTACATGGGACTACAGAAACCTAGAGATTCATTTAGATATTTGATTAAAGATGTTTCTCTAGAAACATCTGCTGTCACTTCACTTAATTTGGCCCAATGTTCTAGAAACACTGTGGTATATAACATGGCTGCCAGGTTCTCCACTGGGTCCAGCTTTGACATTTGTCTACCTCTAGTCTCTTACCAACCTTTCATTATAACTTATCTACTGATAGCCACCAAAAAATTCTCATATCTATAGATGCTTTCCTGCATAAAATTTGCATGCAGTGAATAATCATAGGAAGTCCATAAAAAGTTTGACAGTATTTATTACTATTGCCAAGGAATGGCAGAGGAGATAGAAGTAAACTGAAATTAGCCACACAAAATGAAATGTGGTGAACATTTTATAAGCAGTGTTTTTGACACTTTCAGTAAATTCTGTCCGAATTAGCTTACATTGGTAACACTTCATTTCACCCTAAATTTGGTTGGATAAGATGTTTTTCTGTTGGCTTCTACTTCATTTCACAAAAGAACTGCAGAGATGTGATATTTTTTTTTCTTTTCTTCCTTATATGAGCAGAGATAAAAGGACAGTCCTACCATGAATATTGAGTCTTACACAAGAAGTAACTAAAGGCGCAGATCAATCATTTTGAATACATAAATAAATAAATAAATAAATAAATATAAATAAATAAGAGAACTTACCTTTAATATTTTCTGTTGTATTTTGCTGTCATGAGTTATAAAAGTGTAATGAAATAATATTTTTAAAAAATAATATTTTAAATTCCAAAATAAATTATAAATACTTTGGGTACCTTTTTGAACCTCTCTTTCAAGAAGAAAAAATATGTCTGGATAGATTTACATTTTCATTCAAATGTTAATTGTTGCTATCCCATTCAGGTTTTCTGCTGCATCTAATTATTTAATAAAATGGACTTTTACTTTCATAAGCTTAAATGATTCATCTAACAGTCCAATGTGACCAGCACATTTTAAATGTTTATTGCTTAATTAAGACAGAATTTTAATTAAATGCAAATTTAAAATAAAGATAATAGAATTATATTAAAATGGGTTCTTATTGTTGGTTTTTAGTTAAGAGAGGCAAGTATTTGTTGAACCCATGGTAAGTGCCCCCATGGGTGCTCAGCTATGTGCTGTTTCTCTTAATGAAGAGCAGTTTTAGAGTTGAGTCACTAGTGTTTGACAACCTCATAGTTAAAAGGTCTGCTGCAGAAGAGGCATTGATGCAGGGATACAGTGAGGCTACACTTGTTATTTTGACTCCAGGGGTAACAAGCCTCACCTCTAATGCACACTGTGGATACGCTGTAACTTACTTGTTTTGGAACTATTCACTATATGAATTGAAGCAGTAGAAACAAATGAGGTTTAAAATCAAAATTATGCTCGCCTATAGCATAAAAAAAAAATACCACCTGTACATTAAAGAAGACCAATATATATCTCAGTGGCCTAGTGGAGTTTTACTAACAAAACTTGTTACAAGACCAACACCACAGGGTTCAATTGGTAATTTTATGCCATGCTGATTCAACTTCTAACAACCACATTTCTAAAGCTCTTTTTCATTATTTACAAGCTCTGTCAAATATTCTCTCTCTTTCAGACACACCCTTTCTACTATTCCTCCACTAAGCTCAAAGTCTATCTTCCATGTTTGTCCACATGTGATACCCCTACCCTGAGAAGCCTTGGTTCCATATTTTGTAAACTTCCCTCTTTTTTTCCAAAAGGATCCTGTTATCCTTCTCACTGTAGCATTAATACACACTTGTGTGCATTCATGCACGTGCATGCACATGCGTACACAACACACACACACACACCACAGAAGAGAGAGAGAGAGAGAGAGAGAGAGAGAGAGAGAGAGAGAGAGGAATTAACATTTTCTAATTATAGGTGAGTCTCTTCTACATTATTTGAAACTTATAGGCAGGTATAATGAATTTTTCATTCATCTTTAGGTGTAATAAATTATAGTGGCCATTGTAATTATAGAGTAGCAACCTATGGCCAACCCCAAAGTAACACTTGAATATTTGTTGAAAATATATTTCAATGTGTCTCACAGTTTGTAATGAGTTTTCTCTCATGTTGCCTTACATGAATTTTATGGTAAGCTCCTTTGGTTAGTGTAACGTTCTCCTTTTAAGATAGTACAGAAGCTTAAGACAAAACAGAGTTAAATGTTATCCAAGGTCACAGATGAGGCAATGGAAGGATCTGAGACTCTAACTCATTCTGAATGTTTTACCCAGTGTGGTCTTCCCTCCAGCTCAGATGAGGAATTGATCCCCTGGTGAAATTTAACAAATTTCATGCTCTAATAAAATTTACTACACTGAAGTGGTTGCATTCTACAGAAATGTTCTAACCTTGCATTGCAAGTTAACTATTTATTGTAGAGCAGAAGAGTAATAAATAATAGATATGGTATTTGCCCTTGAGAAAATGTAAAATTTCGGAGCAAGGAACACAGAAAAACCAAAAGAACTCACTTAAGACGAAGGAATAAATGCTGAAAGAGTCAGGGGTTTGTCAAATGCACATTTATTAAAGAACTATTCTGTGTGCCAAGATCAGCTTACTGTATGATGATTTTAAAAGGGTAGGTGTATACTTGTCCCAGAATAACTGTTATCTGGGCACTCACAGAAACAACAGGACCTTACAGGACATGTGAAGAGCTGGTGAATTTTAAATATTTTTAGTGGGTATGTTTGTGTGCTTGAGTGTGTGTGTATGTGTGTATGCTTGAGTGTGTGTGTGTGTGTGTGTGTGTGTGTGCTGTGTGTTTATGTATCACTGTGTGCAGGAGCCTGAGGAATCAGAAGAGGATACAAGATCCTCTGGAACTAGAGTTATAGGTTGTTATGAGCTGCCACATGTGTAGATGTTGACAATCTGACTCTGTCCCCTGTAAGAGTAGTAAATACTCTTAACATTTGAGGCATCTCTCCAGCCCTGCCTAGTTAATTTTTGAAAGGCGAAAGTAGGCATGAGTATTCTAAGATGATGGCATGACAGTAAACAAAAGCTCCACACAGAATCTGTGGCCAAAGTTCTGGAGAGAACACGCTCAGTTCAAGTGGTTCTGAAACTGAAACAGTAAAACCCTGATTGCTTGTCTGGGAGATTCATTCAGCATCTGATAAGCAACTAGAAAGCCACTGAGAGTTTAGGGTATGAAAATATCATTATTTGAACTGGAATTTGTAAAGACTGATCTGCCAGGTAAATGTTGGGTGGGAAGAGAAGCTTGAGGCAGGGGATCTGAGTCAGATGTTCAAAGATAAACAGAATAAAACGGTGTCATTTTATTGTATCATTATATTGCAGGGGGGTGGATATATTGATGTTCTATAATGAAGACGTTCTTTTAGTTTATTCCCTAAACTAGATAAAGCCCCTTCTGATAGAGTCTCCACTCATGAGTTTTCACATTAAACAAAACACCTAAAGAGGGAGAGGTTGCAAGTCAGTCGAGTTAAATTAGATTTGCTATTTCTTTGAGCTAAAATCCCTTTGGTAAGGGTTGGAGAATGTCTATTGCAGATTTTAAAAGAACAAGAACATGAAGCACACGCCATTTTTCATAGTTATTACAGGTGACATCTAAACCAGCAGACTGGAGAGCCAAGAAAGCCAAATAAATTAGACAAATGAAAGAGTTTTTTTAGTCTCATCAACAGACACCAACAGGAGCACATAAAGAGATAATGAAGACGCCCAAAGCGGTTGCTGCTGAGAAAGCCCAGACATCCATCCACTCTAAAATGCATTCTACAGAACAATTACTTTTGATTGCTATTTTTTTGTGTAGAGCCATTTTTAAGATATCTGTGTTTCCTATATGTGTTAATCAAAACATTTTGCACGTGTGTCAGTTATAATGGGGTCGATGCTAACTATATCCTACTAATTACTATATTTGGGATCTGTAGATACATTAAAGGATCAACATTGCTAATTTAACCTGATGTTTTTATCAGGTAAAATTAAATATTTTTATGTTGGTGTTGACCCCTGAGGCTGGCACTTAAACATACTGAATAAAGAGTTGTTTGATGATAGCTATTTTGTGCTAAAAGGCTCTACAAGTATGACAAAGCTGTCTAAGTTATAAATTCTATTAGATTGTTTACAAAATACACTTTCTTTATGAATATATCTTGGAGAGATATATACTTTCATTTTGGAGATGTATGGTGCTCATTACCATATTAAAAGTTGCTGTGTCCTGCCTAGGTATAAAGCCAGCTTAACTCTACTAATGGAGTAAGCTCTAAATTTCTTTGGCCATGTACTCCATTTATCTGTTCATTTTTGATGCAAAGTATAGAGATTCTTGCTAGAGAACAAAGAGTAGTCATATAAGGAAACATAAATCTTAATAATAAGTTCCGTTCACCTCTAACTATATATCTAACAAATTCTGGTTTGAATCCATTCAATAGTTACAAAATACAGGTAGTTGTGGGTTCATATTCCTATCCAATTCTGACTCAAAAATAAGATTTGGTTTCATTTTTTGCGTCTCCAGCTATGCTACTGGAAGTAGATGATCCTATTCTCTGTCCTTTGAAACATTCCTCCGTGGCAAGAAGAATGGTGAATGTTAGAGATACATGGCAAACAAAGACCAGCAGCCCCTCAAATAGGCAGTGTCACAGGAAAAGGGTGCAGGGGGGGAAAGGACAAAGACTGACATTTTTTTATATGGAAAATGAATTGCATTGCCTTAGTGGATTAGCTATATCCAGGAGCAAATTCAAATCTGCACTGTGAAAGTGTACAAGGTAATGAGTTGCCAACAAGGTCTCTTGTAGAAGTAAATGACTGTTAGAAAGAGCAAGGGTAGTAATTGACTCCAAGCTTGCAGTGTGGAGTTCTGTGAACATGAGTCACTAGAAAGTTAGAAAGTTTACCCAAGCCTTGGTACCACTAAGCTGAAATAGATGGAAGAGACCCTCACCCTCCTAGAACGTTGTTCTGCTTCTGATTAGGGTACTGACGTACTACAACGTGGAGACTGATAGTCTACTCTCTTCTTACACCTAAACCTTATCCACGATTGAATCGAAAGCTGTAAAGGACAACACAGTTAAATCACCGTTCTTCTCGATTTTATCCAATCCTGTAGGAAGTCTTCATTCAGAACTTGACTCTAGGGCATAACTGCAAGCACGCCAAAAGGCCAGCCAAGTGCTTTATTGAGAAAGATTATATCTCTTTGAATTATGTACACACACACACACACAACAATGCCGTTAGAAAAAAATGTGACCCAAGCCTATGGGAATCTGTTTACTTTCATTCAAAACATTAATCAGAGGGGGAAATCCAGTAGTTTACAGATACTGAAATGTATGCCATATATGGGCAAAATTTAAGAATTTGAAAACGGCAGCATTTTCTTACAAATTCAGACACATGGAGCTGGCAGTGTTGTGTGCCTATGAAAATGAGAACACACAAAAAAAAGAAAAAAAGAAAATGAGAACACTAAAACCAAGACCTGGACAATATTACTGTATGTGACAACTGTATGCTTTTTAAAGAACAGTTAGCAGATGGTGTAGATCATTTATCATCCTGACCAGACCTCTTTTATCCTTTTTGAAAATGGTGCAATTATTCTGTTATGCCTCACAAAACAGTAAATTATCTCCAATTACTGTAAATTCAAAGTATCAGTAAAGTGCTTGCATAGAAGAATATACTCCCCACGGCCATCTTGAAATTTATTATAATATCATAAAATTATAACTCTGAAAGGAGTTTCAGAAACATGTTTAGCCCATCTCTCTTACCTCTGGACAGGACTGGGCTGCAAATGATCCCAGGGAAACAGCTAGAAAGATCCAGTAATTATCTCTGTTAGCTACAGGGGTTCAAGTATACTACACAGTGACGAATATTTCATCCCATATGGTGCATTCTTACATGTTTGCTCATGTTGGTACTCAGCTAAATTCACAAAAGCACATGTCCTAGTGTCTCACCCTAAGTGAATGATCTCTAAGAAGGAAAAGAATAAATAAAGTAAATCTGTAATCATCTTTACCCACTTGAGGTTTTGTAAACTCCTTGCTTTGCCTTGATATTCCTGTTTTCACCAGAAAGGCAGCCCTGCCTCCACTGACTTTAACTACCTTAGAGGGAGTAACGAAGTAGTATTTGAGGAGCAGGAGGGCAATCTAACCTTTATGTAAAACAGCTTATTACTCCATGAGAACCTATAAAACAGGCACAGCTACATCCAGGGAGGTTATTAAATATTAGCAAACTTTAAAATTGTAATCAAAACTTTTCTCTGGGAACCAGGGAGGTGTCAGATATCTTGTATGAAACTTTTACACAATATGCTTTTATGTTATTGTGCAACTTGCCAGGTATGCTGCCATCCAGAACATGCCCTTCCGTAATCTAAGGTTACCTTTAGTGTTTCTAAAATCGTCTGAACTTTATTCCACCAAACGAAAATATATTAAGTCCCTACACTATTTATCTCAAGGTGAGAAAAAAAATATCAAAGGAAAGAAATGATAAAAAAAAATCAGAGTTTAAATGACTGAATCAGAAACCAAACGAATATAAGGAGTTATTGAACAGTTAAACAAGGATTGGCAAGCACTTCCCTATATTCTAAAATGGACCATCTGTTTAAGTGAGAGCTACAACATACAGACTTAAAAGTTAGATTGCTGTTACTTGCATCTGCAAAATATCACTGGTCATCTAGATTTTGGCTCTTGTCATTGAAATGGGAATACCCATAGGTTAGAATAAGGATCGAGATAAATTATGAAAACTAATATATAGCCAAATAAACTGGTCCTCAGTCCAAGTTGACAGTCACCTCTGCTAATGCGCTCAGTGCTTGTAGTATTATCCTCTTAACAGGACTGGAGAAAGAGTCTCAAACCTGACGAGAAAGCTGCTGATTAATAGATCATCACAAGTGCTTATGGGATTTTATACATTCAGGATATATACAAGATTCAAGAAGACTAACACAGAACCTAATAAAGACAAAGAGAAGATCGTCTGACTAGGTCCCACTTTATAAATAGGAAATGCTTAACTTGCAGTATTGATATAACATGCCCAACCTGACTAGTCTAGCATCCAAACTCAGGACTTTGGATCCAAAGCTAGTGCCTTATTCCCTTAGTCTTTACATTCTGCTACTAGAACTTCAGTCCTTTTCAAAGTCTTCTGAAACTTCAACCACTTACCTGGTATTTTTTTTTAAATTCCCATACTGCATTATTTCCACATAATATAGCACATCTGTTTGCTATATTGTCTCTCGACTGCTGCAGGTCTCAATGGTCAAAGAGAGTTTCATTGTTGTAAAGTAGTCAATTTGAGTTCTACTTCCAAAGGGTTGGATGAAAAACTGTTTCTATGGTCAGGATAGTCAGGCTTCTGCCCAGGATTCTATAATATCTAGATATCCCTGCCAACACAGGTGTCCATGTAGGCATTAGTGGACGGATGATAAAAAACTAGGGTACAACATTGCAAAACAGATGTATTCTAAACTGAGGATAAATTCTTAAATTAAGAGTAACTTCTTTTTTAAAAAAAATACTGTTATTAATGAGCATCTTCTACCAGCAATATAAAGAAAAAAAATTTAGTGAGAGGTTGAGGTTTCCACTAAAATCATTCATAGGCTAATTAAATTCCCTCCCCACTCTGTTTTGCTGTAATTATGATGCAAAGGCCTACTTATGTTTTGATGCCTTGATACACATTGAGAAATACAATATTCTGAAGTGGGTTTTCCCTCTGCATTTCCCTGCCTTAATATAATGCAGTCATTATCCATGTGGGCCCACAGTGCACCGTGTTAAATTCACCAACTGCTGTTCTGCACATTCCCTTGGCCAATTTATTTCAATTTCAGAAGGAGCAACCAACTCCACAGTGGATGACTGCTGACTGCAGTTCCACGCCATCACTCTTGGAGAGTAAACTTGGATCAAGGCAAAAGCCTCCGTGTATGAGGGTGGATGTGATCACTCCCTTTCCAGCAGCAGCCCCAGGGACGGTAGACCCTGGCTCCTGTACATGGCTACATCACTGCAGATAGCTCACCTGCCTGCAGCGCAGAGCTGGCTTCCAATGCACACTGTGTAAAATGTAAGAGGAGAGACATGGGTTCACATAGATTACTCAGCCATTCATTGCCTGTGTAAGAGCCACACCCTATCTCTGGGCATTAGTTATTGGTGGCCAGATGTCATAAATGTTGCCATATTTTTTGGGATTGAAACTCCTGTAACTTTTAGGAATACAGATTACAGCCTACAATTTTCTGAGTTAAGGACCTAAATGTTCAGAAAAGTTCGACAAATGGCTATCATCAATTTAAAATAACTGTATATACCAAATAAACATGTTCTGGGTAGGCGCATGCATTGGGAAATCTATAGCACAGAGTTAGTCAAGACCCCTCCATCCATTAGACCTCTTTGCTTCTGTCTGCTCTATTTAGTGATTTCACAGAGTCACTTTTATCACAGTGGAGATGATCTGGCCAGACTTCTGGCAGCCCATTTTGGGGGCCTACATCATCACTTTCCACATTACCTTGCGAATTACTTAAGAATAGCATATGAAAGCAACTCATTACTGTCATCTAAGATGTGTGTTTATGAGTTATCGCTTGTGTGTTGTCAGACTTGGCTATGAATTGATTCTAGATGCTAAAGCTTCCAGTGTTTATAAATAGAATCAACGTATATAAAAAAAAACCTTTTGATGTAATTTTTCAATCATAATACCATTTTGTGTAATCTGAATAATCAAGCCATTTCATTCACATCTAAATACAATTTTAAAGCGCTCTTCTTCTGTAAAAATATATAGCAAACTTTTCTGCGTCACTTAAGATGATAATATCCAGCTTACTTTATAATCACATTAAAAACATAGAAAGGCCAGTACAAAAATTAGGGAGGAAAGGGAGGTCATTTAATGAATAATACTGACACAAAAACTAAAGTAGTTATTATCAAGTTTAGAGACATCCAATGATTTATGAAGCCAACATGGCTGACTCCTTAAATGCCATACACCAGAGTCCTCTATATTGAACACGTAATTCACCTGGTAGATCTCATTTCCTGCCGTGATTTTAATGGCTACCGAAAGCTCTGATTAATGGTCAGTTCACTAGTTTCTGAGGCCATTTTTGTCTGAAACCTCATACCCATATATCTACCAGACTCCTGAACTTCCTTTTCCTTGGATGCTTCACCCTCTGGCGTTCACTTTGGAATTCCCAGTCTGCTCTGCCTCTGCTTCCTCAATGTTGCCCAAGTGTGACTGGAGATCGATCCCTGTCATCCTAGCCTTCCTCCCTTAGAACATGTCTCATCACTTCCTGCTACATACCTCATAGGTCTTGCTCTCGATCTTGAGGTAAACTAAGTCCTCCATGACAGCTGGACAGGTCTATTTACATTATGCAACTTAGCCATTCTTCTTTCCTCAGACCTCTAATGACACAGTTTTCTGTAAAAAAGCAGGTCAGGTTCCCCAGCAGGATCCTCTTGGAGCCAATGCATCTTTCCTTCCAGAAAATTCAGCTCTTCTCAATCTTTGATCCTGATTTGCTCACTAGGTATACCAACATCTTCCATACCTTGAGTTTTCATTAGTCATTAATCCTTCCGGTTTACACTCCCCCTCCCCCCTTTCTACACGATGCCTCTTCACTCTTTAAGCGGCAGTGAGTTTCACTGTCACCAGAAGCCCTTCTCTGACCCAATCAAAAATTGAGATGGGGTTTGTGCTTGTAAGGTTGCTAGCTAGTAGCCTGAGAGCTGACATTACATCACTGATGTTCAAGCTTCCTAAGAACCATATGCTTGTCAATGAACTTGAAACCTGAAGAGCTGCAGAGAAGGAAGAACCATGTCACATCATTTAGTCCTTTGCTTCCTAAATTAATTCATATGTTGTTGATGATGTTGTTTTTCCTAAGCTAAATTACTTAAATAGCTTTATTCTCCCCTTGAGAAAGGACAGAAGATAATTAGACATCCTCCAAGGCACAGATGGGGAAAATATCATCTCCCTTCTTCTTTTCTTAATCCCAAATATAGCCAGATGCAGTGCAGGTCCCAGCTGCCTCTTAAAGACTTAACTCTGAACAACAGAATGCAAGCAACTGGGACAGCCGCTCACGCTTAGCTTTTGCATCCAGAGGCCTCCCCCCAGAAAGTGGATTGAGCTTTGCAAATCCCTATCCAATCTACCTCAAGAGGAAATACCTCCACACAAAGAGGTGAAGAAAGCCAGTGGTGAAAGGCAGAATGGCGATGTGAGTGCAGCATTTAAGGAGGATAGCGTGATTAATGTCTGTGTGATCATGGCAGCATGACAGGCAAGACCAGGAAGACCTGCTCAGGTGACATTTCCTGTCCCTTCTTGGAATTTTCATTTGATACTCAATGTTTCAGACTCATAGTGTCTAAACAATTGTTCGTCAAATACTTCCCGTTCACCTCTGGGCACACATCAACTGAGTAAAATAGCAATCAAAAGGAATTTACACTAAAAATTAGATTCCCGAAGGTGATGCAGTGTTTCTGTGCCTTAATTCTAAGGGATGTTTCTCAAAGTTTCCATTGTTGCAAGACGGGTAGTTCTGACATCTTCTGATGCAAACTCGAATATCCAATTCATGCAGAGGCTGAGAGCTCTCCAAATGGCCCAAACTATATCAGCCTCCACAACCAAGTACTCTGACCTAAGAGGCTCCTCACAGCCGTCTCCTATCCTCAAATAATACAGCTTTGCAAAGGTGAGACAATATTAATTGTAGGTTCTAAATCTGTGGAAATCACCTGTGCATTGTCTTAAAGAAGCATTTATGACATTGTGGGGTATTGGTCCAGAATGTCATATGCTTATATGTGCTCTAGGATGAAAATCTTTGTTTTTTGTTGTTTGTTTTTTTTCTTAAAAGCACTTCTCATAACCCATCTGCCTCTTTTCCTCTCCTCTGGCAAACCCTCTTTCTAATCATGGGCACCACGGTGTTTACATAGCTGCTTCTCTATGCCCTAGAATTCCAGAATGTGGGAAGTGAACTTAAAGCCTCCTCTAACTGATCATTCTTGGACTGGGCACATGATTGATTTTGGTCTGCAGACATAGAAAGTCTCTGGTATGGGAAAGTTTTTGATATCTATTAGATTTCTGCAGTGTCTGGTCTTGAATAAGTATGAAGTTCAATGGCATCAAATCAACTTTTTTTTTTTTTTAAGAAAATTGCTATTTAATAGCCTCTCGTTGATTACAGAAGCAAGCCCTTGGTAATAAAGAATGCATTTCTATACCCGCATCCCATCTTCATTTAGCCACTCCCTACTAAGAAATTGTGTCAGTAGAAAGCGGACCAGAGACTACTGACGAGCAATGAGTCAGCTATACTGGTGCATTTTGGCTGCCTCACATACTAAAAACCAGTGAGCTACCTCAGAAACAATTTCTGGAGCCCAACTAAATTCCCTAAGGACAGACCTTGTATAGAGAACCCAAACCTATATCTGTTTAAATATCATGAGCCTGATGACAGATTAATAACAGTGTGTGACAGAAAATGTAATTTAAGTCAATTGGCTTTTATTGAGTATGTAATAGTCATAATGTATATACACATTCTTTCTAGTAAGGGAGAGTTTTTAAAAACTGCACTTCACGACACATGCTGACGGAAGGCTTCCCCTTTTGACTCTGCTTTTAGCACTTTTTGAAGTGGCTGCCTTCTGTCTGACACATTTCCTGGTTAGATTTATATGATCCTTCAAATTATAGATATATTACATGTGTCTTGAGTATACTCTCATTTCCCCAACTTCATCAGTCATATAATTAGATATAAAAGGCTGTAAAAAGATATTCATTTCCTTTGAAAGCAAGGTCAGAGGATTGATAACTTCCAACAAGTGTGTGAATGTGTAACTAGTCATTAACAGTCTCCTATAAATTGAACTGCTGCTGCTGCATTTGAGTATTTCTGATTTGGGTTCCAGGTGTGATTAGCAAAGCCAGTTGTTTTCTGAACGTAAGTGATTTCTATCCATTTTGGTGGGTATAAATTGGGTCTAGCTACTTTGAGGCATATATGAAGTATTGTGATGTTTAAGGCTCTATGTGGTGTTCAGTGAGTTCTTGGTAAATAATAAAATCTTTTTTTCCAGAAATATCGCTATTATCATTCCCATTTTGCCTGAACCTTCATTTTAATATTGTAATCATTAATCTAATTCACTGCATTATTTTCAATAAATGATACCACATCATAAATAAGGTAATTATGAGCATCTATTATTAATAAAAGTTGTCGCTGAAAATGAAGATTTATAGGGGACCATGATTTTACAAGAGTGCCGTCAACTTTTTCAAATCTACATCTACTCACAGAAATATGTTTTCGTTCACTATGAGGAAAAATGGAATATATTTTCACTTTCTCTTGCCAGTCTTTCCAGATATGTCTATGAGGCTCGAGTTTCTCTCTGTGTCCAGTATGTGTCTTAGGTTGACAGCCTTGTCATTACTCTTCTTATCCATGTCTTCAGTCCTTGGGGCATCCCATTGTTTCCAAAGGATGCTATTCAATAACTCAGTGTGTGCACTCATGTGTATGTGTAGGCATAAGAGGAGTAATTACAGAAAAAAATTAAAGGACATGAAGAGCTACTTAGCAAATTAAAATTGATTTTGAGATTCCTTAGAGTCTAATGAAGCAAGTCCTAGAAGAAAGAAAAGAGATACATATACTTAAAAATAACAACATCTTGATATCAACTTGATTTGAGTCCAAGGCATTCACATAGGCCTCCATTCTACAGACAAGGAAACTGAGACCCCTAGGAATTGGGTAACCGTTTTAAAGGTTCTACTCCTATCAATAGCAATTCATAATTGCATCAAAAAACATTTCACTTATTTATAATTTAAAAACACATTTAGTGCATAAAGTGGTACTTTTGTGCATACAATCTTACTTTATTTTACCCTCTGGCTGAAATAAAACCAAAGTATTTTACATTAACTTAATTGCCAGCAGGTATCTAATGGTTTAGTTTTCCTCTTTTGGCGTTAGACCATTACAATCTCCAATTAGTAATTCCTGATAAACCTGAAACCAATAAATAGGAATACCTTTAAAAGTCATTTCCTATTTAGTGATTAGTTAACCATGTTCATATTCATATTTTTTCTCTCTCTCTCTCTCTCTCTCTCTCTCTCTCGTCTCTCTCTGCTCTCTATTCTCTCTCTCTCTTCCCACCATCTCTGATTGTCTCTCTTTGAAGGTCAAAGTTGGAATAATTTCTGTATAAGTTATACTTGATTCATCTCAAGTGAAAGCCAAAGGTGAGGAAGCAGCATGACAAGATTAGAAGTTAAGCTAAGCCACAGAAGAAAGGAAGAAGAGACAGGAGAGTAAAAATAGGCCATGTGTCTCTCTGCCCATTCTCTGACTGCCTGCGATTTCTATAGGAGCTACCAAAAATACAAACCTTGAGTCTTAGTCTTTTTGAGGAATTATAGTACATCTATGCCTCAGCATGTGTCCTGACACTTACAATTGCTATGTCACAAAAGGTTAAATCTCTGGATTGTGGAAAAAGATAGAAATAATTAAAACAAAAAAAAAATACTACAGTTAAAACCTAACTTGTTTTCTTCTTCCCAGCTCAGGATTTCATTTCTTCTGTGGCATACTTCACAATACAACAAAAGGCCTTCAGAGCTCTCAGTTCACTTGCACAGAAATAAAATGTTTTATATGATATATTATATATATATATATATATATATATATATATATATATAAAATTCACCAAGTGTTCTAATATTAATCAGACTTTAAAAGGTTGCCATGCTCCTGAAGCAGAGACAATCCGTCTCCTAGAACAGGCAGCCCCTGATTTCTTCCAGGCTCTGCCCAAAGGCTTCCTCATTGAAACAGCTTTTAATGACTTTCCAAACCCCTTGCCATCTTTGTCTTTATTTTCTCAGAGCACTTGTCACCAGGGAACATCTGTTTGTTCAGTGCCAATCTCATTCCATTTAATTGTAAGCATCATTAATCCAAGGCTTTTTTTTTTTTCCTTCACTACTGTGTGACACAGAAGATGAATTCAGTGGTCATTATTTCAATGTTTGTGATTTTTTTTTTTAAGTAGGCAAACAGTGGATACTGTTATCTAAAAGACCAATGCTCTGGTTGAATATCAGAAGGGCCATAAACAGAAAACAGAAGGGTATATAAAATCTTCCATGTCTTTATTATATAATATGTGTTATAATACATGTTATGTGCAGGGTTACACTATTAACAGTGTTTTTGACTAATGTGCTAGATTCCTCTCTGAACTCCCATCAATTGCCACTTTAGAAGATTTACATATGTAAATCAAGTGATCACATTGTGAGTATCTAGCTGGACACCTCAAAATGTTGCTGCTAGTAATAACTTCCAACCATCAATAGCACAGAGCCCTAGATGTTATAAAGTTACAGCATGAACAAGTGTGGGGGGCACTAGAAAGAAAAATTCAGGACCCGTAGTGCTGCTATATATCTTGAATGCACAATAGTACTCTATGCTTGTAGGTCAACCCTATGATGACATGGTGAGCTCGGACAGATTCTAGATTCTAATTTGAGATAGAACTCTGGCCACTTAACGTACTAGCCTGTGCCATTCAGATACAGGAGCCTCTTATTTAGGAGAACAGTTCACAAGCAGATTGTAAAGATTCCTCTGACGGCATCTCTCAGGACTTAAATTTGCTTCACACTTTGAAAATATAATCCAAGAGTTTCAGATTTGATTCAACAGAATGGAAATTCAGGAAGCTAGTAAGATCACTCAGATGGTAAAGTGCTTGTCATGCAAGGATGAGGAGCTGAATTCGGATCCCGGCATCCATATGCAAAACTGTGTACAACAGTATACTCTATCATCCTAGGGGAAGATAGAGACAATGGGATCCTGGGACTGTGAGCTCCAGAGTCCATGAGAGTACTCAGCCTTAAAAAAAGTAAGTGGACAGTATTTAAGGAAGATATGTGATCAGTCTCTCTCTCTCTCTCTCTCTCTCTCTCTCTCTCTCTCTTTCTCTTTCTCTCTCTCTTTCTCTCTCTCTCTCTCTTTTCTCTCTCTCTGTTTTTCTCTCTCTGTTTTATCTCCCTCACACACACACTGCACACAACCATAATAGATAGATAGATAGATAGATAGATAGATAGATAGATAGATGATAGATAGATATTTTAAAGAAAGCTAAGGAGTTAGTTGGACTACCCTTTACTAAAAACAGACAAATGAAGTAGACTTAGTACCTCAGTGTCAGCTCTTAGAGTCTCAGTCCCAGCTACCAAGCTGACCACTGGAGTATGTTTCTTTCAGAAGCAAAAGTTAGTTCTTGTTCTTCGTCTTAGTTTTCTAAAAATGGAGTCTCACCTCTCCTATGACTTTCAGAAAAAAAAAAAATGTCTGACTAACCTACCTTTGATCTACATTTGTACTTGATGTAAAATTATTCCAAGAGGTATGAAGAGAAAAGATGATTTTCTTTGTGCCATAACAAATTACGCCTATAATGGTTAATAATGTTTGTGAGGAAGAGCTTTGAAGCCAATGTGATATGGATTATACTTGAATTTTCTACTTAAAGCCTTGGGAATAGTTCTGCTTAAGAATTCTTTAGTTCAACTGTGAGACTGAGATGATAAGAGTACCTACATCAGAGGACTAATATGATAGTATTAGTAAGTACTGGAGAATGCTGTTATAAAAACCCAGTGGTACAGTAAACAAGAAAACAACTTCTCCCTGTAGATCAGTGGTTTTCAACCTATAGGTCATGGCCCCTTTGAGGATTGAATGACCCATTCACAGGGTGACCTAAGATCATCAGAAAGCACAAATATTTACATTATGCTTCCTAATAGTAGCAAAATTACAGTTCTGACATAGTAACAGAAGTGATTTTATGGTTGAGAGTCAGAACAACACCAGGAACTGTATTTAAGGGTTGCAGGGTTAGGAAGGTTAAGAACCACTGCTATACTATAGATAGAGTATGACTGTTTCTATCCCCTTCATTCTTAGAGAACCTGGTGCTGCCACACGCTGCACTTGTGTGCCTGCTTTTGTTTATTCCTATGTAGCTTTCATTGGTGGCATAGAGAAAAAGCTGGTAAGATGGCAAAAAACAAACCCAAACCCAACAAACCAATGTCTTTGCTTTACTAAGAGTTAGTAAAGGGGGAAAATAATTTACTTGGGAAATAATACTGTAATATGATGAAATAGATAATTCATGCTGCTTAATATTGTTTATATGGAAGATGTAGCCAGATAGACAGACCACAGACAGAACAATCAGATAAAGCGAACAACAATGGGTATATAATGGATGGATAGTCATTAGCCCACTGAACCATCAGATAAAATAAAGGAGAGGGTGCATAGTGGATAATAGTAGTTACAAAGTCAGACATTTTATATGTGAGTGAGGAGACATGAACAAAAAGATGTCGTGAGAAGAGCATGACACAGAAACATTATGATGAAACTATGCCTGCTGATTATATAATGAATGTTATGAGAAATAGATGATAGCCCTAGCATTCAATATGACCATGGATATTTTCCTAATGCATTGTAGAGGGACTGAGGAATCCCAAGGGGGAATCAATGTGAAATGTCTTCCTCATTCACCATAGTTGATGATTTTTGCACCCCACTTAAGTATGAAGGTTTGTAAAGGTTCAGTGGGTGCCAAGAACACAGAATATCGGGAAATCTGGGTTAAAGTATAAAATCTAGAATAGATTCGCTGGACTCTCCAGTGGAGCACACGAGAATCAGAAAAAAATGGATGGTGTTGGGCTGAAAGCTTCTGATACAATGAAACTACTTGAGAATGCATAAAAATGTCATTTAAGGAACACTTATTTGCACGGGATATAAATCTATGCCAAAATGACTGAATCTGAAGATATCACAAATATTTGGGAGATAAATAGTTGGACAAATGGTAAAGCCTTGTGCAAATGGACACATGGCTAGAATTTTGCATTTACAAGCAAAACTAAGAAGCATTTTTAGATTAGAGGCTTGCTGGTCCTCATCAGAAACACTCATTAAAAAGTCAACTTTCTAATTTATACATTAAGTCAGAAAATGTAATAAGATTCAGCAGGGACCACAGGATATATAGTCATAGCAACCAAAGGATAATGTTATGCTAATCTAGAAAGAAGTTTTTCCCACAAGTTCTTTTTTTTTCACAGTGAGTGATAACTAAGTGACTCTACTATATATAATATATATATATATACATATACATATGCATATACATATATATATGTATATATTATATATTGAGACATGTTTGAGAATTTAGGATATATTAAAACAAGTTTAAGCAGTAATTGGTCTATACCAGTGTTCTCAACCTTTATAGTTCTCGATAGTTTCTCATGTTGTGGTGACCCACAGCCATAAAATTATTTTTGTTACTACTTCATAGCTATAATGTTAAAATATTTTTGTTTTTTTATGGTCTTAGGCAAACACTGTGAAAGCATAATTTGATCCTCAAAGCAGTCATGACCCACAGGTTGAAAACCACTGGTCTATACCAACCTTTGCTCAGGCTCTCCTCTGAATACATTGGAACATTAAACACTACGAATAAGACCTTTTCACCTGGGTAACCCTGGCTATTCTTGCAATTCTATCCATTTTCTTTAAACACTGAGACTCATAATCACACTGTTTATAGAAACTGTCATTTCCTACGAGTCCCTCACATTTGTTTTTGCACAACTCGGGAGCACAGGAACTGACTGCCCCAGTTCCATATTATCTTTTCAAGAATGTTTTATGTCAAACAGTTTGAGGTCTCCAACAGTACTTAGGCTCATCCCGTAATAAAAATGACTCAGGTTTTCTAAGGTTGTGTTTTCTATGTTGTATAGAAACCATTATGTGCACAGCATCCACCCAGCCTATGGCATACAGTCTCCACAGGACTTGAACAGCCAAGTGTATCTTCTATAAATAAAACCTCATGCTGCTCGCTATCTGTTTTGAAGGACAAAGTCTTTGTCTTTGACCTCAGACTTCAAGTCTTCTTCCGTAATCATGAATTTAGAGCAGCTAAGATTGTCTTATGCGGAGGATAAAACTTAGCTATTTCACATAATATAGGGCAAAACCAACCCAACAAATAATCACTCTGCGAACTATATTCATTTCGATTCTACCTCAGAAAGAGCATTGGACAAAGATCCAGAGATGTCCACTAGTATAGGGATCTGCACAACCATACAGTAGACTCAGCCAAATTATTTCCTTTCTCTTTACTCTTCTGTTTGCTTGAGTATAAAGCAATCATAGAAAAGAGGTGCTCCTGGAGGGTCTTTCAAATGCTAAACTATTTTGAGTTTTCATTATTATATATAATCTGTCCCTCATTTTTTCTCAGATGTCTATGACATATATATATATATATATGTCTATATATATATTATATATATATATTCATATATATATTTAAACAAGTTTAAGCAGTAATTGGTCTATACAGTTTTCTCAACTTTATAGTCTCGATAGTTTCATATATATATATAATATATTATGAAAGTTACATATATATATATATATATGAAAGTTACATATATATATTATGTAACTTTTACATCAATATAAATAACTTTTAAATCAAGATATGTTTGAACCATTAAATATAGATCTATAGTAGTTAAGTAATCTACTCAAGATTTTATATATTATTCCACCACTCCAAAATATGTTTGGAGGTTCAGAATGCTGAACTTTTCATCTGTATGTTGCTTTAAAGTAATATACAGTGTATATATTCAAATATGTTATAATCAACCTACATATACAATACACCAACAAATAGCTAATCATTGATCTTACCAAATGCAAGGTCATACAGTTCATTTTAAAATAAATCTACACCGATGCTAATTTTTCAACTGTTTTTAAGATGAACAGTTGGAAATGAGTCACATAAGTCATCCACTTTATACAATGAGAAATATGAGACAGTAACAGTAGTAACAGCACGGATGTTAAAAACACCAAAGAAGCTAAACATGAAGCTGTACTAATTAAGCTGAAGTGCTGTTCTTTTTCAGTTGTTGACCAAGGTTAAGAGTTGTTTAAATATTGCAATCATTTGGAAGATGGTTAATCAGAGGAGGTTTTATTTCTATTAGAAATTGTTACTTTTATTTTATTTTGATTGGCATTGCTACCCTTGAGAAGGGATGAAGGGTCTGAACTTTGAAAGGACTAACCAAATGAAAGAAAAATAGAGATAGAGACCTATAAAAATTAATAGGAAAGAAATCTAGAAGTCAGTGATATTTCAAGTACAAAATAATAAATTTCTCCATTATCACTGAAAGGGAAATTGATGACAGTTTTGTTATAGAAACCAATCAAGCATTATAATAATTATAATTTCCTCCTTATAATGTAAGGAGGAAAAACACAAAAATCAAGCAGAGATGCCCAACTTGGAAGAAAAACTCTTATGAACACAATTTTTAAGAGTTGTAATTTAATATAAATTAATTTTAATTTATCTTACTCCTTAGAATCCTGTTTGTATCCTAATGTGTGTGTGTGTGTGTGTGTGTGAGAGAGAGAGAGAGAGAGAGAGAGAGAGAGAGAGAGAGAGAGAGAGAGAGAGAAAGAGAGAGAGAGAGAGGTATGCCAAGATGGGTGAAGGAGGAAAGCTGACATGGGAGGAGTTGGGTGATGGCAAATCATAATCAATATATTTTATTTAAGAAATCTGTTTTTAATTTTCAAAAGTTTTGATTTGAAGAGATGACTAGCCAGAAGAATCCAACCACACGGAACAGGTCAGAATTCAGAACGGAAGCCTAGCTAGAAACATAATCTTGTTAGTCATCTATGTGGGTAGATTGCAAGCATCGTGTGTCAGAAATCATCTGTTATTCTTGAATCTGGAATCTTCAAGTCATGCTGGCAATTTCCTGCCACTCTTTCCTGGACCGTGTCACCTTGTGACTCCATAAACTGTTTCAAATTTCGTACGCTGCATTTCGTGTTGTAGAGTGTCAAGCTCAGATCGGCCTCTCCCTCACAAGGGAAAGTTTTAACATGACATTGCGTATATGCAAACTGAATAATTGTATCTTCCTTTACCTGAGAAATATGGAAGCAAGAAAAAAATAACAAATCATTTTCCTCAATCAATGTGAGTGATTGGAGCCTACCAAGGCATATCTGAAGTAATATAGAAGAAAAGGAGACCTGACAATTTCTGTTTGATTGGGAGATGTATAGCATCATCAAAATGACAAGGTAAATGCAGAGGAACATTTTTCTGAGTGTTGGAAGAATTGACTGGGTATTCAGCAGAAGCTAAATGAAAATGCCAGGGTAACGAAAAAGATTTTGCACTTTAGCACGTACTAATGATTGGTGTGTAGTGAGGTCTGATTGTTGGCTTCCTCAAAGTAGAGATTTGAACTTCCAAAGACACTGCCTGGCTAGAATGAGTCTTACTTTTTATTCGAAACTTTATTAAACATATACATTTTAATATCACAGAATAAGATGCTCCGTTGAGCAGATCAGATCCCTAAATCGCCTTTTTCTCTAGATGTATTTCTAATTGAGTATAAACTCATTTGAAGCTCTTTCAAGTCATAATCAGTAAGCAACACGGGTTCAACGACCAGATTTAATGTGTGTCCCGCAGGGCTGGGCATTTGGAGAAGCTTTCAAAGTTCTTTTGATGATACAAGTGATTGACAGGAATAAGGCCTGGTGGGAGAAGTAGAAAAAAAAATGGAAGCTATTGGTGAAAGGACGAATGGTTCTCTCATATAAACTGAATATTGTGATGCATGCCTTTAACCCAGGCACTCAAATATAGAGGCGGGAAGAAGAAAATTACAAGGTCATCCTAGCTATGTAACAATATCAGGGTAGGTCTAGGATATATGAAGAGTCCCTTTCTCAAAATTAAATTATATAATCCATAAGTTCCAGGAAACATACAACTCAGTGACTATATTTTATATTGGTCTCTGAATTTTAAATTTTGCCAACATACAAAACAAAAATGGTGACTTTGTGAGCCTGTGGATATGCTGGCTACTTGATTTTAGTAATCATTTTATGATAAGTATATGACAGGGTATTGGCTGTATATCTTGAGTGAATGCAATTATATTTGCGAACTATTCCACAGCGAAGCTACAAACAAAATAAATTAGAGTTTTGTGGCATCATATGAGAGCTTTATGAAATATTATTTAATTAATTTGTTCCCATTGCAGAGTCTTTTTAATGAGTTCATTCATATACTATTGGTAGGCCTATCAAGATAAATATGATATAAACTTGCACCTAGGAAGAAAAGACTGTAAACAAATAATAAGCTATTTGGGAAGAAATTTAGAGACCCATAAAATAATTATTGAGCATTAATTCTTTGAATGAGAGTGGGAACATCGTGAGCAAACAGCCAACTGGTTAAAAGGAGCATCTTTCTTTTGAAGGCAAAGGTACCTAGAAGAACATGAACTTGAAAATTCCATTGAGTGTACTTTTAGGGTAGTGGAGAGTGAGTCCTTTATGAGTCTTTTGACACAAGTAGGATGGCTAAGAAATTCCGTACATTCTCAGGGGATTGAATTTCATAGCAAATAGTATCCTAGCAAGAGTAATTAAAATAAGTGGCTAATTAAAAAGCTCTCCCTTTGTGAACTTGAAGAAGCAATCAAAATGAAATGTTTTCGCTCTGAATCGTGCCATTATTCCAAATTTCCACACGAGAGCTTGCCACCCGGCATCTTCTAAAATTCTCAAAATGTCTGAAGGGAAGGCATTGGATTGAGTTCATCTTACGCTGTGGGGAGAAGTATGTCTACCTTCAGAGTAGATACTGACTTTTCCTTTTAACATTTATGAAAGCAAACATCCTGTTTCAGTTTATGGGCATCCTATCATCTGCTCTAAGTTAAGATTTTAGTATCAAGCAAATGTCAGTTGTATGTGTTCTTATCATGGTATTATTAGCTTGGTATATTAAGTATTCAGTTTTAACAAAGGAGGGTAAAACAGTCATGAGAAAGATAAGTACCTTGTCCAAAATCTATCAAATGAGGCTGGCATTGGAACACAAAAGGACTCACCCAAGGCCACCTTCTTAACTGTCACCTTGTATGGCAATCTTGACCAACAGTACATTCCCAAAAGCATTCTTAATTTCCATTTTTAACACATTCTCCAAAGCAGTCTATGATAGTATTTGATTTGGGCCAGCAACCTCTGCTTTCAGGAAACCAGAAGTTAATCTGTTAAACAAAGTACTTTCATGTAAATGTAAGTCTCCTAGGTCCAGAAGAAAATCATTTCCTGTGTTTCTCATTAATCATAATGACAATTGGTCGATATTATCAGAGTTTCTCCTTCTGCATATTAAAATTGATTTCCTCTCTCATTTGAATTCTACTGATATTACATAACTATGGGAAGTAAGAATAAAAATCACAAACTACTTCCACCATTTCATGTTTGAAATGTAAGCACTCTTATTTGTTTCACTTCATGTTTGTTTCCCCCACATATTGTCCCTTTGCCTTTAGAGACAACACCAATAATAACAAGAGCTAGAAGTGGCATTTGTCATTCCATAAATTCATATTTACAGGCACTATAAGTGGAATGAATTTGAACTTGGAAGCCAATGTCTATTATCTCCTTAATACAAACACCTCAGAGAGCAGCTTTCTTATGTAGAACTACATAGAAGTCCTGTGGCCCCAGAGAAGTTAAGGAACTCCCATGACTCATAAATTAGCAGTGACAAAAGCCGATTCTAAATCAGGAGTGTGTGTCTCATAACACTCCCTTTTATTTTTTAATTTAGGAATTCTTTTTTCGGTTTTTGAAATTATGCTTACATTGTATCCCCGTTCCTGTAACACTATTTTTTTTTAACCTCAGCCCCCCCCCCTCCCCGGCATCTCCAACATATCTTTGAAAACTGAAAGCAGTTACGATACAAAGAGGTCTTGAGTTCAGGTTTAAGGTTGTGTTTTATAGGTTTGGGGGAATACAAGTCAAGGAAGCTGTCATTCTGTAATTGTTTATTTACGCGGTGCCTTTACAGGGACCTTTGTCAGCTCACCAATTCCTCTGCCTTCAGGATATACACAGAGGACACCGATTTGTCACTGGCTGTGGAGCCCTCCCTCCATTCTATCCTCCTTACAAATCTCCATGGTGTCATGTTGTTAGTGGATATTTATTCTACTCCTGCACGCAGTTACACATAAAAATCAGATCATAGATATTCATGTCCCTTCTCAAACGCGCACACACATTAACCGTAATCACTCGTGGATGCTTATTTCACTATGACACGAAGAGCGACATAAATAATTAATAATGATTCCCCTGATCTTGCCTCTAATCGAACACCATTCGGTGGTGCTGGATGATAGAGACACACCTTACCTCTGAACCTCACTGACATTGTAAATATTAGCTTCCATCCAATGGCTCTCAGATATTGAGTGCTGTACACAAAATGAACTTCTAAAATGAGCATAGTTCAAGATGAAAACAAGAAGGCAACTAAAGCCAATAAAATTTCAATGTGAGATTTGGGGGAAAGGTCTGTAGTAATTTACATTCTGGGTATTAAATGTATATCTTTCACTCTCATGGAACATGTTATGAAATTTTCATTTCATAATAAAACTTTGGATTTAATTCTACTGCCTCCACCAATGGACTGACTATAACTAGTAATCTATATATATTTATGATTTGCTATCTTAACTTATTAACAGACCTCCTTCAGTTTGGTTTATCTCTACTCCTTAACTCCTAGTTTTGGGAACATTACATGACCTTCTCGAGGTTTTCTTCCTCCTCTGTAAAGTGCACACTTCACCCACAAGTATACAGAAGGATTAAATAGTAAGGATACATATTATATAATATATATGTGTATGTGTATATATATGGATGTGTATATTTATATGCATATGTATATCAGTGTCCAGCATATACCTAGTAAGCGTGAACTCTTTTTTATAAATTTTGAGTAAATATGCATATAATTAAATAGCTTATATTTTGCAAGGTTTTCACCTAGAGTGGGCCATAAGTTGAAACAAGTAAGCATACATTATGAAATATAAAATATGAATATATGTAATATAAATATTTAAGATTCTGAAAATAGCTCACCATCCAAGACAAAGTAATATTTAAGACATATTTCTAAACACCAGATTTCATCCAAAATCCCACGATGCACGCAAAAAAAAACAAAAAAAAAAACAAAAAACACCTCAAACTATTAAATATTAGCTGATTAGAGCTAACCAGTTCATTTCCTCTCAGATCTGCCTGTGACTCGGCTTGGCACTGTTTATACCAGCATTACCTAAGCTTATGCAAAAAGCTCCTTAGGATCATCCCAGGGCAAAAAGAGCTCAAGCTGCATGTGTGCTTGGTCATCTGCCTTCTGAAGTAGCTCATGGTTTGGTTTGTCTTTCTCCAACTTAGAGATTGAGAAGGTATGAACTTGAACTTGGAAATCACAAGGAGTCAGGAAGTGAAAAGAGCTTAGCAGTAAGAATGGAGGGGGGAGAGGTTATGGTGGAGTCTCCAATACCACAGAGATCTAGAGATACCGGAGTCCCATTCTGGAGCTTGCCAAGGTGGAGACGGCAATAGATGAAAGTCTCCCCCACTCCTTTCTGTTTCATTTTCCTGCTTTAATGACTGTTTGCGACTCTGTCATTTTTGTAGTATCTCCATGATGATTTTTGGAAGCACAGAATGCACTCCTTATTCTTTTAGATCTAGGAATATAATGGAATTTCCCAGTTGTTTTTATCCTACCACACTTTAAAAAAAAAAAAAAAATACTCTGATGGTTATGAGTTACATAAGCACCCATAATGTTGTGGGTGGACATAGCATCAATTTTAATAGGACCTTTTGGTAAATGAAATAGTTGTGTTCTCTGTCTGCATTCTCCTGTTCTTTCGTGGTTTACCTACTCCCAGTATTTAACTAAGCCTCTAAAACAACTAGCCATGGAAAGGATGAAGAGCTGTCAGGGTTTATGTCCCCTCTTTACTCAATCAAATCACACAAAATAGTTGCAGTTTAGGCTGCTCTCTATGCAGTGTTTAAGGTAGATCATGTAGTAGAAAAGACACAAATCTACGAAAGACACTGATTGACTTAACAAGTATGCAGAAGTTAATGGAAAACCAGTGGCTTCACACAGCAGGAGCTGAGAGGCAGCATATGGCTTTCTTCTTGGCCCAGCTTCCCTGAGGGGCATGCAGCTGCCGGAGACATCCAGGGAAGCACTGGTAGTGCTACAAACACAGCCAAGTTGTTGCTAAGCCAAAGCTTTCAAAACATGAGGCCTATAGTAGAGTCCAGGAAAACATAAGCTTATAACCTGCATGTTGCACTAAGGGACTGCTTGTCAAATTCAGATTCTATGTGTTCTACAAAAATATGCTACAGGAAGTCTGTATCTTCCTCTAATGGAAACAGCTTATATTCTTTTTAGAAATCTTCTCCTCTTGGAGTCTGGTGTGTATAAATACTATGTTTCTAAAAGAAAGCCCTTTGGAATAGATTTACCCCAGTGCATTCTATATCTGATTATAAGGGTAACAACAGATGAACTTCTCTGAAAAGCTTTTGCCCTTACTCTGCACGAAGTCAAAGGTTTGAGACAGCTTCAAGCCCGCCAAACACTCAAACACTCCACAGATTGCAAGCATCAAGTCCACCTGAGCTGCAAATGCAGAGTTTCAGATAAAGAGCTGGCAGAGTAAAATAATACTTAACTACTAAAATCATCATATTTGGACATGAGGATTATAACTGCTTTTTTTTCAGGCTCTTAATGTGAACTGGTGTGTACTGGATTCTAGCTATATTAATTCTTTCATAGTTTTATATTCTGATTGGTTTATACAGAGAGGTTAATGGTTAACATGTCACCAAGGGTTCTATCAGGTTCTCTCTTTCCTTCCTTTCCCTCTAAAAATAATAATAATAATAATAATAATAATAATAATTAGAGTTTTCATGTATTATTTCTGTTGGCAAGTCAACTACTCCAAGCCAAGCACTGTTTGCCTGTATCAGGATGAGCTGGTCAGCAAGGCCAGACAGTGTGAAGGCACTTAGACCTTCCAAAATACTCATCATGGAAATTATAAGGAAACTTTCCCCCTTGGCTTTCTGTCTTGAGTTTTATTAACACAAAATCAGTTTTGTTTTGTTTTTCCGTGTCTGTAGAAATAAGCATATACACCATCTGTTTCCCTGCAGATATCAAAGTTCTATGTTGTTTTTCATCCTACAACAAATATTTATTTGACCCTTCCATATGATACTTATTCTTTCTCACCTCACCCCTCCACTCCAGCTTCATCTGATCAGATTTGATGTATCTGCTGGTGCCTAATCTAGTCTTCACCCTTTATATAATTCCTTAGGCACAACGAACTCGAAGTTTTACTGCTTAGAAACACTCTATGAATTCTTGATCTTTCAAAATTGTGACCCTTTGGAAATATATACATAGTGCATATTTGTATCTTTGCTATTTCAGAAGTGACTTTAGCAGGTGAGGTATGGCTTTCTAGCTGTTGACAGGATGCAGTGGATGGTTTAACTCACAGAGGTAGCCTGCTTTCTTTTCATTGGACAGTATCGTATAATATACAGGGTAACACATGTGAAAAACAAGAGGACTACGTAAGTTAAATGACTTTGCATTTCATAGCATGAAAGAAACAAAACCTAGACTCATGTAGCATTGCCAGAAAGTGAGTAAGGTTGGATAACTGCGGCAAAGAATGAAATTTGCTACATCCATAATGCTTCCATGGCCATGGAAGAGTAGATACTAATTTTAAAAACAAATACAACGTCTAATCAGCAGTATTCAAGTTGACATAATTATGTTGGCCTTGGGTATGATATTCATTGCTGTCAATGCTCTCAGAATTTCTTTTCTTCTGTAGCCTATTGAGCCCATATTTTAAGAAGCATCATGGGCTGTAAAGAGCACATTGCATCCGGATGCATAATTCATTAGGTTAAACGTATGTCATGGACTTGGGTTTCTTTCTTCAGGGTGCTTCTAAAGGCATCAGGACCCAGTTTAGCCCGCAGCAGCTTTAGACCCCAGAATTAGCATATTGTTCTCAGGGAATGCCCTTTAATGTGCTTGAGTACTGTCATATGTAGGGATGAGCAGAATTGCTGAGAGCCCGTGAAGAAATGGGCTCCTGGAATGGGCAAGCTCTCCTATCGGGGTGCTGGCTTGGCATCTCAAAAGAAGCCCCGGGGAAAAGTCGGAATCGTTGCCAAGTGATTAAGGTGGAGCCCACGCATGCCAATGTTGCACCTGGGCCCTTGCAGGTCACTCCTATTACAGCACACCTATGCCTAAAATCAAGAAAGAAGAGGCCCCTGCTTCCACTTCAGCATCTCACCTCGACTATCAATGCATAAAAACCTACAGAACAGACATCATAAAAAAAGTTCCGCTACGACTTCGAACTACAATTTAAATTTAATCATTTACCTTAGGAGAGCTAAATCCGTGCATTTT